>JAUMJL010001261.1:0-272632 GCA_033558185.1 Dromococcyx pavoninus | reverse complement strand
GTGCGGGTTGGAATGGGGGCACGCGGAGGAGGCTGGGGTGGCCGGGCACCGTGCTCCCCGCTGCTGCCACCCCCGGGGCAATGTCCGCGGAGGGAGGGAGACGCGGTGTGCGGGGCCTCGGGCGTCCGCCTGCGCTCCAGCCACCTCCGTGAGTGAAATCCCACGTGCGTCAACCCCATGGACACCCTGTCACCACCAGCTGCATCCCCCTGTTACCCCTGTGTGTCTCGCCACGTGTACACCCTTCCCACTATCTGTACTGACCTTAACCCCCACGTGAACCTCTGTCACCTCCAATTGCATTCCCTGTAACCCCCAGGTGCACCCCCCCATTACATCCATGTATGTCACCCCCCCGTGAATCACCCTATTTGTACATCTGTCACCCCCTACTCCATCTCCTATCATCCCCCGTTGCATCCCTCATCACCCCCAACTGCTTCCCTCATCACCACCATGTGTACCCCTGTCACTCCAGCTTCATCTGCAATCACTCCCATTCACGTCCTCCCCATGTGTACCCACAATTGTATCACCCATAATCCCCTGTGCACCCCAGGCCTCAGAGCACCTGCGTACACTGCAGTCACCCTGTGGGCATCACCTTATGTGTGTCAGCCCCCATGCACACCCCTGTCACTGCTGTGTTCGTCCCTGCTTGTGTACACCAGTCAGCCCCTATGTGTGCCCCTGTCACCCGCAATTGCATCCCCTGTAACCCCTGTAGGCACACCTCCATTGCCCCCAACTGTGTTCCCATAACCCCCATGTGTACCCCCCACATGTAGTCTTGCCACTCTTAATTGCAGCCCCCATAATCCCTGTGTGCATCTTCTGTCACTGCCACGTGTTGCCTGTTACCCCAATTGCATCCCCCATCACCCTATGGTGCATTCCCCGCATGTGTACCTCTGTAACCCCTATGTGCCTCTCCCCCCATCACCCCTGTATGCATCCCCTCATGTGTACCCATCACCTCCAATTGCATTCCCCACAACCCCCATGTGCACCCCATCATCATCCCCATGTATGTCCCCCCATGTGAATCCCTCATCCCCAACTGCATCCCCCCATCCACATGTGCCTCTCCTCATGTTTATCTGTCACCCCCAGTTGCATCCCTCATCACTGCATATGCATCCCCACCATGTATACCTGTCACCTCAGCTGCATCCCCGTCTCCCCCATGTGCATTGCCTCATGTGTACCTCTGTCACTCCAGTTGCATCCTCCATAACACCGATGTGCATTTCCCCAATAACTCCCCATATGCACCCTGCCATATGTACCCCCATCACCCTCAACAGTGTCCCTGTCACTCCTCTGTGCATTGCCCTGTGTACCTGTCACCCACAACTGCATCCCCATCGCCTCCCTGTGCATCCCCCCATGTGTACCCGTTACCCCATGTGCATCCCCCCATGTGTACCCCTATCACCTCCAATTGCATCCCTTATGACCTCCATGTGCACGCCTCATCACCCCCATGTGTACTCCTGTTTCCAGATTTGCATCCTCCATAACCCCCATGTGCATCCACTCATGTGCCCCATCACCTCCAATTGCTTCCCTCATCACCCCCATGACTGCCCCTGTTACCCTCAATTGCATCCCCCATCACTCCCAATTGCACTCCCCCTCACCTCCCTCACCAGTGAGCCCCACTGTGTCCCTGTCCCCAGCGGTGGGTGGCCGCGGCCAGCAGGCACGATGGGGAGGTGGGCAAGGCGCAGCGGGCAGCAGCGGCTGGCGAGGAGGCAAGCAGACAGCCCACCATCTTCAGCAAGATCATTGCCCGCAGCGTGCCTGCCACCATCCTCTATGAAGATGAGAAGGTAGTGGGCACAGCAGGGTGCGCATCCCCATGGGGAAGGGGGGCAGCACCCATGGGTGCGAGGCTCACTGTGCTTCCCTCCCACACCCTGGTAGTGCCTGGTCTTCCGTGATGTAGCCCCCCAAGCCCCTGTCCACTTCCTGGTGATCCCCAAGCACCCCATCCCCCGGATCAGCCGCGTGGATGCCCAAGACACTGAGGTGAGTCTGCGGGAGGTGTCCATGGGACACAGATTGGGGTGCAAACAGGCATTGCTGACTCTCCTGCTGCACCCCCCTGCAGCTCCTGGGGCACTTGCTGGTGGTGGCGGCACGCACAGCGCAGGCGGAGGGTCTGGCCAATGGCTACCGTCTGGGTGAGTTGATGGTCCTATGCTGTGCCATGGGGCAGGACCCTCACCAGTGCCCAGAGGAGAGGGGCTGTGAGAGGTGACCTGGTGTGGGGGTGGCCTGATCCCTCTTATCCTTCTCCTGGCAGTGATCAACGATGGGAAACATGGTGCCCAGTCCGTCTACCACCTGCATATCCATGTGCTGGGGGGGCGGCAGCTAGGCTGGCCCCCTGGCTAAGAACCCCCTGCCTGATGTCCTCCAATAAAGCATCTCTTTGGCAGTGGCTTCAGCGGCTCTGTGTCTGGGTGGCCCTCCTGGGGATCAGGGTGGCCAGCGTGGGACAGCAGTGCTTTCTGGTGTCACCCCAGCTGGACTGGGATGGGACTTGGTGCCCTGCTTCTTGGAGGAGGGAGCTCTGGGCTCCCCATGTCCCAGATTGTCCATGCTGGAGATGGTGGAGTCCTGCATTCAGTTGTGGAGTCCTCAGCACAGGAGGGACATGGATCTGTTAGAGCAGATCCAGAGGAGGCCACAAAGATGATCAGAGGTCTGGAGCACCTCTGCTATGAGGACAGGCTGAGAGAGTTGGGGTTTTTCAGCCTGGAGAAGAGAAGGCTCTAGGGAGACTTTATAGCAGGCTTCCAGTACTTAAAGTGGGCCACAGGAAAGCTGGGGGAGGGGGTTTTTATCAGGGAGTGCAGGGATAGGATCAGGGGGAATGGTTTGAGCTGAAAGAGGAGAGATTTAGATGAGATACTAGGAAGAAATATTTTCCTGTGAAGGTGGTGAGGCAGTGGCCCTCGAGAATACCCCATTCCTGGAGGCTGTTCAAGGCCACGTTCTATGGGACTTTGAGCAACCAGATCCAGTGGGAGGTGTCCCTGCCCGTGGCAGGGGGGGTGGAACTGGATGATTTTTAAGGTCCCTTCCAACCCAAACCATTCTATGAGCCCCCCATTTGGAGCAAGAGGGTTTTGGGGGGTGCCCACATCCCCAAGATGAAAGGCCCATCCTGGTGCCCGGTGGTGAGGGCTGCAGGCTGGGTGCTGCGAGGCTGTCCCTGAGCTGGGGAACATTGTGGGGGTGCCAGCAGCACCCCAGCCCCACTGCCGCAGCACTGCCCCAGGGCCCCTGGGTGCCTCCCAAGCACCCCCAATGATGTTTCTCTGCCTTGCAAAAGTGAACTGATTGCACTAAATTGAACTAAAAGTGCTAATTGCACATTTACTCTTCCCCATCCAAAAGGCCCTTGCTGGGTGCCCCTGGTGGTTTTATAGCCATGAGCTGAGGGCAGTTTTGAATGGGCAGCATGGTGAGTGCACTGCCCCCTGATCATAAACACCCCCTGTACCTCTACACACTGAACTCACATACCCCATACGACTGAACTTACACAGCCTGTACCGCCACTCACTGCACTCACACACACATGGTATCACCACACAGTGCACTCACACACACCCTGTGCCACTGCACACTGCACTCACACACACAAGGTACCACCACACAATGCATTGCACACCCTCTGTACCACTGCACACTGCACTCGCACACACCTGGTGCCACCACACACGGCACTCACACACACTGTACAGCTGCACGCTACAGTCACACATGCCCTGTACCACCACACACTGCACTCGCACACACCCCATACCACCGCTCACTGCACTCACAGACAAAACCTCTACTGCCACACAGTGTACTCACACATACCTGGTACTGGTGCACACTGCATTCACACACCCTGTGCCACTGCACACTGCACTCACACACACCCGGTACTACCACACATGGCACTCACACACCTGGTACAGACACATGCTGCGGTCACACACCCTGTACCATCACACACTGCACTCATCTCACCACCTGTGCATGCACTGCCATGCAAAACTCACAGCACTGCATACCACAGACCCCCCCTTCCGCACACACTGGTGTGCAAAATGCATTGGATTGCAGATCCCAGGCCCCTCGTGCACGCACTGCTGTGTAAAACAGTGCTGCACATCCCAGGCCCCCTGCGCATCCACTACCACACAAAACACATTGCAGTGTGCATCCCAGACTCGCCATGCATCCACCACTGTAAAATATATTGGTTTGCAGATCCCAGGCCCCCTCTGCATGCACCACTGTGTAAAAGAGTGCTGCAGACCCCAGATCCTCTGTGCATGCACTGCTGTGCAAAACACATTGCACTGCACCCCGAGACCTGCTGTGTGTCCACCACTGTGCAACGTGCATGGGATTGCTGATCCCAGCCCTCTTGTTCATGCACCTCTGTGTGAAACACCATTGGATTGCACCCCCCAGCCTCCCCGTGCGCATACCACTGTGCAAAACAGCACTGCACACTTCAGACACCCTATGCATACACCACTGTGCGAAACACATAGCACTGCACATCCCAGACCCCTCTGCCTGTGCAGCATGGTGTGAAATATTGCGTTGCCCTCAGCAGACCCCTTGTGCACACACCACTATGCATAACACATTGGACTGCAGTCCCCAACCTCTCCTTGCATGCACCACTGGGTAAAAAACTGCTACAGACCCCAGAGTCCCTCTATATGCACTGCTGTGCAAAATATATTGCACTGAGCATCCCAGACACACTGCACATCCACCACTGTGCAAAACACATTGCACTGCACAACCCAGACCACCTGGGTGTGCACCACTATTGAAAATGTGTTGCATACCCCAGACCCCTTGTGCAAGCACCACTGTGCAAACCCCATTGGACTGCAGACCCCAGCCTCCCTGTGCCTGCACCGATGTGCAAAACAGTGCTGCAAATCCCAGATGTCCTGTACATCCACTGAGGGGTAAAACGCATTGCATTGCACTCCTGGGACCACCTGGGTGTGCATCACTGTGAAAAACATTGTGTTGCACGCCACAGACCCTTTGTGCATGCACCACTGTGCAAAACACTTTGCACTGCTCATTCCAGATACCCTGTGCATCCAGCACAGTGCAAAACACACATCACACTGCGCACTCTAGGCCACCTGAGTGTGCACCACTGTAGAAAATATTTGTGTTGCACAGCCCAGGCCCCTTGTGTGTGCACCACTGTGCAAAACCCCACTGGACTCCAGACTTTCTGCACAGCCACACCTGTGCAAAACACATTGGATTGCAGACCCCAGACTGCCTGCGTATGCACAACTGTGCAAAGCACAGTGCACTGCACAGCCCAGATGCCCTGCACATCCACCATGGTGCAAAACACAGTTTGTGGTCCTAGGTGTGTACTGCTCTGCAAAACGTTACATTGCACATCACAGACCCACTGCCACGTGCATGCGAAACACAGACAGCACAGTACACATGCAGCAGTGCTCACATGCTCTTGTTGACATGCATCAACCGCAGACCCATGCCTACACATAGCTTTCTCCACCCGAGTGAGGTGCACACACACAGGGGGCTCATGCCCACACAGTGGCAAGCTCGCCACCAGTGCTGTGCTGCCAACACATGGAGCACAGTGCTTTCCTGCTGCTCACTCCCGCTGCATGCTGAGCCACAGCTGGACGCCATGGCTATATTTAGCATCGGGAGCCGGTACTGGCACGGCTTGCGGCCCACCTGGCACCACTGGCGTGGCTGTTTGGGCCCCAGCCAGCCACGCAGGGGACCGCAGCCCGCCTGGGAGAATGGCTGCTCTGTTCAGCCTCCGGCTCCGTGGCGCTGACAGTGGGGCCCCTGGGAGCAATGTGGGGCTGTGGCAGAGCCCGGTTGCTCCCCACCTCCTGATGTATCCAGAACAGCATTGGGAATGTTTTTGGCATGCAAATGGACCTTAAAAATGTTTTTGGGGTGCAAATCAACCTTAAAAATTATGGACGATGTTGCTTCCTGCTTCTGAAGCCTGCTCAAGCCACTCTTGGATGTGGGATAACACTGCCTTGGGGCTGGGGACACCAAATTTGGGCTGGGGATCCCAAGCAGGGGTCTCTGGAACGTGGCTGATGCATCGTCCTTCAGGGCTCATTTGGAGCAGCCCCCCAGGGACACCGTGTCCAGTGGAGTGCTGCTGGCACACAAGCTCAAGGGACAGAGGTCCGCAAGGGCATCTTCCCCTGTGCCAGATTTATTTTTTAAGTGCCCCGGCAACACAGCGGTCATGGCCCCATGGGGCTAGGGGGGGAGGACTGTGGGGACCAGGGCTGTTTTTATGGCTCAGCCTAAGACTATCCCAAATGATGCAAGTTCCCAAAAGAGCCGGGCGGGGCAGGGAAGGGGGGGGGGGCGGGATGTGTCGGATGGAGGAAAGCAGACGTGCTCCAGCAGCTCCAGGGCTGCCGTCCCACGGCAGCGCTGCCAGAGTTCAGCTCCATGGCAATGCCTCACATGCCAGCTCAGCGTGGTTTGCCCCCCAGTAAGTGCACATCTTGGGGTTGGCATCACCAGGGCCCCTGTCCCATACTGTGCTCCCGTGCCAGTAGTGCCCCTTTGGTGTCCCCTGGGCACCTGTGCTGTCCAGGCCAGGCTTTTGAGGACCAGCCCACGCATCTGGGTTGTGAGACACTGGAAAAGATTTTCAATGGAAGTTGTGGATGCACCCTCCCATGCGGTGTTCAAGGCCAGGTTGGATGGGGTCATGGTCTGGTGGGAGGTGTTTCTTGCCATGGCAGGGGGGTTGGAACTGGATGGACTTTAAGGTCCCTTCCGACCCAAACTATTCTATGTCTGGTGGGGAACTGCGGGATGCTGCTGGGAAGAGCAGCCTGGGTTGGATGAGCATCTCAGAAGGCAGCCCTAGGTTAGGGACTAAGTGTAGGGGTACAACCAGCAGCATGCACCCCAGCATCCTTACAGCAAGCACTCATGCACCCATGTCCAGCAGCAACAGGGCTGGTGTGGCCCCAGCTTGGGGGGGGCTCCAGGACACATCCCTCTGTCTCGCAGCTGCATGCCAGATGGGCTCCAAGGATCTCCTGCTTGGCACAGGGCCGAGCACCCGCAGGGAAGAACGGTCCCCGCTGGGGGCCCCGGACAGCCGAGGCCAGAGGAGCCAGGCGTATCCCCAGCCAGGAAAAACAAGAGGCCCCAGTGCCGAGTGCACGGTGGCCCCGTCAGCACACACCGCAGAGGGATGGAATAACAGCCCTTGTACCGGAGCCTGCCGTGCACTATCAAAGGGCCCTTCTTCTCCCTGGCCTCTCTGGGGACAGGCAGGCCATTAATGGCTGGCAGCGAGGGGAGCTGCTTCACTCCACCCATGGGTCCCTGGAGCTGACGGGTGCACCCGAGGGCCAAGACCAGGTGGTGAGGATGGAGTCATTTGGGTCAAGCCATGGGGAGTGATGTGTCCTCAGGTGTCCAGGGGGTCACTTGGGCCAAACCATGAGAAGCAGTGTGTCTCCAGGCACCCAGGGCAGGACACGCCCCTCCTGGTGCCCCAGCAGGGCCTGGGCAAGCTGCTTGCCCGTGTCCCCTTGAGCACCCCTGGGGCCACACCTGCCCCCAGGCCAAGTGGGGGAGTCATGCCTAGGGCTTCCCCCTGATCCCTGCTGGGGCTGGGGATCATGGAATCTGGGGGTGGAGACAGCCCCCATCACCACAGCTCAACCGTGTGCGCCTCCACCCCTTCCTGCTTTAGCCATGAACACTTGCGCTGGCCATGTCCCTAGCCATGACCATCTGTCCTTGGCCCTGCCCACTTACCCTGACCATGGCTTTCACTCCTGTATATTTGCCCCAGCCACATCCCCTTTTCCTTGACCACGCTCCCTCACCAATCCCCATTTGCCCTGGCCCCACCCCTCATCCTCATTTGCCCCAGTCACGGCCCCTTTTCATGACCACGCCCCTCACCCAGCTCTATCTCCCTGGCTGTGCCTGCTTGCCATTGCCATGCCCCTTATCACACCCATTTTGTCCATGGCCACAACCCCTCACTCTAAGCATGCACCATCGACCCCACCTGATTTACCCCGACCACGCCCCCTTGCTCTGGCCACACCCACTCACCATGCTCAATTTGCCCCAGCCACGCGCCACTATCATTGCCGTGCCCGTAGACCTGCCCATTTGTCCCTGGCCACGCCCGCACCACCCCCATTTACCACGCCTCATGCCAATCATTGCCCTGGGCACGCCCCATGACCACGCCCCTTCCCCGACCATGCCCCCACCCGCTTTGCCCCCGCCACCCCACTCTACTCCTGTTTCGAAGCCCCGCCCCCTGGCGCACTTTTGACCAATGGGAAACGCTCACACCCGTGGCGCCACCAATCAGTTTGCGGCGGGAGGGGGCGAAGCCGCTGGTGTTTACCGTCTCGAAGTTAACGGAGTGGTTCTCCTCCCCCCCCCCCCCCCCCCCCCCCCCCCCGGTAAGCGTCATAGACGGGGGGAGTGCTGGGGGGGCTGCGGGGACTTAGATCCAGCGAGGGTGGGAGCATGGGGCGACGCCCGGGGCACGCAGCCGGGGAGCACGGGGGCTGCGTGGGTTGGGGGCACAGCCTGGGGAGCGCGAAGGGGCCGGGGGGCCACTGGAAAATGGGGGCGTGGGCGGCGCGGCGAGGGAGGGGGTCGCGCCGGGACGGGTCACAGCTCAGACAGGAGGTGCTTGGGAGTGCAGAGCCCAGAGAGGGAGGAAACGAACACAGACCTAACTGGTGTGTTGGGGACAGGATTGGGAGTTTTAAATGGTATTGATTCAGAAATATTGATGAACAAACTGGCCACCACAACTAGTTATTTGGCAAAATTGCAATGGCCCTTGCGATCTTCCCTATTGGCTTTGGGACCTAACCAAACTGGGAAAAGGTGAATGTAAAAAAACATAAATTGCCTATAGTTGCACTTGGTGTTGTCTGAAATAACCCTTCTTTGGCTCTCAGTTGTATTCAGGCACAACTGTCGATGCAATCAGTGTCTGCCTTGATCATAAGAGAAAGTGAAGAAGGCACTACCCCCACCGAAATTCGGAAAATTGTTTGGGACAGTGCTACTGACTTTGAGAGGAAATTCCAATCCTGGTGGAATTTGGTAAACTTTACTTATGACCCCATCACAAACATAGCCACGACCATTGTGCTAACCATACACAATGCTTCAGTATATGTAATTTACCTATCATTGCATTAGGGTTGAACCACAACTGAGCTATACTCTGTCTTAGCACAGAGTATGGGCCCGAAAGGTGGATGAGAAATGGCAAACTGTAAATTTAGAATCTTGTATTGTGCGAGAACAACAAGGATTCATCTGTGAAAGTAATACAGTCAATGTTCAAGGAATTTGTCTGGACACTGAGCAGAATGTTTAGCATTTTGAGGTTTGTCCTAGCAATCATGAAACACAACTAGTGTATATTGGTAAAGACTGTGTATGCTTGAGGACTGCTTTTAACTTTGTATCAGTATAGTGACTGTAAATATTAGAAATAAAATTTTTGTATTCGTAATTTTGTCAAAATCACTGGATGTGATTTCTCTTACTTAGTATCAGTCATATCTCACTAGCTTTTACAATCTAATTACATGCTGATTCATGAATTGCTGCCTACATCTATCAGGATGAATCCCACATTGGTAAAGCAACTGTTGCAACATCAAGACTTGGTCAAGATCTTGGAAAAGATTCGAGAAAATGGACAGAAAACCTTGATAATGTGGAAGAAATTCACTGAGTGTTGAAAAGAGTAGAAAAGGATGCAGAACATAAATGGTAGGACACACTTTTTGGATGGTCTACAGGCATCCTGAATAAGTTGTGTCACCCCATTGTTACTCTCTTGCTATTAGTTTTGATAAGTTTTGTTTTGTCTGTGGTACTGTATGTTTTGAATTGGAGAACGGTAAATCGATTGACACATTTAACATCTGTACTTAATGCACACAACTTTTTTAGTGTGCCCTCCAATGCAGACATCACTAAATCCACCAACACAAAGCGGATCGTGTGGATCAAACATTAATAGACCACTTTCTTTTCCTTTTCCTCTCATACTCTCTGTCTCTCTTCGAGGATTGTGTTGCTGCCATGAGAGCCTAATAACAATGTTCAGCCACGGGGTGGTGTAAAAGTTGGTCCAAAGAACAGTATTTGTCTCAACATCGCCATCAGAGACTTGGAGAGATACCAAGAACTTTACACCCTGAGAGAAAGAACTGCGTGGTACAGGGAGTATTGTGCTGTTCTCCAATACCTGGGATTGCTGCATAGCTGCTGTCCAGAAGATGGATTTCATCTACTGCCTCAGCCAAGCTTTCCCCACCTCCTCCCTGCCTCTGAGGCCAACAAAGAGGAGCAGGCACAGGGGTTCGCAGAGGGTTTCGAGGTCACCTTTTTGGGCCTGTGCAGTTCTGCATTGCGAAATGGAAGCAGAGATTGGCCACAATCCATGGGAGAGAGAAGGTGTGATATGCTGTTGCTTAGCATAAAAGACGGCTCCTTACTGAATCTCAGGGAAATCTCCCCGCCAAAGGATCATGACAAAGACCAGCAGGACACTGTTTGGGACCTGGGACCCTAGGGATGCCTTGGACCCGTGGTGTTAGCTATAATCCTCTTTCCTCCCTTTTACTTTACTTTTTCTTTCCCTTTTCAGCACTCTATCGTGTACCACTTTACGGGCCAAATAATAAAGTTACACAAGCATAACCCCTTGGAATTTTAGTCACCTAAATTTTGAGCTTCGAGATCATAGTAAAGGAATCACCATGAGTCCACTGAGTGGACTGTGAGACACCCCTAAATGGAGCCCCTTGTCACTCACCCTTGGCTGGGATGACACAGTGGGGCACCCAGGATACCCAGCCTCAGGGAGCTTGAGACACAGTGGGCAAGGGGAGGCTGAAGGATGCCCTCCTACGCCCTACCTGCAGGGTGACTCTAACAAGTCACAAGCCTCCCGTGTGTCCCATGGAGAGGTTACCGTGCATGGTGAGGGTCCACACCGATGTCCTCCTACCTGAGGTGCCAACAGAGAAACTCTTGTGCCACAGGGAGCCACCAGCGGCCATGGATAAGGTGCCTCAGGAGGTGCCACTATCAATGGCCAAGCCGCCCAATAAGGTCCCATGAGCTGTGCCCAGGATCGTGCCATCCACCAAGGCTGGGAAGGATCCCAGCTGGACTGAGCTTCTGCCCTGCCATGGAATGCCGGGAACCTGCTCCAGCGAGGTGTCCCCCATTGTGGTGCCAGTGATCCCACAAATGCCAACAAAGTCGCCCAGCTGGCCCGTGTGCCAGGGAAGCTGCTTGATCCACAACTGGCAGGAGGAGCTAACCACTGGTTGGGGAGACATTAAGGAGCAATACTCCTCACAACCCACCCACATGCTCCTGGATAGTCCCCAGTCTTTAAATAGTTGCCCTTGGCCAAGCCAGAGCTCCCTGCATGACCTTGAGCCCAGTGGAATGGAAAAGGGATGAAATTCAATAGCACAAAAGGCATAGGCAGGCACATGGGGAGTGACAGTGAGGCTTTGGGAGAAGAGCTGGGAGCTCACTGCTAGGGCAGGAGGATCTTGGTGTCACAGCCTATCACTGGGGAGAGGAAGACATAGAATGGGTTAAAGATCATCTTGTTTCACTCCTCCCTGTCAAGGACAGGGACACCTTTCCACTGGATCAGGTTGCTCAACGCCCCATCCAACCTGGCCTTGAATACCTCCAGGAACGGAGCATCCGTGACTTCTCTGGGCAACCTATGCCAGTGTCTCTCCAGTGAAAAATTTCTTCTTTTTTATCTAGTCTAAACCTACCTCTCAGTTTAAGGCCATTTCCCCTTATCCTATCATTACTTGCCCTTGCAAAAAAATCTCCAGTTTTCTTCCAGAATCACCCGCCTTGCCCTGCTGGCCACAATGCTTTTAATGCAGCCCAGGCTATTGTTGGCTTTCTGGGCTGCAAGCACACACTCCTCGGCCATGTTTTGCTTCTCACGTACCAGCACCCCCAGTCCTTCCCATTCTCTGCCCAGTCTGTATTTGGTATAGGATTGCCATGACCCAGGTGCAGGATCTTATACATGGCCTTGTTGAACTTCATGAAGTTTGCACAGATCCTCCTCTCCAGCCTGACCAGGTCCCTCTGGATGACATCCCTTTCCTTCAGCACGTTGACCATGACACACAGCTTGGTGTTGTCAGCAAACTTGCAAAGGATGCACTCAATTCCACTGTCCACATTGACCACAAAGATATTCAACAGCACCATTCCCTGAAGAATGCCACTTATGGGCCACAGCCTACAGATGCCACGGTTTGTTCAAGTGCCATAAGGGCTCTTGCCCAGCTGGAGGGGCAGCCTGGGCACCCAGGGGCTCGGGGTGGCCACACAAAGCCATCTGACCCCCAACAGCCCTGCGCAAGCCACAGGTGCCCCTGCTCCAGCTTTCCCAGGGAGATGGCTAAGAAGGACTGTCCTCAATTTTTGCAGCTTGTGGCTCTAGGGCTGCCCCAGAGCTTGTGTCGGACACCTGTCTGTGTGGCACAGCCTTATGTAAGAGGCAGTGCCCAACCTACGGATGTTCAGCAGGAGGGGGTGACTCGTCCCCACCTCCCAGCTGTGCCCAGAGCCCTATGGGAGTATCAAAAACCTGACAGTCAGCAGTAGGCATGGGGGAGGGGAGTGCGCATGGGGCACTGCAGAGTGAGCTCCTACCCCCTTCCTGCAGCCCCCACCATCTGTCCCCAGAGAGCCATAAACCTCCTGGACTTCATGCCAGGGGAACTACTGGACAACGAGAGCTTCACCTATTAGCGTGGCCACCATGGGTTGCTGGGTGATGAGCTCCACTCCTCACCCACTAACAGCAACACCATGAAGGATGACTTCCACCCACCAGGAATGGCTGAGCTGCTGGGACGAGGTGAGGCTGAGCTCCCCCTTGAGCCATTTGCTCCCCAAAAGGCAGTGAGGGCATATTGGCTGTGGGGCTGATGCCACCTTCCCTCCACAGGGCAGCAGGAGGTCATGCCAGAGTCCACCCTCTACCAGAAACACAGGCAAGCCTCCACCTCCGCTTGCCACCCACCCCTGGAGTCATGCCCTGGAAGAGGGGACCCTCCTGCAGGTGCCTGCCTGAGGAGCAGGGAAACCCAGAAGTGAGGGGTGCAGGTTCCTCTCTGCCAGCAGGAAGGAGATGCTGAAGGAGATGTCTCCCCAATGGATGTCCATGGAGTCGGTCTCCACCATGCCAGGGACTACTGTGCCAGTGGCCAACAGTCTATGCCACTGCTCATCACCCAAGTACAGGCGGGGACAGCCCCCCCCAGCTTGCAGCAGCCCCCAGGGAGCCCACAAGGCTCCCGTGTGTCATCCCTGGCATTCCATTCCCCCTGCTGACTGTCACATTGCTTCCACCTGCAGCCCCACAACTACCACACGGACCAGCCCTGCAGCTTCTGGCTGGAGCACGCCCGTAGCCTGCCCTTAAGCCCCCGGCACCCTGTCCTGCCAGCACGCAGGGGACCTGGCTGCTGATAGGGAATTCTCTACTTCCCTCTCCCCCAAGATGTAACCAGCACCCACTCTGACAAAGTCCCTTTTGGAGGAACGCAACCTTCACCACTCCCGTCTCCGAATACCTGGGGCAGCCTCTGCCCCCGCGAGCAGCCAGTTCCAGAACCACAAATAAAAAACAGGGTGACCGCAAGCAATAAAAACCAGGGTGGCGCAGGAGATCCTCAGCGTCCTTGCTGACTCAGGGTCATCCTCAGGCTGGACATTGGTAGGGGGAGCACCATGTCCCTGGCATCCCGATTCCCATGGGGCCATGCAGCACAGGTGCGGGACACCTCCCAGGCCCTCTGCCAGCCACTGCTGCCCCAAAACATGCTATGGCCCTCAACCTTCCCTCCTTGGGCATGGAGGGACAGCCCCTGGCATGGTCCTGTTCCCTGGGATGCGCACTCTCCCCGCACCCACAGTGGGTGATATGCAGTCCCTGTCCCAGTCCCCAGGCACAGGTGGGTTCCAGTAAGAGGTGGCGGCGACACAGCCAGATCATGAGCTCAGAGGAACGCACTGCAGCCCTTGCGCCAAACCAAACTCCACCGTGGCGGTCCTGCCTTCCCAGCACTGCCTTGAGTCCTCACTAGCCGCTGCTGCAGCCGCCCTGCACCGGCTCCCCGTGCCTCGGCCCCCATCCCATGTCATAGCCAGGGTATGATGCTCTGGAATGCTCCAGGCAGCTGTCCCCAAGCAAAGCTGAGCTCGGTGTTGGGGTCCACCCCCAACTCTCCATCCCGCTTGGCACTCCAGGGCAGTGGGAAGCAGAGGTCAGGGCACAGAGGGATTTGGGGAAGTTTGTTTTTCAACAAAATAATTCACGGCAACTCCTATATTTACACCTGGTGGAGCCGGGGGTATTTACATGACCAGTGGGGCTATACACAGGGAGGGAGAGACTGGGGAGGGGGAAAGACACAGCATTGAAGCCTGTTCTGGCCAAGAGGACAATCCTGGCAGGATCCCCTGTTTCCACCCACTGCCCCAGGAACGGGGTGACATGGGCACAACTTCTGCCAGGGGCCAGCTACTTAAAAGAGAGGGCAAATTGCCCTGCGGGGCAGCCAGGCCCCTAGAGTGGCTCAGAGCCAGCTGAGCCACAGGGGAGAGAGGGGAATGGGGCTGGGGGAGAGAACACCAGAGGGTGGGGGGAAATGGGGTCCCTCAAGGCTGGATCAGAGCCAGTTTCCCCCCTCCAGCAGATGCTGCAGGGAGAGGTGAGCTTTGCTGGTGCCGATGGAGGGGGGCTGGCGGTTCCATAGCTGCTGTACTCCCCATGCCCAAGGCCTGCTGAAGCAGGAGGGCACTGGGAAGCATGGTGGCCCCATCAGGGCTGGGGACTCCGCCGCTGATGCCAAGCTCAGATGACTTTGGAGTCTTTCCTCTCACCCAGCAGCCAGTATGTCCGCATCTTCCCCTTGCCCTGGGGACAGAGTGGGGCAGTAAGACTGTCTCTGCTCCCAGTGCTGCTCCCTGGGTGCTGTTCTCAGCACCAAGGAGGACAAGGGGTCCCAGCCTCAACTCCCCCACCCATCACACGCCCCTGTGGCTGGACCCTGCGGGGTCTCGACAGCCTCACCTTCATCTCCACATCCCCACGCAGCTCCAGCTCAAAGCAGCCAAACTCATCCAGGACTTCTTTAGTGGTGGACGAGACGTGAATCTTCAGGGCTGGATGGTACGGAGGAGCAAAAAGTACATGGCTGGGTCTGGGAGTGGGGCATAACCTGTGGCACCAGCCCCAGCTGCCAGCCCTATGGCTCACCCTGGCCGTTGGACTCCATGCGGGATGCAGTGTTCACTGTGTCCCCAAAAAGGCAGTACCGCGGCATCTTCAGACCCACGACTCCAGCACACACAGGACCTGCAGGCACAGAGATGCCCAGTGCTGTGGCAGGGCAGCTGAGCAAGCATCCCGCAGCTGCAGTGCTGGCCAGCACGGGGACTCACCGGTATGGATGCCAATGCGCAGACGGAGCTGATCGTTGGGCCGGTGCCGGATCTTGAAGGTTTTGACAGCCTCGAGCAGGGCCAGGGCCATGCGGACAATCTCACGAGCATGCAACTTCCCGTTGCGCACCGGCAGCCCTGACACCACCATGTAGGCATCCCCAATAGTCTCCACCTGCGGGGTCAAGGGGAGCAGGTACACCCTGGGCTCCTCACTGCCCACCTCACGTCAGGGGACTGCCTTTGTTCATGCTCCCCTCACCTTGTAGACGTCAAAGTTGTCGATGATGGCATCAAAGCAAGTGTAAAGATCATTCAGCAGCGTCACAACCTGGATGGAGCAAGGGTGGGTGTGGGTCCAGGAGCAGGAATGTAGACCCAGCCCCAGGGATGGCACTGCTAGGGAATGAGCCCCCCACCCCCATAATCCCCACAGAGGGGCTGCCCCTCAAGGTCTGCTCTCACCTGCATAGGGGTGCTCTCTGCAGAGAGGGCAGTGAAGCCCACGATGTCGCTGAAGTAGATTGTGACGCTGTCGAAAGCCTCAGCCCGCACTGTTTCCCCACGCTTCAGCTGCTCTGCCACAGAGCTGGTGAGGACAGAGGAGATGGTGGTGGGCTCCCACCCCAGACCCCTCTTCCCCTCACCTCCCTTTCCCTATACCTGCATGGAGAGCCATCTAAGGGTCCCCATGTTTGCATGGCAGTGAGTACACATTGACCCCATGCCAACGCTCAGCCCCACATGCTCCCATCTCTCCCCCTCTCACTGAGGCAGAATTTGGTAGAGGAGATTTTCCGCCTTGCGCTTCTCTTCCAAGTAGGCCTGAGTCCGCTCCTCCACCAGCTTCTCCAGGTTGTTGGCATACTGCTCCATACGTGACAGCAGGTTGTCCAGGATGCTGGTGCTGCCCTCCCTGCCGGGGTGCAGACAGCTGGCAACACAGAAAGAGGTGCCCCCCAACCACTGCCCCCAAGGCTGTCCCTGCTCCTACCCAGGGCCATTCTGCCCGCTCGCCAGACACCCACTTGTTGAATCTTCGGATGAAGATCTTGATCTGGCTGAAGTCAGGGCGCTCAGCTGGCTCCTGTGCCCAGCAGCGCTCCATCAGCACCGCCAGCTCCTCGCTGTGCACCCCAATGTCGATGGAGGGGCGGAAGAAGGGCTTCTGGCTGTTACGCACCTTCTGCACGATCTCTGCCATGGGGTGACTGATGGTAAAGCACTGTGCCTCCCTGGTGAGGACAGGACCACCCCATGCCTGGCCCCAACCCTCACCTTTGGGGCTCAGGTCCATGCCCTCGATGTAGAAGGGGCCATTGCGCAGAGCAACCTCCTGCACGATGATGCCGAAGCTGTAGACATCGGCTTTCTGCATTCCCAGGGTGGGCAGGTGCCCCTTCTGCAGCAGCTCCGGGGCTGTCCACAGCTTCTCTGGCAGGACATGGCGATGGAGTGGTGAGGCTGGGCCACCCCATCCTCCCTGGCCCCATGTGCAGGCACTCACTGGCATAGAGGGCATGCGTGTCCTCGCCATCGCAGGGTGAGCGGAAGCTGGCGAGCCCGTAGTCAGTGATCTTCAGCACGAAGCGGCTGTCCACCACGCAGTTGGATGACTTGAGGCTGCCATGGTGGCCAATGATGCTGTTGTGCAGGAAGGCCATTCCCTGCGACAGATGGATATGGTGAACCTGGCATCCCTCAGGCACAACCCCCCAACCCTTCCTCCCCCTCGCCTGGGTACCTTGACAATGTCATTGATGAGGGAGTAGCGAAACATCCAGTCCAGGTTGATGCTCTCATTCTCCAGGACGTCCTGTGTCAGCACATTGAGTGGACCCCACCAAGCATCCAGAGGATGGTGGCACAGCACCAGCCTTGCTGAGCACCCAGTTGCATAGAGCTCCACGGCACCCACCCCCTCCCCTCTCCTGGCCCTTGACACCCGCATGGGCAGCTTTTCTGAGAGTCTTCTGGGGCTCAGATGGCCATCCAGATCTACAACCCTTTGCTCAACACCCAGCCTAGCTGGGTCCCTGGAGTGGTTAAATGTCACCCATGGGGCCTCCAAGCTCCCCTACCTGCAGGCTGCCCCGCGGGCAGTACTCAGTGACAATGCAGATGTTGGGGGGATCAATGCATGCCCCGATGAAGCGTGTCAGGTGGTTGAACTGGATGTCCCGCATCTGGATGTGGAAGCAGAACCCAAGTGGTGTGCGGGTCAGGACTCACACTGCTGCTTCCACCAGCCTCCTCCTCTGCCACCACTGGCCTCTGCAGCCCCAGGCAGGGTGCCCACCCCAGCTCAGACCCTCAACTTACGTGTTTCAGCTCAAATAGCACCTGCCGTGTCAACTCGATGCGCTTCTTGTTAATGTGCTTGATGGCCACCACATTGCCCTGAGGTGCAAGGGAAGAGGTCAGATTTGGGGAGGGGAGGAAGGTGCTGACATCCCACAGTGTGGGGGTGCAGCCAACGAAAAGGATCCTAATAGGGCTGGTGGGGGGTTCAGGGAGAGGTCTCAGCTCCGTAAACACCACACTGACCTTGAAGTGACCGGTGTTGGCGAAGATCTGGTACTTGCCATGGGTGGTCATCAAGGAGCCATAGCTGGAGCCGCGCTGCAGGGGAAGAGGGAGTTATGGATGGGGACCCCAGAAATGCAGCATGATAGGCACTAGTGAACCAGAGGTGTGCAGGGGACAGTGCAGGACAAGCTTTGCATGCTCTGTAGATAGGGTGAAGCCCACAGGGTGAGGCATGGTGTGCTCAAGGGGATGTAGCAAGGTGTAGGGGATGGATAACGTGTGACTGTGAAGGGGACGGAGGGCCATGTAGAGGCTTGATGAGGTATGGTCCTCTGTAGGGGATTCAGGGCTGTGTAGGGATGGATCAAATGTGTCTCTGCAGAGGATGGAGGATCATGCAGGGGAGGGATGACGGCTCTATAGGGAATAGAGAGGTATGTAGGGCAAGAAAGCTATGTAGACAATGGATGCTGTGGGGCTGTGGCACTGTAGGGGATGGAGGACCACACAGGTGATCAACAAGGGAGGATTTTCATGCAGGGAGGGAAGGAAGCACAGGGGCAGAGGCAGGACCAGCAGTTCTCACCAGGGAGAGGGTGAGCCGACTGCCTGCTGCCTTGTGGTACCGCTCAGGGCTCCCAAATTGCAGCTCGTCCCAGCGGATCCTCCAGAGCATGCTGGCAAGCTCCTTCTCCAGCATCAGTTTCCTGGGGTGAACACTGGGGTCATGTCCCCATACTCCTCCACCCTGCCTGCCCCACTCACCAGGCTGATGGATGTCCAGTGCCTAGGTACAGGCTCCCCTGGCCCTGACTGACCTGAAGATGAGGAAGCTGGAGATGCCAAACATGACGAACGTGAGGCCGGTGCCCAAAGCCACAATGGCCAGCATGGAGAGGGGGGCTGCAGGCAGGAGGGGATGTCAGCATGGCCTCTCTGGCCACGGGTGCCAGTCTGTCATGCACCCATGTGCACATGCACACATGTGCTGGGGACTAAGGGACGTGGGGACTCAGTCCACCCACTTTTATCACAGGAGGGGTCATCCACATCAAAGACACAGGGCGGATTGTCCAAGGGGGGGGCTCCTTTCACCCAGGGGATGGGTTGTCCCTGCCAATGGATCTGCTTCTCCACACCTGAGTAGTGTCCCACCACCTACAGCAGAGAGAGCTGAAGCTTCACCCAGCATCTTGACCCAAAGTGCCAGCTGCCGGCAGGATCCCAGTGCCAGCCCCCACCTCGTACTGCCCACTCTCGAGGTCGCCCATGGCCCATAGGCTGAAGTCAGTGTCCCGGTCATTGTTGCTGTCCATGCTCACCAGCCCCGTGACCCCTGTAGAAGAGAGACCCAGGTGGGACAGGGACTGAGTTCCACCACCCCCGTAGCACCCACAACCAGCTGCCCCTGTCCCACCGTTACCCTGGAACTTGCGGTCCCGCATCTTCTCGATGATGTGTGTGGCGTTTTTCTTGGAACCACCCTCCCGCAGGGTCTCGTTCAGTACCATGGCGTACAGCAGCATCCCGTCATAGAAACACCCCGCCACCAGGTTCATCTGTCAGAAGGAACCTCAGCACATCCGTGGTTACGCACACAGGAGCACCCTGACCTCAGGACCCCCACACTGGGGCCATGCACCCACCCTCAGCTCTGTAGCCCCACACAAGGGCCAACATCTACCCCACAGACACAACAGTGCCCATGGCTGTTCCCACCAGAGATGGCCCTTCTGGTATTGCCTGTAGCCCTCTGCACCCTGGAGAGGTGCCACAGCCCCACTGCCCTATCGCAGGGGGACTCACTCACCAGGGAGTAGTTGAGCTGCACCCCGAATTTCTGCTTAGCTCGCAGGATAAGCTGTGTTTGGAACTGATGGTACTCTGGGTTTTGGGGCTCGTAGTAGGTGATCACCAGCACCATCTGCAATCGAGCATAGCATCCTGGTTCATGCACCAGAGACAGGCTGAGGAGGTCCCCATCTACAGTCAGGCAGGCACAGCTCACCTGAAAAGCCTCACGCAGCCCTGAGTCCTGTCCCGGGCTCTGCTGCCATGGCTTGAAGGCATCACGGGCAGAATCACCCCGCAAGCTCTCCCCAAAGACGTCCAGGTAGAAGAACACATAGTCACCATTGGTAAGGTTCTCCCGATGAGCGAGCTGCATTATCTGCCGCAGCATCTCCGGTGGCCCGCAGAGATAGACCACTGCGGCAAGACACAGGGCATCAGAGGGACGATGCCCATCCCATCTCAACCTGCTCAGACATGGGGTAGGATGCTTTCCCTCAGGGTGATGGGGCATGATCAATGGTGGCATGGATGATAGAACAGGCGGATGGGGCAGAGCTCAGCTCACCAGCTTCATATGCCACATGGTGACAAAGCACACTCAGCCCCACTGCCCTCGCTGGCACTGACTCTTGCCCCATCAGCCACCTTGGGTTGAAGGAGAAGAGGAGATTCTTGCCCCAAAATATGGGGCACACACTCCGCACAAAGACCCAACAGACCCTGCTTCAGCAAAAACAACCCAGAGGCTGCCTCCCCTGACATCATCTCCCCGACTGCTCCCTGCCAGCCCCAGCCTGGGGACTGGAGGGGGCGGGAGAGGCCTCAGGGCTGTGTGCTGAAGGCCTCTGGGGAATCTAGGCTGGGGAACAGGACAAACCCATGTTTGGGTTCGTGGCTGGCCAGCCGTGCGGCAGGAATGTGCAGGTTCCCAGATTCCAGCACCTTCAGCAGCTGCCGACGCTAATTGGAAACAGAGCATCTTGCTGGTGTGACCCAGGCGGAAAGGGGGAGCCCAGGCCCCGGCCAGCCGCCCCACATGCCCCTATCCGCTGCCAAGGGCTCAGCCAGCCCCGATGGGATGCCCACATGGATACTGCATGGGAACAGCACAGGGCTGGCACAGAGCACAACAGACTGTGGGGACAGGCGCCCAACAGTGTCTGAAACCCCCCCAAGCAGGGGCCCTCCTCCTTGCTGAGGATCCTGCCACAGCCTCCTCCCTCCCCCCGGAAAACCAGGGCCCCCGCTCCAGCCAGCCTGGCTGGGAACCCGGGATTGAGCAATGGAGGAGGCGGTGGCGGCAGAGGAATGTCACGCTCGGGCACTGGCCCCAGCGCGCAGCCCTTCTGCATGGGGCCCAGTGTCCCAGCCCGATCCGGAGCACCGGGAGGGCTGGGGATAGCAAGGAAGTCTCTGTGCCCCAGGATGGGGTCCCTGCTCCCTGGGATGGGGTCCCTGCTGCCAGCAGGCACCCAGACACACAGACGTCAGAGGTGGCAGGAGGTCATTTGCAGGGGCAGCAAGGGAGACCACAGGAGAAGAAAGCCAGCACAGCCACCCTGGCCATTGGAAACCCACAGCAATGTGGGACAGCTGCTCCTAGGCACAGGGGAGACAGAAATCACAGCAGCTTGGGCTGTGCATGAGCAAAAGTCCATTCCAGGGTCTGAAATGGTTTCCCTCTGAGTGCTGCAGCACTTCAAATAAACAATTTTTACTTTCCCACTTGCATCCAGAAACGCGCCGTCCCCAAATTTCTTGGTTAGAAAGGGAAGCTCAGATCTCCCTGGCACACAGAGCCTGAGGGTGTCCCCATGGGGACGTAGTGTGAGACCCTCCGAATCCCATCACAGGCACCAATGAAAGGCAGCCTGCGGCACCACATGAGCTGGGGAGCCACAACAGCTGGTGGCAGATGGTGGGACAACCCGGGCAGCCAGCCCCCGTGACGGCGGCAGCAAAAGCCTGCCTGGTCAAAGGCCACAGAGCAAGGGGATTGATGGCGCCTGGATGGTTCCCCAGGGACAGCTTGCATGAGCTCTGCAGAAGGGAAGGGTCAATGCTCGGGGCTCTCCATGACGCTGGCAGCTGCCTCCAGCTGTTAGCCTCTTGCCTGGCCAGCAGCACCCCTGCTTGCTCACACCCCACCACCACCCCAGGGGGTTGGCAAATGGCCAAAGAGAGCCTTAATATCACTGAGGACAAGAGGAATGGGGTCCTGCAAAACTGGTGTGAATGCAGCCCCCAGGAATTTATTTTGGGGGTGCCCGTGATCAAGAAGGCAGAGTACACAGACCCGGGGGATGGGCGAGACCCCAAACATGCAGACAGGGCAGAAGGACAATGCCTGACCCCTGCATGATGGAAGATAACCCTGAAGTGAGGGCAAATCCTGGTCTGGAGCAGCAAATCCCTGCAAATCCCAGTTTTGAACAGCTCCACCAGCACAGAGCACTGTAGTGCAGAGACCCTTGCCACAGCTAAGCAGCCGTATCATGCCCAGGGGGACTGCAGGGGTGAGGACCAAATGCACTTCCCTCCTGGTGGCAGCACCCAGATATCTCCCCAGGCAGGGGACCTGGGCTTTGCAGGCAGATGCTCTGGTAATTCCCTCAACCACAGCTCTAATTATATCAGCGCTTTTACAAGTGGCAGGAGAGACATGGGCCCCTGCACGTCGCCTAGGCACTGGTGAGAGCCATAGAAGGGACCGGGTGAAGCACCCACATGCCCCCGTGCCCAGTCTTTAGAGCCACAAACGTCAGGCATTGGCAGTTTCGAGGGCACATGGTGGAACAGGGAACCAACTTTCCCCTGGAAAGCTTTACCAAACTCCTGCCCACTACCAGGGAGAAGGATGGTGACACCAAGAGGGATGACATGCAGTGTCATTGCAGGGTACAGACATGGATGTGGCTGTGGCCAAAGCTCCTGCTTCCCCTTCCATGCCATGCCACGCCACACAGGAGTGTTCACTCCAGGGACAGACTTGCTGTTCCCACTCTCTGCCCCCCCACCCTGCCCCAGACTAGGAAAGCACCTACCATCACCATCACAGTCACAAGCACCCATCCCTACAGGACCAAGTATTCAGCCCCACATCCTGCCCCCATCTCCGGGCTGTGGCCAGAGCAGACCAGACTCCCCTGCATCCTGCCTCTGAGGTCCCCCAGGTCTCTGCCCACGCCTGGCCTCCTCCCTCAGCCCCCAGCAGCCACTATCCTCTGCCTGCATCAGAAGAGATTGAGTCCCATCAGGGTGATTTACAGCACCAGGCCGGAAATGTTGATGGGAACTGCTGATTTTAGCCTTTTTCCCTGAATGGTCCTTTGCTCCTGCCCCATGTGAAGCTCCACACCCCAGGGAAAAGGAGCCTCCATCCCAGCCCCTTGGCCAAAGAAACAAGAAGGGTAGCCACGAGATGCTCCTGCAGCTCACCACAGGATGCCTAGCTCCATGGACCCAGCCCCACCCACCTCAGTCCCAGGGAACCCAGTCCAGCACCCCAAAGCACCCCAGCCACACACCCCCAGCCTCATCCCGCGCAGCCTCAGTCATGTCTCCTGCTGGCCCATCTGGCTCCACTCATTCCAGCTTGATGTCCTTCTTAATGACACAGCATCTCAGGATCCATTAAGAAGCATCGCAAAGTGGCTGGCTCTGGGATCGATACACCCCGCTCATCAATAATGAAAGAGCATCAGGCTGCCCTTGCTATCCAGCTGCCTCCGTAAGCCCCTCCATTTCCTCCCACTCCCAATATAGTCACTCTCCTGAGATGCTCACAAGGTACCATATTGATTTACCCCTCCATCAGCAAGGTGGGGCCATCCCCGGCTTCCATTTGTGGGGATGGGAACAGCCCAGGGCACCCAGATGCCAGGTTGGGGGGCTCTGCCCCACCATGGGTACGACTGCCTCAGTGTATCGGTAACAGGCTGCTCAGGGCACTTAATCACAGGACAGTCACTTCTATACTGTCACTTACAGCCTTCAAGGAGGTGGCCGGGTCCCACTTGCCCCAGGGGACACCCTAATGCCACTAACACAAGAGTGTAAGGTGGCCCCAGTGGCCCTCACACCATGTGTCCCACTTGAGGTGAGGATCCACCCTAGCTCTCCCCCAGCACAGGGACACTGTGCAAGGGGAGAGGGGGACCTCATGGCCCACCACCCTGTCCTAGACCCCTTACCAGCACTGGGGTGGCCCAGAGGTCCTGGGGTTTGCCTTGTCCCTTGTGCACCCACCTCCCTGTGGAGGTCCCACGACTCCCCCAGCCCCACTGCAACCAAATGTGCTTCCCCCTTGAGCCCTACACACAACCTGCTTTGCCCATCTCTCCATGTGCACCACACAGATCCCACTGCACACCTTGCTGTTCCCCACGAGTCCCACTCTGTTCTTGATGCCCTCATTGCACCCTACACAAGTCCCACAATTGTACACAAACCCTCACTGTGCTCCACAAAGGTTATACTGTCCTTGGGCCTTTGCTGTGACCCACACAAGTCCTACTGTCTTTCTGTATCCTACACTGTCTCCGTCCCTTTACTGTGCCCCAGATGGGTTTCACCACACCCCCAGCCCCTTGCTGTACCCTACACATGCCCATCGCATTCTCAGCTCCTTGCTGTGCCCCACATGGGACCCACTGTGCTCCTGGACCTTTGCTGTGCCCCAGATAAGTTCCACCACAGCACCAGCCCCTTGCTTGTTGTACCCTGTGTGTGCCCCACCTGCACCCCAGTCCCCTCACTTCACCCCACATGGGCCCCACTGCACCCCTATCCCCTCACTGTGCCCCACAAACATCCCACCCCCAGCTCCTCACTGTATTCTATGTGTACCCCACTGCAACCCCGACCCCTCACTTCACCCCACACGGACCCACTGTGCTTCTGTCCCTTGCTGCACCCCAGACAGGTCCCACCGCACTCCCAGACCATTGCTGTAACCTACAAGTGCCCCACTGCACTCTCGTCCCCTCGCTTCACCCCACATGGGCTCCACCACACCCCTAACCCCCCCATTATGCCCCACACAGGCCCCATCGCACCTCAGCCCCTCAGTGTGCCCTATGTGTGCCCCACTGCACCTCAGTCCCCCCCACCGCACCCCACATGGGCCCCACCACACCCATGTCCCCTCACTGTACCCTACAGCGTGACCTACTTCACCCCTGTGCCCTCACTGTGCCCCACACACACATCCAGCCCCTGGCTGTACCCCACAGAAGACTGTGCTTCCTCCCTGAGCCCTGCGTCGTTCCCCTGTGGGGCACTCTCTGCGCTGCCCCCCAACCCAAGCGCTCATCCCTGCCCCGCCTGGGGTCCCCCCACGCCTTCCCCCACTCCCCACACCTGAACTCCCTCTCCCCATGCTTGCCCCCATCCCCTGCACCGTCAAACCCCCTCCCTATGCCTGCCCCCCTCTTCCATGCCTTTTACCTCCTCCCCATGTCTACTTCCCCTCCTCCGCCTTCTACCCCCCTCCCAACACCCTCTCCCTGCTCCTCATGCCTGAACTCTCCTGCTTACGCCTCCTACCCCCCTTCCCACACCTTCTACTCCCCTTTATACCCTCTGTCCCCTCCTTTTACCCCTCCCCATGCCTCTTACCCCCTTTCCATGCCTGAACCCCATTCCCCACTCCTTCGCCCCTCCCCACACCCTCCCCAAACTCCCTAGGCCCTCTACTCCCCTCTCCCTATGCCCTTCCTCTGCCTTTCCGCCCATGCCCGAACCCCCTTTCCCCACTCTTCTCCCCGCAATTCCCCACATTACTCCTCTCCTCAAGCCCCTTTCATCTATCCCTTCTCACGCCTGCCCCTCTTCCCTTCCTTCTACTTCCCTCCCCATACCCTCTCCCTCTCTCCCGTCCTCATGTCTTTTACTCCTCCACACGACTGAACCCCCCCTCCCCACGTCTGAACCACAACACCCTTTCTCCCCTGCCCACGCTGTCTTCCCACGCCCTCTCCCCCCTCCCCATGCATTCCACCCCCTCTTCACGCCTTTTACCCCTCTCTCCCCAGCCGCCTGCACCCGCAGCCTCTTTCCCCTCCCGACACTTGCCCTCCCATCCCCATGCCCGCACCACCCTCCCCACGCTTCCCTCCCCCTCCTCACACCCTCTCCCCCCTCCCCACACTCTTCCAGCTTCCCCACCCCATCTTCAACCCCCCCTCCCCATGCCTGCCAGGCTTAAGGAGGGGGCCCCACGCTTTCCACCCCCTCCCTACTTCTTCTACACCTCTCCCCACGCCTGATCCCCCTTCCCCACACCTTCTACCCCCACACAGTCTCCCACCCCTTCCCCACACTTTGCTCCCCCTCCCCACGCCTTCTACCCCTGTCTTTAACCCCCCTCTCCACACTTGCCTACCCACTCCCCACACCTCGCCCCCCCTCCCCGTGATTTCCACCCCTCCCCATTTCTTCTACACCCTCCTCACACCCTTTCCCACTTCCCCCCACTCTCCTCTCGTCTACCACCCCTCAACCTTGAGCCCCACTTCTACCCCCTGCCTCACTCCTTCTACCCCATCTACAACATGCCTCCCCACACTCTCCTACCCCATCCCCACACCTTGCACCCCCACCCACGCCTTCTACCGCTTCCTCACACTTTGCACCCCCTTCCCACTCCTTCTACCCCCGTCCTCGCACCCTCTCTCTGTCTTCTACCCCCCCTCCCAACACTTTCTACCTCCCTCCCCATCATTTCTCCCCCCCACACCCTCCTCCGTATTCAACCTCCCTTCTCATTCTCTCTCTCCTCCCCACGCTCTCCCACCCTCTCCCCACATCTTGCCCCCCCTTCCATGCCTCTGCCTCCCTTTTCACTCTTTCCACCCCCTCCCCAGTCCTGATCCCTTGTCCCAACTCCTTCTACTCCCTTCCCCAGACCCTCTCCCCCCTCCCCACACTCTTCCCCCACGTTCAATCCCCCCTCCAGTTCTGTCCTCCTCTCCTCAAACCCTCTCCCGCTTCAACCCCATATCCCCACGCCTGAATCCCCTCCCCACAGCTTTTCCCCCTTGCCTGCCCTCTCACCCCACACTATCTACCACCCTCCCCACCCTTTCTCCCCCTCTCCATACCCTGTCCGTCCCCCCCGCGCTTGCAACACCTCCCCACGCTTTCCACCCACTTCTTCTAGCCCCCTCCCCACACCGTGTCCATCCCCCCTACCCTCCCTCCGAGCCCCCTCCCCACGCACCGCGGCCGTTGGACTTGATGAAGTGCACGGCGGTGTCGGGCCCCCCCTCGTCGGGAGAGTAGATGTGGTGCCGCACGGTGAGGTTGCTGCCGTCCTGCAGCTCCTGGTAGACCCCCTCGACGGTGAAGTAGTAGGGGCGGTCGTCGGTCTTGCGGTCCACGTAGAGCAGGACGGCGCGGGCGCTCCAGTTGAAGTGGGCGTGCAGGTGGGACACGAAGGCGCCCAGCTTGGGCGCGGAGGGTCCCGTTCGCACCGTGGTGCTGTAATGCTCCCGCTTGCGGCTGAACCCGGCGGCCACGGCGCCACCGGTGATTAGGGGCAGCCGCCAGTGGGACGCGAAGCGCCCCACGGAAGCGGCGGGGTACACGCACCCCGGCCCGAAGAGGACGTCGGGGTCGTGGTAGAGCTTGAGGTCCACAGCGTTGAGGGGCGCCACGTACTCGGAGCAAGCGCCGTCCAGCTCGGAGCTCATGAACTCGAGGCGCACCGAGAAGGGGCGCGGCAGCAGCGCTGGCTCCCCCCGCTCCAGCGCCTCCAGCGCCAGGCTCAGCGCCGGACCCACCCGCGGCCAAGCCCACGCGTAGCTCAGGTTGCGCTCGGGTAGCACCACCGCCACCGTCAGGTTCGCGCCCGACACGTCGGGGGTCGCCCCGCGGCGCCCGCCCCCGCCTCCTCCAGCCGCTCCCGCCGTCAGCAGCAGCGGCAGCAGCAGCAGCAGCCGCCGCCGAGCCATGGGGCCGCGCTGGCTCCTCCGCCCCGGCCGCGGCTCCTGCGCCCCCGCCACACCCCCGCCCCGCCGCCTGCGCCCTCCCCCGCCGGCGCCGCCCCGGCGCCCGCAGCGCCCCCTGCTGGGCGGGACCCGCGCTGCCAGGGGCCAAGGGAACACCGCACCCTGGTACCTGCAGCGCCCCCTGCCGGGCGGGACCTGGGCTGCGAGAGGTTATGGGGTCCCCGCGCAGTCCCGGCGCCCGCAGCGCCCCCTGCCAGACAGCACGGGGATGGGCAGCACGGGTGGGACTCGCGGGACGCTGCTGTCACTCGACCGCCCCGGTGGCCGTAGCGCCCCCTGGCGGGTGGGACTGCGATGGGCAGCACTAGCCGAACCCGTGGTGCAAGGGGTAATGAGGACCTCGTGCTGCCCTGGTGCATGGAGCGCCTCCTGCCGGGCGGGACGTGAATGGACGGGGCGGTGGGGGCCATAGTGTGAGAGGAGCTGGGGACACTGCCTCGGCACCCACAGTGCCCCCGTGCCTCACTGGTGGGACCAGTGCCCCCGTGCCCACAGCACCCCCAGGCCAGGCAGCACTGGGGTGAGTGGCACTACTATGGAGCGAGGACTGCATCTCTGTGGGAGCCATGGTGTGGGAACAGCAAGCTGATGACACCAAGCTGAGTGGGGCAGTGGTCACACTGCCCCACACTGGGAGAAGGGCTTAGGGGTGCTGATTGATGAGAAGCTTGACATGAGTGTGCTCACAGCCCGGAAAGCCAATCCTGTCCTGGGCTGCATCAAAAGAAGCGTGGCCAGTAGGACGAGGGAGAGGATTCTTCCCTTCTGCTCCACTCTCCTGAGACCCCCACCTAGAGTAACGTGTACAGTTCATAAGAAAAACAGAACAGAAGAAGGACGTGGAATTATTGGAATGGGTCCAGAGGAGGCCATGAAGATGATCAGAGGGCTGGAGCACCTTTGCTGTAAGGACAGGCTGAGAGAGTTCGGCTTGTTGAGCCTGGAGAAGAGAAGACTTCTGGGATATCTTATAGTAGTCTTCAAGTACCTGGAGGGGCTACAGGAAAGCTGGGGAGCAACTTTTTACAAGGGCAACTACTGATAGGATGAGGAGGCACAGCTTTAAATTGGAAGGGGGAAGATGTGGTTTAGACTTTAGAAAGAAATTCTTCGCAATAAGGGTGTTGAGACACTGGCACAGGTTTCCCAGGGAAGTTGTGGATGCCCCCTCCCTGGAGGTGTTCAGGGTGGTTGGATGGGGTCTTGAGCAGCCTTGAATGGTGGGAGGTGTCCCTGCCCATGGCAGAGGAGTTGGAAGTTGATGATTTTTAAGGTTCCTTCCAACCGAAATCATTCCATGATTCTATGCTACTGACCCACCCTGGCACCCACAACACCTCCTGCTGGGTGGCAAGGGCACGGGTGGCCCTGGGCTGTGGCGGTGGGGGCTTCGCCTCAGTGGGACCCATGGTGCGAGAGGTGCTGGGGACACCCTACCCACTGGCATTGCCCAGGTCCTCGAGGGAGGGTGGCTAGTGTGGCTGGTACGAGCAGGGAAGCCATCCTTCTCCTGTACTTGGTGCTGATGAGGCTGCAACTCAAATCCTGTGTTCCGTTTTGGGCCCCTCACTACAAGAAAGACATTGAGGGACTGGAATGTGTCCAGAGAAAGGCAACGAAGGCGGTGATGGGTCTGGACCACAGGGGTTATGAGGAACAGCTGAGGGCATTGGGATTGTTTAGCCTGGAGTAGAAGAGACTGAGGGGAGACCTCCTCACTCTCTACAGCTCCCTGAAAGGACGTTGTGGTGAGCGGGGTGTTAGTGTCTTCTTCCAAGCATCAAGTCACAGGATAAGAGGACATGACCTTAAGTTGCACCAGGGTAGGTTTAGATTGGGTATTAGGAAATGTTTCTTCACTGAAAGGGTTACAGCTGCCCAGGAAAGTGGTGAAGTCACCATCCCTAGAGGTGTTCAAAAAAGTGTAGACAAGGTGCTCGGGCATATGGTTTAGTGCAGAATGGTACAGTTGGACTTGATGATTACAAAGGACTTTTCCAATCAAATGATTCTCTGACTCTGTGGTTTTTGGTTGGATGAGCGGGAGGGGTTGGAGGGGGATGGACTGGGTCTGGAGTAGGTCCAATACAGGGTATAGTGGATGGTACGAGGAGTGGTCACTTTCTGGGTGTCCTCAATGAGGGGTTAGGGAAGGAGTGCAGATCTGGCGGCCCCCCAGCCAGCTGGGATTGAGGAGAGAGTGACTGGGTTCTGGAGAGTCCAGAAGATAGGGTGGGTTGTCAATTCTGGAGAGTTCAGAAGATAGGGTGGGTTGTCAGAGGGGCATCCAGGCTTGGGTTGTGTCCAGTGGGCAGAGTAATGAAGAAGTACCTGGGTTTTGAGGAGCGTTTGGGAGAGGGCTTCCAGATACTAGGGGCCTCCCCTGGGTGGGGATTGAGGAGGAGGTGTCTGGGTTTTAAGGGTTCCAGAAGGGAGGAAGGGCTGAGGAGGGATCATCCGGTTTTGTGGTGTCTCCAGTGGGTAGGGGATTGAGGAAGTGGTACTTTGGTTTAGGGGGTTCTAGTGACGACAGGTTGGGAGTGGGCTTCAGGTTCTGGGGGGGGTCCGCTGGCAGGGGACTGGGGAGAGAGCACCCTGTTCTGAGGGTCTTCAGTAAGGTTTGGGGAAAGTCCTGGGTAATGGGGTGCATAGGGGTGATGGGGCCTTGGGAAAGGGGTGTCCTGGAGAAGAGTGTCTTGGGCAGGGAAGACCTCACTGAGTTGGGGGTTGAGGAGACACACGGCTGAGGGGTGCAGCCAGCTAACAGGGGAGGTGACATCCTGGGTGCAGGTGTCCTAACCAGGGATTTTAGTGAGTACTTAGACTCTGGGGCAGAGGGTGAGTTGGGATCTGGGAGGATGAGCTCGGGATCTGGGTGCCCTGGATGTTTTAAACCTCATTGGGGCAGGGAGTGGTCCCAGAGGATTTAGGGTGCAGGAAGGTGATTGAAGAGTGGGGCCCTGAGAAGCAGGATGCCCTGGGGATCCAAGTATTCCTGACATGCAGGGCTTTGCCCCAGCAGTGGAGTGTGCAAGTGGGGAGCTGTGCCCCAGGGATGTGGTGTTCCTGCTGCCTGTCCCTGCTTGACACATGGATGCGGTGGAAATTTGAGGAAGGACCCGAGGAGATGCCTGCCTGAGCTGCCATGAGGGGGCTGCTTCACCCCGGGGGGACACAGAGCTGCCATGTGTTTGCAGGGGGTGCCCCGGTGAGGAAAGAGGGGCTCGGTGGGGGCAGCATATCTGTGGTACATTCCTCGCAATCCCAGCCTGCTGCCTGCTTCCATCAGGTGAGGGGGGGGGGGACCGGGGGAGGTAGGGGTGTTGCCAGCCCCTGCCCCATGGCTCAGAGCCACATGTGTGTGTGGGGCACGATGGGGGAGTGCAGGGAGAGCCCATTGGCTGCACAGGGACACCACAGGTCTTGCTGATACTGCTGGTCCTGCGAGGTTCCACGGGGGTTTTATGCATGAGGGATGCTGGGATGTTGTGTAAGTGGCGGGCAGGGTGTCCCCATCCCCTCCTAGCATTTGGGACAGCCCACCAGAGCAGAGCAGAGCTGTGGGCATGACACCCCTGGGTGCCCTGGCAGAAGTACTTAAGCAGTTGGGACTGCTAGGAATCAGGGGATGTCTTGCTGTCCCTGCTGATGCCACTGCAGGTGCCTCCACCCTGAGTGATGCATCCTTTCCATCGCAGGGCTGTGGAGCTCAACTCACCCAATCTGGGAGGACTGTGTTGCCAGCTATAAATACCCAGCTCTAGACACAGCATGGAGCTGGCAGCAGTGCCTGAGCTGAAGGTTGACATCACCACAGGACAATGAAATCCAACCAGCAGCGAATATAGACGAGAAAGGAGTTGCTGGGAAGGTCTGGAAGATCTTCGCCGTAGAGTGTGAGGCTGGGCATGGGGAACACAGCCTTTGCAAAACCACCCGTGCTGTGAGGGGTCCACAGAGCACTGACAGTGCCTGGTCCTGTGCCCTTCACGTGTCCCCACATCAAGCAGCCCAGCCCCAGCACCGTGGTGGCATCTCTGAGCCTTGGGTTGGGCTCACTCAGTGGTACAGGCTGGAGTGCAGCGAGGGGCAAATGAGCTGAATGGGAAAGGCCTTCTCTAACCTCTGTCTTTCTCCTGCTTGCAATGTGCAGGGAGCAGGCAGCAAGTCACTTGTCTGGAGGGTGGTGATGCTCTCACAGGAGCTGCAAACAGGAGAGGCAACTACCCTGGAAAATGAAAAAAAAAAAAAAGAAGAAGAAATGTGGGGGGAAAAAGCAGAAAGGGGTTGAAGGGATTGTGGGGTCAGCCCAGGGGGACTTGGGGTGCGTGGGGTGCCACATGCATGGGGCCGTGGTGCTTGGGCCACCTCGTGTTTGCATGTGCATGCCAGCAGAGGGGGTCTGGTCACTGCAGCCTCTGCACCATCCACTATCCACTGTCCACTTCTAAAACTGAGGATACTGGCTACCACCTACAGGCCGTGCCTGCTGTCGCTCGGACACTCAGGCAGCCAGAGAGCACAGGGGGCAGCTGCTCCAGCGCCACACCCCTTGTGAGACCAGGACATCCCACCACAAGTGCACATGGCAGAGAGGAACTGAGGTGGGACTAGGGACTCGTGGATCTTGATATACTTGCTGTCCCCTCAGCCTGCTCCCTGGGGTTCCCATGTGGGTCTGGAGTTAACCGTGCTTTAGGGCTTCTGTAATTTGATCTCACCTTCCTCTTTCCCTGGTCTTATGATGAGTTTTAGTTTTTTCTGCACATAGCAGCACACATCTTGGAGCTGACAAGTTTTCTTTCCATGGGGTTGTGCCCAGCACCATGGTGCTGGTGGTCCATAGGGGTCCATGGCAGTCTGTGGTGGTCCATGGAAGTCCATAGTGGTCTCTGGTGACTTGTGGCAGTCCATGGAGTTCTATGATGATGGGTTGTGGTGATCCATGACAGTGCACAGTAACCCATGGTGTTCTGTTGCAGTCCGAGACAGTCCACAGAGGTCCAAGACTTTGTGATGAACTGTGGTGATCCATGGTGGACTGTGGTGGTCCATAAAAGTCTCTGATCACCCATGATGGCCTATGCAAGCCTGTGGTCATTCATGGTGGTCCATGACACTCAATGGTGGTCTGTGACAGTTCGTGGTGGTCTGTTGTGGTCTGTGGTGGTCTATTGTGGTCTATAGTGGTCCATGGCTGTCAGTGGAGGTCTATGATGGTTTACACTGGACTGTGGTGGTCTATGGCGGTCTATGGAATTTCACAGAATTCTGTGGTGATATACAATGGACTGTGGTGGTCTGTGGCGGTCCACAGTGGCCCATGAGAGTCCATGGGAAGCTCATGCCCAAGAGATTCCCATCTTGTTTTCCATGTTCCCAGCAAGCAAAACCAAGCCTCAGGTCTCCCATGCTGGTGAATGTTTGATTGCTAAAAGGTGTTTTTCCACCTCCTGCAGCGCAGCAGCACGAGCTAGCAGGCTGCAGAGCCCTGCCAAGCGCCTTCACCTCTGCACCGAGAGTCGGGTCAGAAAGCTGTCAGCCTTAGGAGGTGGCTGTAAAGTGCACAGCAGCACCACAAGTGGGTGCCTGCAGGATGGTTAGCTCCACCAGTGAAGAAACATATGGCACTGGGTCACAGGGAGGTCTAGCTTAGATGGACAGCAGCCCCATCCTGCTGCAGGTTAGGGGGCTGTAAATTGGGTGGTGAAGAGGAGAAAACACAGATGGAGAAGGGACCACTGAGTGTCCCTGTTTCCATCCAAGTGGTAACTGGAGCCCTGTTGAGTTCTTCATTTCCAGTGCTGGAGAAGCCACCCCATCCCAAGTGGAAGACAATCATCTCCAGAAGATTGGAGTGGCTTTGGCCAGGTGGGTGCAAAACATGTAGGGAATGGTGTAGGCATGAGAGGAGGACTTCGTAGGCACAGGCTTCCTTTGCTCCTGCTGTCTGGGAAACCTGATGGTCTCTTTGTTTGGGGTTAGTATCACAACAGTGGAAAACATGGAACAGAGGCAAATATTTTAAAGGGAAAAACGTGGGAAACGCAGCAGCTGCATCATTTCCTTGGTTCAGGGCAGCGGCTGTCCCCACGTGTCTATGGGGAAAGTCCCCCGCACCTGACCTCTCCATGCCCCAAACCCACAGTGGAACGCTATGAGTGCTCTTCCACAGCACCAGGACAGGACTCGTCACCTGTGACTACCTTCAGGCAGGCACTGTCCGTGCCAGGATGGGACACCTGCTGCTCTGCTGCATTGCCTTCCCCTCCATCTGCTTTGGGACCCCCAGGTCAGGTATAAGGTATTCCAGCCCCATGTCCAGGTGCTCTCTTCCACTCTGAATCCACTAACTATCCTTTCCTGCAGGGTGTCCCTAAAGCAGTGTAGCACCGCAGGGTGCTCTCATGGGTGACAACCAACGTTCCACGATCATAAGTCACAGAATGGTTTAGGTTGGAAGGGACCTTAAAAATCATCCAGTTCCAACCCCCCTGCCATGAACAGAGACACCTCCCACCAGACCAGGCCTTGAGCACTTCCAGGGAGGGGGCATTCACACCTTTCCTGGACAACCTGTGCCAGGGGCTCAACACCCTCATCGTGAAGAATTTCTTCCTAAAGTCTAATCTAAATCTTCTCCCTTCCAATTTAAAGCCATTCCCCCTCATCCTATCACCATATGCCCTTGTAAGAAGTCCCTACCCAGTCTTCCTGCAGCCCCTTCAGGTACTGAAAGGACGCTGTGACGTCTCCCTGGAGCCTTCTCTTTTCCCGGATGAGCAAGACCAGCTCTCTCAGCCTGTCCTCATACCAGAGGTTCTCCAACCCTTCATGGCCTCCTCTGGACCTCTTCTAACAGTTCCATCTTTTTCTTATGTTGAGGATTCTAGAATCGGACACTCCAGGTGGGGTCTCACAAGAGCAGGGTAAAGGGTGGTGTACCAAAGCAATGCAGAGTGCAGAGGGGCTTGCATATGGAGCACGGAATTTGTGTTTCTGATCCCAGAGAGAGGCCAGAAAAGATCTGTGGGATCGATCCACAACCCAGAAAGCCCAAGTGCCTCTTGAAGATCTCCCTGTCCTTGTATCCCAGTGAAGCATGGTGCCCAGGACAGGTCTAGGAGTCCCCAGGAGTTTCTCAGCATATTCCAGAGCAGTTACATGCTGGGGCCAGAGCCAATGTCATGGTATTACAATGGTAAACTCCCCTCCATTGTGGGGTGTCTGGATCACTGACCTCCTCGGCAGGTCCCCAGTCCCAGTAGGAGCAAGGCACTTTTTTGGCTGGTGTGGCTAGTGCGTGGCCCAGGAATGATCTCCCAGGGTTATTTCTGACTCACAGGAAACGTTTCGGGGTTTAAGCTGAGCTGAATAATGTGCTCATTTCCTTGTGCCGACTACAAAGCACCTGCTCCAGGGGATTTATGGAGTGCCGGCCTCTCGCACTCGCTGCCCTCCCGGATGTTTTTATTTTCTGTGGATGTCCAGCAAGTGCCAAGGCCTGTTTTCCTAAACACACTGCACCATCCCAGCACGTTTTCTCGACAGGAGCCCCACACCACCTAGTGTGATGGGGTACCTGTGGTCCCAAGGTGGGTGTCAGCACCCTTCCAGGGCTGAAGGCAGTGGGGATGCGTGGCTTACCCACAACTTCCAAAACCTGGTCTGGAATGGAGCCACCACAGCTGGTATAAATGGCCAGGGAAAGAGCCAAAATTGTTGGAGAAGGATGGAGCATGGAGGTGAGTAATGGAGGATGAGGCTGTGTGAGGGAGGGCAAAACCAAAAGGCAGCCTGAGGGAGCCAGAGTGTGCAGCTGTCTGGAGTGTGGAGCTCTGCCTGCCACCAGCTCCAGGGAGGAGACACTGAGCCTGGGTTGGGCAGAGCCCACCCCACAGCTGGGGATCCTCAGACAACATCCCCTGATGATCCCATCCCACAATGACTCCATCCCAATGCTGGGGACTCTCAGACACCATGCCTTGACGACCCCATCTTACCACGATTTCATCCAGCTGGGGACTCACAGACATCCTCTGACCCACGCTTGTAGAGTCCCTACAAAGCACTGCACCCAGTCCAGGAGTAGAGATGGCTCTAGCCTGTGAGGAGGAGCAGGGTGCGAGTGCCAAGGCCAGGGATACCCATGGAACACTCAGGGCATGCCAGCACAGCTCCCAGCCCATGCTCCTTTGGTGGCCGTGAGCACCATCCTGCAGGCAGCCAGCCTGCAGGATAAGGTGACATCAAGGTTTTCTTCATGTCCCCTCCACTTTATCCCCTTTCAGGAGCAATGAACTCACTGCTTTAGACCTGTTAAGGGTGGCTCAGATCCCACCTGCAGCTCCAGACTCTGGGAGCTACCATGTCTCGTTTAGCAGCTGTGGGACGGATGGAGTGAGCTGGTTGTCATTCCCTGGGTAGCCCTATGTCCTCTCTTCTCCCCCTTCCCAGCTCGTGGTAGTCCAGTTCTCTCTGACACCCATTGCTTAGGTTTTCCTGGGACTCTGCTGCTCTGGGAGCTTTGAGAGTTTAAGTGAGAGGACTTGGCATGGAGGTGTCAACTACCTGCACCCTGCTTGCACCCGGCCTGCATCCTGACTCAGTGCCCTGGGGGCTCTGTGGCTTGAAGACACTCCCGGTTGGGTGAGGAGAGGTGCCTGCATCTTACAGCCACCCCTGAGCCTGAGGCAGTACCAGGATCCAGCTGGAACAGGTCAGCCAGTGATAAGATGGGACTGGTTGAAGTCTTTTTTTTTTTGCTGTTTAGAGAGAAAATAAAGTGCTTGAGGGGAGCAGGAGCCAAGCTCCCCAGTGCCTAAAACAGCAATCACAGCACTTCCTCAGATTTATGGTGTTTGCTTTCACAATGCCAGCCGGGATCCTGTTTGCTTCCTGCTCTGCAGCTGCAGTCCCAGCTGAAGGCTCAGGAGATTCAGGTTTTATAGCACTCCTGGATCCTGCTGATGGCAACTTGTCCAGCATCCTTTATTACCTCTGCACCTCCTGTGGGGATGGGATGAGCTGTTGTCACTCCCAACTCAGCACCCACCAGCCTGGGTGCTCATCCCTGCACATCCACTGGGTCCTGTTCTCTGGCACCAGAGGCATGAACAACAGCTCCATGGAGAGAGCACCCAACCATTGCTGGGAGGAGTTCTATGACACGGTGCCCTCAGTGGGATGCTATATTCCCAGGGCCAGGCCAGGCAGGAGCAGCTGGTTTCTGCTAAGGGGATGCTGGGACATGGATATGACCTTCTTCTGCAGGGTTCTCAGGTGCCCAAGGCTGGTGACTGCTCCTCACCACCACGCCTGGACATGCAGTCAGTCAGTCCCTGCTGTTGCCATCTGCCTGATCAATTAAAGAACCTGATCTGCCAGCAAGGTACTTCTTCCAGCCCCTGCAGCTCTTCTGTGGCTCTTCCCCAGGTCTGAATTGTCCCCCCAACGACATAAGCAACAAAACTCACTGCCCCTTTTCACCCCTCAGGGCAAAACCTCCTCTGGGATTCATTGACTAACACAGTAAGAGAGGGTGCGTCTCCTCCAGCCACAGCATCCCCTGTGTGCTCGACCCAAAGCTCTTCAGCATTAAGTCCATCTCTACAGCTGCTGTCCAAGCTGCAAGCCTCTCCTGCACAAGCTGGACTGAAATGCTCCAGACCCTTATGGGGGTGTGTGGTGGAGCCAGGAGGGTGCCTGGGATTGCAGCATGATGGGGAGGAGGGCAGCTGGGAGGGAGAGGAGGGGGACCAACAGGCTGTGATGGACCAGCAGCCTCGTTCCCTGACGCACAGCCGTGGCGTGGAGAGTGCTTCACCACCGGGGTCTCTTTGTAACATGATGAGGGGTATCTCTTTCCTCCCTCTCTGCATTTACCCAGCAAACTGCTTTGATGAAATACCCAAAGGCTGTGAGTGGGCTCGTAACCTCAACCTTCTCTTTGGAAAACCAGAACAGCCGAGCTACAGAGATCCCAGGAATGCCTCCCCATGTGCCCAGCAGAGCAGGGGCAATGCCCTTCCATGTAGCTGAGAGATATTCTCATCCCAGACTGTCAGCGCCCTTCTGAAAGCGTGGTCAAATCATGCAGGTCTCTAAATCAAACCCACTGCTTTTGTTTAAAGTTTGCCATACTCCGTGCTGATGGATTATTTCATTGTGGTTGCTAACAGGACAGAATTCTTTTTCCAAACACACAATAGGAATATTCATTTACTGCTTTGACTAGGAACGCTTTTATCCTCCTTATATAGTAACAACTGCACCAAAGGGCAAGTTTCATTTGTCACTGATAGACCTCACCATCCCAGCTCACGATCCATGGTTGGCAGGTTATTCACGGGTATCCCGAGCTTCTGTGATTTATTAACAGCCTTTTTCAACTGATCCCACCCTCGCTGCCACCCAGCCCTCATTTGGGTGCACTACAAGAGAGCTGGGGTGATTCTCTGATGGGTAGAGGGGATGCAAAGCTGGAGCTGTTTGCTGAGAGGAAGAACACGAGGTGCAGGATGGGGATGAAATGATACAGGGAGCGTGCCCGGAACAGCAGTGTGAAGTGATTATGCCTTCAAATCTGAAGGTGGTGAAGCCAAAGCGGATAAAAGGAAGCATTTTTTTTTCACTTCATGCTTAATTAGTCTGCCACAGGAAAATACTCAGGCCAAAATTTAGCAGGATTCAAGGAGGGATTGGGCATTTATGGGGATAACAAAAATATCCAGCTACAACTGTGGGTGCCAATACAAATTCTGGAAGGGATATTAAGCCTCACGCGTCAGTGTGTAAACCTATCCCAAACTTTCAGAAAGTAGGAAGCTTAACGCAAGGGCAGATAACCCACATATGCTACTGCTACCGCCACTGCCTTGCTGCAGCATGGCCCCACCACTGGCCGAGCCGCCGGCTGCTGCCTGGAGCCCCGTTTCCTGCTGCTGACAAGCACCTCTGACAGGAGCTGTGAATTTCTCTTGGCAATTCAGCCCTTTGCTTGTAGCTGCCCTGGCCCACGTGGCTCCCAGGGCTCTGACCTCCTCAGTCTCCCCCATTCCCTTGCTTTGCCTGCTGATAACAGCATTATCACATCAACCCAGAGGCAGCCCCTCTGGATAAGGGTCTGTGTGAACCACGGGCATGTCCTTGTGTGGTGTGGCAACCTCCCATGGCTTCTTGCTTCCAGCCAAGTTCCTCATTTCCCTCTGAGGTCACCTGTTGCCCAAATGCATCTTTGCCACCTGAGCTCATCCCTCCTGTTCCCTGTTTCTGTTGGGCTGATTTCCAGCCTCTGAATGGGGCTGCTCAACTCTGGTGTCTCCTGGGTGCTGCATGTACAGAGCCATGGCCCTGATTTCATGAGCACTGCTCGGAAGAGCCCTGGGTCATGTCTCATGCAGAGCCTTCCTCACCCTCTCCGCATCAGTGGCAATAATGTACTGCCTGCTCTTGGCTGAAAAAAGCCACTGTCACCCTGAGCCCATGAGTGGGCACAAGCCAGGCATGGCTACAGCAAAGCCTGGGGTGAAATCGCTATGCTGTGGTACCTGGGAGTTGAGTGTTAGCACCTCCATCCCCACAAAGGATGGTGCCATTGCATCCCACACTGGTTGTTAACAGGATGCCTGTGCTGCTCTGGTCCCTGCAAGATAGGATGCTCCCGAGATCTTGGCCACTGTGAGGGATCAGAGACAGCTCAGCACAACCAGAGAGGAGTCTGGAGAGCTCTCCTGGTCAGGGGTTAGGGGCTCCTGTGCTTGCTGCTTGTGGGCTCATCACTCTGCCAAGGGCAACCCTGCTGGGGTCCCTTGGATCTCCGTGCACTGCAGAGCCTTGCACCCACAGGGGCTTCCAATTGGAGACATTTCTGGAGGGCATGAATCAGCTTTTCACAGCTTGTTAAAAATCTTGATCCTACCTCTTGTTTTCATGCCTTTCAAATCAGGAAATGAGTTTTACAACTTTTCCAGTGGGGCACAGCTGGTGGCCAGGGTCGTAAAGCTGAACTTTATAAATATCTCTTGTTGGGATCAGGGGAAGAGCATTAAAAAGGCAGAGAGAGAGAGACAGACAGAGAGAGAGAGAAGGGAAAGGAGTGAAGGCAATAGAGAAGCAAGGCAACCTCAGTGAAGCCCAGCTCAACACCAACCATGGCCATGAGACCACTGAAGGGATGTGCTTGGGGCAGGCTCTGCCTGCTGCTCTCCCTTCTGCTCCAGATGCCGGGCTCCCAGGCCAAATGCTACTTCCAGGCTAAAGGTAAGCGGGGATGTGAGCTGGGAAGATGCTGAAGGGAAGAGAAGGCCACAGTTTTCCCTGGGGTGGTGAGGCTCTCCCTGCATGCTTGTGAAGTGAAGAAAGAACTGTGCTTGGGAGTGCAGTCGTGGGCCAGTGATGAGTGGAAGGAGCAGTCTATAAACCACAGAACAGCTCCCCAGGGCTCTGGCTGAGAAACAGCTCACTGGGCCATGAAGAGCTCCTGGCAGTAGTCTGGCTGGGGGCAAGCGTACAGGACCAGCACCAAAGGGAGGAGTGCTGCCCGTCTTTCTTCTGCTGCCTCTTTCGAGGGCAGAGATGCTCAGCCCCCAAGGAGCAGTGGATATGCCCTCTTCAGGGAAGCAAGAGCCACTTTCCTCTGCTCCAGGTTCCTGTGGCAGTGGCCACAGCTGCAGGGCACAGCCAGGAAAGGATGAGTGGGAGCATCTCCCTCGGCAGACACCTGGGCATCCCATTCCTGAAGGGCAGCAGAGAGACCAAGTATCTTCTGTACCATGGGGTGGTGGGAGGTCATGACATCCCCATCCCCTCTTTGAGGGCAAAGGGGTGCCAAAGAGGTTCCCAAATGACACAGCACAGGCCCAAGTGTGCTCATCTCCACCATTTCCTTTGCAGCTCCATGTGAGTATGAGGGGAAGCAGTTCTCCCTGGGCGAGTCGTGGCTTAGCACCAACTGCCTGCTCTGCACCTGCCTGCACCCCATCGGCGTGGGCTGCTGCGAGACGTGAGTGAGGGCCTGGGGTGGGCTTCTGCTGGTGATGTTACCCTGCCTTCTTGCCCGCAATGAGGAGGAGGTTTTGTGGTTCTGGTGGCTGCAAATGCAGAGGAACAAATGTCAGAGTCCTGGGGGTCCAAGGTGTGTCAGGTCCTGAGGATAAGGGACAGAGGTGGTCAGGAGCCCACTGAGATGCTGAGGGTGGTGGGATGACTTGGGAAGATAAAAGTCAGGGCCAGGGGTGTCTCAGCACAGCAAGATGCCAGGAGGCCAGGAGCTGCCCTGGAAACATTCCATCAAAGGACACTGGCAGCAGAGGGCGTCACCTGTGCCTGCCACCAGCCCCCTGGCACAGATCGGGTGGAGCTGACAGCACCTTACACTCTCCCACAGCACCCAGCACCCCATCGACTTTCCTGACTGGTGTGAGGCCCACTACGACTCGCAGACCTGCCAGATCTCGGTGGTGCAGAAGGCCAACCCCAGTCTGCCCTGCGTGAAGAGCATGGAGCACGAGTGGGGCTCGTCTGGCACCCCTGAGCCGCTGAGCAACAAGGTGTTGGGCGCAGGGCTGAGCAGATAGAGGCTTGGTGCCACCTGGCATCCCCCTGGCATCATTCTCCCTCCTCCAGAGCACACCTCCCGCATGTTCCAGACCTGTCCCATCCTCTAGAAATGTCACTGCCGCCACCTTTGAGAGAAACCACTATCCATACACCATGGTACTGAGTTAACACTTACACCCCAGTGCTGCCACAGTATGGCTTCGCTTCCACCTTCAGCTTCCTGAGCCGAACTGGGGTCACCTCCCTGTGACACATCCTGCACACAGTGGGAACATGGATCCTAAGGGACCTCCCAGGTGGGCAGGTAATCTCAAGCCATTAAAGAAAGGGATACAGGACCAAATTAGCCTGCATCACAGCAGTCCCATACTCCTGCATCCAGTCTCAAGCTCAGCAGCTCCCTTTTCCCTCTAAGCACCCTGTTCCCCTGCACAGCAGCCAATGGGATCCCACTGGGGAGCGCCATGGCCCTTCCTGCTCGACCTTCACATCCTGGCCAGCCCATTCTCTGCCCTGGAGTGCAAGGGGCACAACCCACCCCTGGAACCACTAACGCCCCTGCTCCCACAGCTCCTGGAGCTGGAGGGGGTCCCCAGCACTGCAGGCCAGCCCTGGGCACCACTGCAAGAGAGCCAGCCTCGGGTGGGCAGTAGAGGGGGGGAACCAGTAGATGTCCCCGTGGAAAGCTCCCATCCCAGCTGCAGGGGATCGGGCAGGAGAGCTGGGTGCCCCTCTAGGGTTCAGGGAGCTGAAGCAATCTGCATGTGCCAGGGTGAAGCCTGCCACCCTGGCAGCCTGTCCCAGCTGGTGCCATGCCTGTGTTATGCAGAGCCTTGTGTAGATGTCTCTGTTCTTGCAATAAAGATATTAAACAAAAGAGAGGGTGTCCTGGCTGTGACTGTGGTGAAGAGTGGTTTGTGTCCACCACTTGGTAAGGTGTGGGAATAAGGCTCTTGGGAAGGCTGAGTTTTGCACATTCGGATGTTTATTTGATTTCCACGCAAAGAGGAAAACTCTTTGAAAGGTTTGGTAGAAAAGGGGAGCTTGCTGTTGAGGAGGGAGGCCTTCCTCCCAGATCCCGAATGCACAGCATGCATTCACTCTAGCTCCCCAAGGATCCTGACACGAGCAGGACACCTTTGCACTCAGGAGCAAAGCAGAGAAGAGCTCAGGTGTTCAGTGCTTCTGGTTTGGATCAGCACCACCACGCTGCCACAGCACATGCTCACGGCGCAGGGTCTGCCTGCCAGGAGCTGCCTTCCTGGGAGAAGGCAGCAGGGGCACTGGGCTGTGAGCAGGAGACATCCCTCACAAGTGGCAGGGCAAGAGCGCAGGCTCTCATCCAGCCCAGGTGGCCACTGTGCCTCACCCAGACACCAGATCTCTGCTTGGGGGGTCTTTCTGAAGAGGAACAGTCTTCACCGAAGCCTGGTATGTGGTTCAACTGGAAAAGCTCCCCTCCTTTGCCTGGGCTAGGCCTTTCCCGCTTGGAAGCCCCTCATGGGGGCAAAGGCATGTTGGGCCATTCCCTGGGAAGCAGATTTCCTTTCAGTGAGTGCTGGGACTCCCACTTCTGTCAGGTAGGAAGCATCTGGCTCGCAGCTAAAAAGTCCAGCTCCCAGCTGAGGGCTGCAGCGCCAGACACTGCAGTAAGCACAGCGCTCCTCCACCCGCAGGCAGGACAGACCTGCCCTGTGCCCACTCAAGCATCACGGATGAACCAAAGGGGACACTGGGGTGCACGTCCAGCAGCACACCAGTGACAGTCCTGCCTGCCATTCCCAGTAGCAGGACTCCTATCAGTTCTCCCCACTTCAGATGGTGATGGAGTTGGTGCTGGAGAACTGAGATACGTAGGAAGCCAGGATGGGGTTGGTAGGAAGGACTTTGATGGGCAAGTCCCAGCTGAAAGTGTCCACTTCCATCTGCTCCACCCCAGTCCAGGTGACCGCTTCTGACTGGCTCCCACGAACCAAGCAAGTCCCTGCCGACTCCCCAGAAGTCACAAACTCAAAGTGCAGCCTCCACTTCAGGGACACTGCGGGGAAAAAAGGGGGTCAGCAGTCAACACCACAAGGGACATGGACAGCACCTGCCTCAGGGCTGGCTGTCCTAGCAAAGGGGTGCACAAATAAGCCCACTCATGCAGGCCAGCTGCCTCCCACAGGACACAATCCTGCAGAGCAAGGGCAGGGCTAGGACATAACAGTACTCCTGCGGAGACAAGCAGGAGTGGGTCCCTTCCCTGGTGGCCACTAACCAATGTTGGTGGTGAATCCTGGGGTAGAGCTGAGTGGGATGGGCAGGCTGAAGCTGCTCTGGGCCGTGTGCAGGCAGGCCTCCTGATGGCGGGCATGTGTGCTGAAGGAGACAGGCTGCCCCCGCCGGTGCTGGAACTCCTCCTGGATGCTCTCCTCCGTCTGCAGGCTCACGGAGAACTGCAGGACAATTGGCAGGTTGCTTGCTCTCACCATCTCACCCAGCCCTGGTGCAAAGCCCCTGGGTCTCTGTTTCCCAAACAAGCTTAGAACTGGAACCCTTTCCCACCTCACACCCCAAGAGGACCTCAGCTTGGTTCTACTAGAAACCCAATAGCAGCCCAGTGCCAGTCCAAACCCTCCTCCCTCTCCCTGAGCTGAAACCCCTGCCTTCCCACAGTGACCCCAAAGTCAGGACTGACCTGCAGACATGGGATGTCTCCTTCTGAAAAGTTAAAGGTCCCAATTACGTCCTCTCCGATCTTATACACAGTCTTAAAGATGCAGAATGTCCCCACCTTCCCACGAGTGTTGCTGATGTTATACAGGTCTGTGGAGGAAGGAGAGGTGGGTGAAGGGTTGCAGAAGGATGAGGCTCTGCTCCGTACAGCACTCCGGGTTAATTACAGAGCTCAGCAGACGTGACCCCACATCTGCTGCTTGAGTGCGAAGGACAGAGGAGGCAGCATTCCCTCTGGGAAATGCCTGCACTGAGCAATAGCAAACTACATGCTGGCTGTGATACGCTGGGGAGAGGGTCTCTCTGGCTGAATGAGGAAGAGCTTGAGAGTGGCAAGGAGGCATGCATGGGAAACTCTGACCCAAGTGGGCCCTGATGGAGCAGCTCCAAAGCCTCTGCCAGAGCTCTGCTTTGCCAGCAAGAAATTTTGGCAGCAAGCCCTGAGCTGTGCTTCACATCTAGGCTAGGGCAGCAGGTTCTAGCAAGGGAATATGACCTACGCAGGCTGCGTCGGGAGGTGGCTACCATGAGCAGTTCTGTTGCCAGGTCTGCCAGGCGAGAGTCTTTCTTCAAGCCCTCCTCCTCCTCCAGGAAGGGGTTTGATGGTGCAACAGCCTCATCCTGTGGGAACTGGTAATCCTTGAGCCCTTGAGAGAACATGAGAGCGTCAGCAGGGCAGTGTGCAGCTAGCCCTGTGTCCTCAGGGAGGGCAGCGTGTGGCCTTACCATGCAGCACAAGGACACGGAAGGGAACCCGCAACAGCTTGATGGGGGAGTTGACACGCTGGCAACCAATGGTCAGTTTGTACACATACTTCACTGACTGTCCCCGGAAAGAGGGAGGACCATCTATGGGCAGCGTCTCACAGTACGAATCTGCAAGGAGGGCAGAAAGGATTGCTTTTCAAGGCAAAAAAGGAAGCCTCTAGAGCTGCTGCTCACAGTCTCCTTGCAGGGGTCAGGACCAGCAGCCTAGCACTTGGTGCTCGCCTGGTGCTTTCTGTTGTTTCTTCTTCCCAACAGCAGGCCAAGCATATCCCCGGTTTCCCTTCACCAGTGCACTGGTCATCACATCACATGCACTGTCATTCTGACCCTGCTTCCAGCACATACAAGCACACACACAAACCCTGCCTCGAAAGAATGTGAAAGATGTAAAATCCAGAAACACAAACACATGAGAGCTAAACTTACTCATCATGAGTTCAATCTGAATTTGCTGCTGTGCACTTCCTTCAAATGCCCCAGGCGCAGAGGTGCCGATAGATACCTCAGGCCTCTTATGACACTCGCTTCACACAAACTCCAAACTCAGCAACAAAAATTAGTTTCTTCCTGTGTTTTTCTCTGAAGCACCGAGTCCACGTGGCCAAGAAACAATTAAGCAAACTTCACAACAACCTGTGGCAGATCCCCCTTGGCAGACTGATGACTTAGACCACAAAACCTCTGACTCCGAGACCTCTGAGATGTCAAGGTCCAGCTTTACACCACATTCAGTCCTCTCAAAGCCTCTTGGCCACCACACAAACCCCAGTGCTTCTTGACGCAGTGTGAACACTTCTGCAGCTTTCCCAAACCGCACTCCGTATAATAAGAAAAGCACAAACAGTGAACTGTGGAAAGTCTCCACCCTCTCTGTTTTGCCCACCGTGACGCAGATAGACCCTGCCAGAGGAAGGGCAGCATCCTGCTGTGAAACCACAGCTCTTTCCCCTTGTCTGACACATCCTAAACATTGAGGCCTAGATTAAAAGCTAGGGTTACATTTTAAATATAACTCGTATATTTAAACTAACAGAACTGGGAGGAAAAAAACAGAACATACCAGTGCACAGTGTCAAGAGGCTGTCACATCTTAAAACACAAGGCTGTCCCACTAGACCAGGGTGCAGCTAAAGCTGAGAACTATCCTCACAGGGAGTAAAATCAGGTATTTCCAAGAAAGGACGCAGGCTGCTGTAACCCCTTGTACCAGGCTTAACAAGAGTGTTCACAAAAACCTTCATGCCCGCTAAGGAGCATCTCAGCAGAGACCACTGCCGTTCAAGGAGGATGCGTGGTTTGCTACCTGGCACAGGAATGTCAAGACTCGGGAAGTTCCTGCTTCCATGCGTATCCCACAAGGAAACACATTCCTGGTGCTATGGATGCCTTCCTTACCTACTCGCTGTACCCTCTGGCTGTGCTACCGGCCTGTGTCCAGGCTGCTTCCATTCCCTCCCTTCTCTGTGATCTACCAAATATTTAAAGGTATTACAAAACCAGAGAGGAGGCAAAAACAGCCACAGAAACAATGTGAGGGTTTGAGAAAATGTTTCATGGTGACAAATTTAAAGAGGTCTGTCTGGGAAGCATGTCAAAGGGATGGGAGGTGAGTCAACTTCAACATAGAGGTATCATAAGTACGGGAAGATATTGGGGAATAAGCTGGTCAGCAACTGAAAACAAGGGCTTTTATCAATAGACGGCCTCATGCAACCTCAGCTTTACGTGCCAGCTTTGGCTACAGTTTAATAACATAGTACTATGCTGAAGGAGAATTAAGATTTCTTGGGAGTTTTTCTGGCCTTTCCAAACTGTGCAACAGAATTCAAAACTTCTGAAAAACAGGAAATGAAGAATTAAGATACACACCCACACAGCCTTAACTCTGCCTCCACGGAGCTGGCAGAAGCCCCCAGGAATGATCTGCAAGCGTGCCAACTGCAGTCTCACATGACAAGAGCAGCACCACATGCTGATGGGATGGGTGTAAGCAGCCTGGTGGGGCTGGAGCTGTGATATGGGGATTTCAGTGATAAAAACCCCAGTGCCCCACATAGTGGCCTTGTATGTGACACATGCAATGGATGTGTGCATCACACAACCAAGGAGAAAGGTGGTAACACAGGGCCAAGGAACCCCAAAGTGCAGAAGAGTTTGTGTCCTTCCTACAGAGCTGCATCAAGTACAAGGCAGGTGCAGGCAGCTTGTGCCAATGTCACCCAGTAGCAAGAGAGGACACACATGCAAAATACACCACCACCAGGAAGGGCAGACTGTCACCAGCTTAGCTGGGCTGAACAGATTCTGCATGCAAAGCCAGCACAAAAATAAATCCTCTCAATCCATCCCAGCCACCTGGAGGTTGGGCTGTAGTCACTGATCTGCTCTCCCAGAGTCTGACAAACATGCCTAGAAACGCTCCACAAAAAGGGACTTCACAAAAAGGGACCTCCCCTGCTCCCGAGGAACAGATGCTCCAGCTCCACACCTGCCAGCAGCAAGGAGTGTAGAAGAATCCAGGTGAGCCTCAAGCCAGTTGAGATTTCTGCCTCCTCCTCCTCCCTTGGTAACTTTCAGAAAGCACAGGGGATCTTAGCTTTGACGAGGCAGGGCTAGCTCCTTTTAACTCGCATGCTGCTGTGGAACAGCAAGTAAACAACCAAACATAAGTAAATCCTGGCTTTACAGTTTAGGACACACAGCCCCAGAGCACTGCCCCCGCCTGCAAACCAGCTGGCCAAGCCAGACTGGTTTCACTCTGTCTGCCTTTTCCTCCATTAGGATCCTCTAAGCAGGAGATCCCAGCTTCAAAACCAGCAATTGAAAGCCCGTGGCTCCTTGGTCTCACTTGCAGCTCTGCTCCGACTTCCCTAGAGCTCAATGCTCCAGCAGAGCCCCCTCCACCAGAGGCACTCCTTCCCCGGTGCCTTTGCTCTGTGACTTCAGACATCCTTGTCAACTGTTCCCAGCAGATCCCTAGGACAAATGAAGGAAGCTGTCCACAGGCAGCCTGCAATGCCTAGCATCACACTGCCATTGGACCACTGGCTGCTAGAATGCAAAGGAGAGCCGACACAGACAGACTGAGTCACACAGCCACCACCTCAGAGACAAAAGCACATACTTGTATTTTCACAGCTGTCTACTCAGGTAGAAGCAGCTGCTCGTAACAGCAAAAATAAGGTGCTGTAAATTCCTGATTAAAAAGTAGTGATGAAGAAGAGCTTAAAGAGGACCCACTGGAAGGATATCATTTCAGGGCTTTGAAGACACAGAGTCTCTGAGCAGAGAAGATGAGAGGATAACTCTCATCAGGACAACTAGCATACGCAGAAGACTTTGAGATCTCCAGGACAGCCACAACCTGAAGAGGAAAACGGACCTTTGGAGGATGCCAACTTAAATCCCAAGAATACTCCAGTGTGGCTGAAGAAATACAGGCAAGGAAATGCAGATGTGTGTAACTGCTCCTTCAGCTGCCGCGAGGTATTTCAAAACTTTTTATGCCTTGTAGCCACACAACAGACCTGTGGCAAAGAACAGGGCCCAAGACTGAGGGACACGTTGCAGTGGACAGCCCTGTTATGGTGGAGAACAGACTCTGGATGATACAGCCATTCTATAGCACTCACACTCCCACTACAGCACCTCACCTTCCACAAGCACTGACGTCTCTCACTTGCAGCACTCAGGTCTGCAAAGCCAGTGTGGAGAACAGGGCTCCCCAGAGGGGAGCTCTCTGAGCGGGGAAGAGAAGACAGGACTCACAGGACTTTGACTCCCCGGGATCCAGTCGCAAGTCACAGAAGAGAATCTTCGGTGGAGTGGAAAGAATACACTGACCCCGCTCTCCTGGAAGAAAAGAATCACATGAAGGCTGACCAGCCACGAAGCCTAGGCCAAGGAGGCACTATCCACAACAATACCAGACAGGCCTTATCAGCAAGGGGAGGAATGGGAAGGGGTTGAGGAGGAAATATTTCATGCCCGGGTCAGATCATGAGACATCCCTGGAATGACTGGACATACAGCCCTCACATTTTGCTCCAAACTAGCACCACTTTGATCTCAGTATTGACAAGGTCCTGTAACAGGCATCACCAGGGAATCACACAACGAAAGCAACACTGACGTGTCACTTGGTTTAGACATGTTACAGTCTGTCTGACTACTGCTTGCTATGCTTTAGGCATCCCCGCCCATCCCGGGTTATGGGAGTGGCACTCACCTCTGTTGGGGACGAAAACTGTCTCGTTCTCTGCCTGCACATCATGCTTGCTACCGTCAGAGGGTGGGAGCACTACCCGATTCTCACTGGCATGGAACTGGCAGTGGATCTGGGCACTGGCCCACGCCAGCATCTCGCTGAAGGGAAAGAAGAGCAACACTCATGTCTATGCTTTCAACCTGGATTACAGCAAACATAAAGTGACAGAGCAGCACTCTGAGGCATCTCTGGTGATGACAAAGCCACCAAGGAAGTGGGCAGATTCAAAAGCAACCACTATCTGCAGCCTGGGTTCAGCTACCCCCGCCCACAGTGCCTGCCTGCCCCAAGCTCGATGCTCCCCAGGGCAGGCAGACCACAAATGTGCTCCCTCCCCTCAGCACCTTCCCCCTCAAGAACATCAACTTCTGGTTGTGCCAGACCAGAGAAGAATGCTTCAGGGTCCTTCATAAGCATAAGGAACTGTTTTCTCCTCATGAAGCAAGGGATTCACTGACAGCTGCAGGGGACGCCAAGGTGCCATTTTGCCTCCTCTCTGCAGAGCCACAAGAATTGGTTGCATCCAGCATGAAAAGCAATCTCATGGTTTGGACTCTGCTATGAACTCAGCCATTCCACAGGGCATTCCCCATGGCATTACTGGCACCTTTCCGTTCCCCAAACACTCACCTATTTTTATTTCAATACCAGACTTGTTAATTTAGCCAGATCCTCCAGTGTGTTCTAACATCACGATCTGATTAGCAAGCACTGACACCAGAATTTTAGGTGGCACGGGGATTTTTTTTATGGCACATGGGTATCTCTCGATGTGACACATCGGAGCATTTAAACACCTAGGCGAACGAGAGAAAAAGGCAAGCTGCATTTGTTACAGCTGACTAATAATGTGCTATTTGATCTTTTGAATGTGTTGGCTGCCTTTATCCAAACACACGTTGCTTACTCTGCCTTCACCTCTAACCCCACAACTGTAATCTTCTATCTTCCAAAGTGCCAGCACGGCTTTTCCATCATGTTTTCTGCTATATGGAAACAGAGGAATGCTTCAGCATAAAAGACAATGTTTACTAATTTTATACAAGCTCAACATGATTACAGTACCCTCAAACACTGTATTTTGAATAATTTTATCTTCCCATCTATTTTCAGTATTGCCCAACAATATGTCAGTGGATTGTTCTATTTTTAACCAGACGCCCAGACAAAACTTGCCTGTGCCTTCCCACCAGTATGCCCAGCTTGTCCAGCTGAGGCAGGGCACAGAAGGATCCTGCACTGGTGCTAACATCACTTCCCTCCTCTCTCACCTCCCTGTATGGTTCCTGTAGCCCCACAAGGGCTGTGCTCCACACAGACTTTGGGCAGAAGAGCTTTATTTCTTGTACGCCTCATACACCACAATCAAATTTGCCTTCTGCCATAGAAAGTACTGAGTTGGAAGATACCCATGAGGATCATTGAGTCCAACTCCTGTCCCAGCATTCATGCCATGTGTCTGAGGGCATTGTCCAAATGCTTCTTGAATATTGTCAGGCTTGGCGCTGTGATTTCTTCCCTGGGGAGTTGCTCCAGTGCTCCACCACCCTCTGGATGAAGGACCTTTTCCTAGTATCCAAGCTAACCCTCTCCTGCTACATCTACCTGCCATTCCCTCAGGTCCTATCATTGGTCACCAGAGAGAAGAGACCAGTGCCTGCTCCTCCTCCTTCCCTTGTGAGAAGACAGTAAAGAGCTGAGGTCTCCTCTCAGTCTCCTCTTCTCCAGGCTGAACAGATCAAGTGACTTCAGCTTCTCCTCATATGATTTCTCCTCTAGACCATTCACTGGCTTTGTGGCCTCCTCTGGACACTCTCCAGTAGTTTTATGTCATTTTTATCCTGTGCTGCCCAAAACTGCACACAGTACTCGAGGTGGGACCCCACCAGTGCGGAGCAGAGCAGGACAATCCCCTCCCTCGCCCAGCTGGCAATGCTGTGCTTGATACACCCCAGGACACCATTGACCCTCTTGGCTGCCAAGGCACACTGTTGGCTCATGCTCAGCTTGCAGTCGACCAGAACCCCCACGCGTCTCTGCAGGGCTGCTCTCCAGCCCCTCACCCTTCAATTCTGCTCCTGTGCTTGAAACTCACACCTCTCAATTCCTCCACCTGTGTGGCAGCTTTTGCTGGCCCTGACAGCTTCCAGTCCCTGACAGGTCTGTCTGCCTCTTGCAGTGACTGATCTGTGATCTGTCTCCTGCCTTTATGCAACTCACAGCTTTGATTTCCAAACCACCAATCTGTTCGGTGTTGCCACTCGCCAGGTCTCGTCAGTTTGGTCACATGCTTGATTTTAAAATACTCCCCTTTTCCAAGAGATGGGTTTCTACCATGACACACCTGAAATTCCCAAATGAAGCTCCTGTTACTGCGCTGTGAACCTCCAAAACTGCTCCACCTGGTTCCTTTGCAGTCCCACATGTTTTGGAATGGGAAAAACCAGCACTATTGGGGTACAGGACAGAGCTCCAGAAAGCTAGATGCTTATGCTACAGCTGAATTTGAGAGCTGAATTCAGCAGGCAAGAAGAGCCAGGAGGAAAACATGGAAAGATAAGGAAGCCAATGAACAAAGAAGCCCTACAGCGGTAACACAAGAGACTGCTTTAGTGCTGCTGAGACTGTGAGCGCTGGAAGTGGGTCTGTCAAAACAATCACGTGTGAAGCATATACTGGGGACGAAAAGATGTTGAACCTGACAGGGCTGGAAATAGACACTTCGCAGGAAGAAGCCAAAGACAAGCATGCACTCTACACCCTTGGAGAATCCCACAATGCCACACACTCAGCGGACACGGAGGCTTTGGGTGACTACTTATGATGCAGAGTCACCCTCTGTGAGCCAATACAGGAAGCTCCTGTCTTATCACATTTCCTCAGGACCTGTTTTGGGCACATTAATGATAAGGTGAGATGCAGCACTCAAAGGCTGCGCCACAGAAAACCTCACCACAGAAGGCTGCCTCTTCCTCCCTCTAGGCAGCAATTGCCCCTTTCCCTACCAGCTCTGGAGGCGGGGAGCACACAGGTATGTCATTGCACTGCCCAACAGAGAGAGCTCTTTCCGTAAGTGCAGGAAATAATGACATTGTCTGGATGCTGCCCTGTGAGACTGTCACCCTGGTGGAACCAGACACCCCACTTCAACAGCCAGTTTGGCTTCATTTTCTGCCAGTGACCCTGTCACTAAGGGCTCACCTGAGGGACAGTTAAGATCATCTCTAACTGCATACTCTCTTTTCTAGCCTCCTTCTTGGGGGCAGAAAACCAGAATAATGACGTCAGTTTCATCCCTGCAATGGCACAAAGCACCCTTAAGGGAGGACGCAGGGAAGTCACCAGTGGCTGGGCTGGCACCCACAACTCAGCCATGACTACATCTGGCTGTTGGGAAGGAGGGATGTTCCCCCAGCTCTGCCACCTTGAGGCTTCAGGCACAGAAGGGCCCACCACCACAGGCTGCCATACCTGCTGGCGGAGGTAGATGAGGCCGATAACGGGTTGGTGAAAGTAATCACACACTCCAGCACCTCCCCAGCCAGGAAGACAGGCCCACGGCCCAGCTTGGCCAACACCTCGATCATGGCGTGGACAGCTCCGCCACACACCTGCCAAAAAAAACCCAACAGTGGGAATGGAGAGAGGGCTGGGAGCTGCAACGGAGGGGGAACAGCAACAGCCAGGCCAGGGCACATGGGCACAGGGAGGTCAGGAAGAGCCGCAGCTCTAGACACAGCGCTCAGACACGTGCAGGGGGGCAACCTCAGCCTTTCAGTGTGGGCAGAGCCAGCCCCAGCCCTGGCCACGCATACACACACAGACACGCAGGCAGAAACATTCGCACACGGACACAGGGTGGACACAGAGACACGCACACAGACACAGAGGTTGGTTAGGCCCGACCCAGCCCAGCCCCTGTACACACACCCGCCCCCCCAAGCTCCACACAGACCGCAGCACAGGGGAAGGGGGGAGCAGCCCTGCCAGCCCAGCCGGGGGGAGCTCACGGCGGCCCCAGCCACAAACACACAAACGTCCACACCCAGCAAAGGGGCCAGGGACACAGGCCGCCGGCGCCCTTCGGCCGCCGCCCACGGCCGCCCCAGCCCCACTCACCGCCCGCACGGGCCCCGCTCGCTGCGCCGCCCTGAGCCCGGCGCCTCCTCAGCCGCACGCCGCGTCTCCCGGCCTGCTCGGGCCGCGCTTCCAACTCTCGGGCCGCGCTCGGCAGCGCTCGGGCAGCGTTCGGCAGCGCTCGGGCAGCGTTCGGCAGCGCTCGGGCAGCGTTTGGCAACTTTCGGAAACATTCGGGATCTGCTCGGTAACCCTCGATACCCGCTTAGGAGCGCTCGGGTACTTCTCGGGAACACTCGGACGCCCTTCGGGCAGCGCTCGGCAGCGCTCGGGCAGCGCTCGGCAGCGCTCGGCAGCGCCCGGCAGCTCTCGGGCGGCGCTCGGCAGCTCTCGGGCAGCGCTCGGCAGCGCCCGGCAGCTCTCGGGCGGCGCTCGGCAGCTCTCGGGCGGCGCTCGGCAGCTCTCGGGCAGCGCTCGGCAGCGCTCGGCAGCGCCTGACAGCTCCCGGGCAGCGCTCGGCAGCTCTCGGGCAGCGCTCGGCAGCAGCGGCAGCTCTCGGGCAGCGCTCGGCAACGCTCGGCAACGCTCGGGCAGCGCTCGGGCAGCGTTCGGGCAGCGTTCGGGCAGCTATCGGGCAGCGCTCGGCAGCGCTCGCCTGGCCGCCCCGGGGCTCGCAGGTCGCGCGGGGCGGGCCCGGGGTTTCCGGACGCCCCGGGGCGGGGCGGCGCGCACCGTGAAGAGGGCGCGCGCGGGGCGGGGGGTGGCGATGGCGGCAGCAGCGGCGGCACCGGCACCAGAGCTGGTGCGGCGGTACGAGGGCTCGGCGCGGGGCCGCGGCGTGGCGACGGCCGGCTGGCGCGTCTGCCTGGCGCACCGGTTCGAGGAGGCGCGGCAGCCGTACGGCGCAACCGACGTCCCGCTCCGCGATGTCCTGCGGCACATCGGCCTCGCCCTGCGGTACAAGGAGGGGGGGGAGCAGGCGGGGGAGGGCGATCCGCAGAGCTCGCGGGTGCCCGGTTTGGCGCCGGCGATATCCTGGTGCATGGGTCGCGGACTCCCTGGTGCATGGGACGATGCCCCGGTGCACCGGGTACGGCGGGTCATGGCAGCCCCCGGTGCTGCAGGAGCCGCTCTCCGCCCTCCCCGAGCCTCGCCGGCACCAGCCGCCTGTCTGGCGCCTGTGCCGGGAGCACTGATGCAGACTAGGCGAGGCTGGGTGAGGGGCAGCAACCAGCGCTGGGGCTCCCCAAAAGCGGGCAAGAGCTAGGAGAGCTTAGGGCATCACTTTTTAGGGGAAGGGAAGAAACCCATCTCTCATCCCCGAGGGTTCCTGATGATGCCCTTCACTGTGGTTTCTTGCCTGTCTGCTGTCAAGTACTCAGTTTCCAACTGGGAGGGCTTGGGGCATCACTTCTGAGGGTGGTGGTGAGAGGACCCTCGTCTTTTTTCTCCAAGGCTTTGTGTCCTTCACCATGGCATCTTGCTTGGCCACTGTCAGGTGTTCAGCTGGAGCTGGGAGGGCTTGGGGCATCATTTCTGTGAATGGCGGTGGTGGGAAAACCCTTCTTTCCTTCCTCCGAGGCTTGGTGCCCATTGCTGCCACATCTTGCTTGGCTACTGCTAGCCCTTTGGACTAGGCACTTACTGGCAAAGGGATATGAAAGTTGGTGTTAATTGGGAGGATTTTATTAATGCCGTGCACTATAGCAGGTTTGGGAATGGGGACTTGTCCCAGCTTTGCGGGAAGTAACCAGGAAAAACACATGTGGGGAGCAGCAGTGTTAATTTAACCTTTGGAACCCACTGCCCGGGTGCTAGTGTTTGTGTACCCATCAGGCTGAACCTTGAAACCAACTCTGAGGTGATTTATTTCTTTATACTTGCTTTTTATCTCTTGACTCCATTTTCTGAGATTTTTCCTGCTTGGCATCCTTGGAGGCTGCTGCTTGCCAAGCTGGTTCCTGCAAGGCCTGATGGAAGGGCAGATAGTGAGCCACTTTGGGATACGTGGCGTGCCCATCTGACCTGAGACATCCCTGGTGCAAACTTGGCCATTGGGGAAGAGAGAGCGTCGTTGTGTATGGGACGTAAAGGCTGCTAGAAAAGCTGCCATGACAGGTTGTGGATGAGCTGAACAGGTGGGAAAGCGTGAAGTTCTGGTGGGGTGAGCGGGCAGGAGAGGTGATCACCTCTGTGCTGGCTTGGGGAGGCCATTTGTTGCTTGTTCTTGTTGGTGTCTTAGAGTAGAAGCAGCTTGCGTCAGTCCCAGAAAAAGGTTTTAAGGGTTTTTCAGCAAGAAGCAAGTCGTCAAACCATGGCGTCTTCCCCCTGTGTAAATTTAGGAGGTAATTTCGTTGTGGTCACAAAATACTTGTGTAGGGCAAAGCTTCATTGCAAGGAGGCTTCAGTCTAGAGAGCATAGGAGAGAAAAGGCCAGAATGGCTAGAAATACCTGCTTGGGTCTGAATTAAAACCTGAGGGCAGTAGTGTTGGCTGGAAGGGCAGCTAATGCAGGGATGTAAGGATGCACAGGAGGCTGTGTACTGCTGGTGTTCGTGGGCACCTGTGTTTCTGCCTGGTGGAAACAACCAGTTGGCTGAAGCCTGGGTGATGGTGCTGCAAGGGGAGCCTGCAGCTCAGTCCTGTGGCACAATGTGTGGATCTGAACCTCTGGAGACCCGCAATTTGGTGTGCCCTCTCCCTAATGACCCATGAGGAGCAGCGCCTGGCATGGGCATTCTCAAAATCTGGCATGACCTGATGCACCAAGTGCAAAATCACTTCCTAGGGTATCTGGGAGTGCATCTTTGGCTGAGGAAGTCAAGGATCAGCGGAAGAGCCAGCACATGCTGGGTTGAGATACGTTGTGTTGAATTAAGCCTTTGGCTAATGGGTGCCCTCTCCTGCAGCACCAGTCCCTGCTGCAGGTGACATGGCTGGGGGTGTTGACAACCCTGGGGTGGGATTTTTGTTAACTGGGGCTCATCAGGGAAACTCCTTCATGGGAATGCCCACAGCTGCAAATCTGGAAAGGAAAGGTTGCACAAATGTTTGGGCTGCAGCAGATGCTGGGGCTGGTGGGGCAGGAGGAGAGGTGCAGGCTGCTTTCTGCAGAGGTAGCTTGTTCACCCTGGGATAAGGTCATTGTGTGGATCTGGAACAGCTGGGTGATGTCTGGACAGGTTTTCATTCCACTGCCAATTTGAAGGGAAAGAAATGCCTTCCAGCCTTGGCAGAGCTTTTGGTGCTGCTGAACATGAAGGCTTTTACCTTATTATTCTGCAGCCCTGGCAGAGCTGTTAATAGCCAGCAACTGGGCACTGACCACATTCTCTTCTTGTCTTGTGTGATTTTGGGAGAAGCTGGCAGAGGAGAAACCTTGCTATTGAGATGTCAGAATGGCTCGGGCAGTCATTGGCTGTAAATCGCTAACCTCTCCCATTGCGTGCTCCTGGGAAAACTGCTTTTTGAAATCCCTTCGTCACCTCCTTTCCAAGAAGCCAGAATGCTCTGCTCTGCTGTGTCGCAGCCACTGTGCCTGGGAACCTTGTTTCCCATCACCAGAAACCTGCTGGAGGAGCAGCTGGGTTGGTTCCCTGATGCTGGGATAAAATAAATTAAAATAATTTCCTTGAGAGAGAGAGACCATGGTGCCAAAGCCTCACCTCGGCAGCGTAAAGCCAGGGCTGTCTCAGCTTGAAGAAGAGTAGTTGCAGCAGATGTAGCTCAAAGATAACAGCAGGCCCTGATTCAGGGCGGTCGTGCAGGACAGGCTGGTTCTTGTGGTGTGACCTGTATCTCTGCAAGCAAAATGTCCTTAAACAGTCAGATGTGAAGGTGAGTAGGTAGGAATGGAAAGTGGGCTACAATTGGGTCCTGTGAGACTACAGCCTGAAAAATCTCAACCTGAGAGGAATTTGGGGACCTTAGATATTGCTGTATAAATCTAAACATCCACTGACCATGCAACAAAAAGGGCCAGTCTGTGGTGTTTTTGTCGAGGAGTGTGTAAGCGCATGGGGTGCCATGGAAGAGCTTCTCCTCCTTGCTTCTGGGGTTACGTGTGCTGGGGGCTTAGTGCCCATCACCTGGGCTCTGCATCCTGAGGACAGGAGCAGGACAGGCTGTGTGACCCTGTCTGAGTTGGCTTTCTCCTCTTGGCAGTACAACATCGGTGCCTGTAAGTAGCCTGGGGATGTTGCCCACTGTGGAGCTCCCGTGCCACTGGCACCCAGAGGCCTGGAGCTAGTGATTGGGTCTTGCCTCTCTTTTCACTGGGGGAAGTTCAGCAGCTTCTTCTGGTCTGGTAGCTGCTTTCCATATGGTAATTGTCTTCATAGGGAAGATTTAACTTGGAGCAGTTCATTAGTAAAAGCCAGTCTTTTATGAGTGTTGCCTTGGAGCCCAGCCCTGCTTTGTTTGCCCGGAGCGGTGCTGGCACACCCAGGTGCAGGTGTGCCCCTGTTTGGTTGCTTCTTGATTCCCAAGCCTTTGGGTGAGAAATTATCTGATGAGCAGTGCCTGGCTGTGCAGCTGGCATGCGAGCAGAGGTGAGTCTCCAGGATCCTGCCTGCTGCAGACAGCAAGCATCACCTTCTCCAGTGCAAGGCTGTCCTGTGCCATCTGAGGCTGAGAGAGTTGGGGTTGTTCAGCCTGGAGAAGGGAGGGCTCCATGGGGTTTTCACAGTGGCCTCCCAGTACCTGAAGAGGCTACAGGAAAGCTGGGGAGGGACTTTTTACAAAGGCTTGTAGTGATAGGACAAGGGGGAACGAATTTAAATAGGAAGGGGGAAGGTTTAGATTAGACATGAGGAAGAAATTCTTCACAATGAAGTGGTGAGACAGTGGCACAGGTTTCCCAGGGAAGTTGTGGCTGCCCCCTCTCTGGAAGTGCTCAAGGCCAGGTTGGACAAGGCTGTGAGCAGCCTGGAGTCGTTTGGAATTGTCCCTGCCCATGGCAGGGCAGTTGGAACTGAATGATTTTTAAGGTCCTTTCCAACCCAAGCCATTCTGTGATTTTGTGATCTGTACCCAGAGATGTGACACTGGGTTGTTGCATGGCTGCATCAGACAGTGGGGACATAGAGGTGGAAGAGCAAGGCTCATGTCTTCGGAGCAGTGTATGGTTTCTATGGGTGTATGCCCTTGCTCCCAGACTTTCCTTAGATGAAGTGGTGGTGGTAGTGGTCCTTGTGTGCATTCCCTCTTCTCTGTGGGCATCTGGGAAGCTTCCTACCCCTGCATGAGGTGGGAGTCCTGCTCTCGGGTATTGGAGCACTTCGTTTTCACACTGTGTGCTTGCAGGCAGCCGTGAGCTCTGTCTGTTTGTGGCTGCTGACCAATACATGCTGCAGATGGATGGCTTGGGATGCTGCTCCATATGCCCTGCGTCACAGGTTCCCATTGAACCTCTCTACAAGAGGAACAGCTGGAACGTGTGCTGTTCATGTCCTGCCCAGTGACACTGAAGTGACACACCTGGTCCTGTCTCCTTTCATACCTCTCTTTCCCTTGCAGATACTTCAGGTGGTGGTACAAGAAGACCCGCATAGAGAAGAAGTCTGCTTTTATTGACCTCTTGTGTGCTGTTCCTCTGCAGCAGATCTATGGTCAGCATCTAGTTTGGGCACTGGGGTGGTGCAATGCCCAATGTGTTGGGTGGACAGGGATTCACGTGGGGCCATCAAGGTACTAGAGGAAGGGAGTGGGTCAAGGAGCTTCTGGAGTCTGGGCAGTACCAAGGGGCCCCTGGAGCTGCACGGGGAGGTCCTTGAGCCAGATCCCTCCATGGGGAGGAACGGGGATGCTAATGTCTGGTGTCTTTGCCAGGGTGCCCGCTGGGCGGGATCGGGGGAGGCACCATCACCCGTGGCTGGCGGGGCGAATTCTGCCGCTGGCAGCTGAACCCTGGCATTTATCACTATGAAACGGTTATCGCCAACCAGGTAGGTGTCACAGGGTTTGTGAGGAGTGTGAACAGCAGTGCAGCAGCCGGAATGGTTGAGGGATCTGCTCTTGGGATTGTCTCATCCTCTCCACGTGCTTCTCTCCTCCCCAGTTCACGGTGTGTCTGCGTTGCAAGGGGCAGACAGTTTACCAGCAGGTCTTGTCTGTGGAGAGACCCAGCACCCTGCAGGGCTGGAACTGGGGCTACTGTGGCCACTATGCCTTCTACCATGCCCTGTACCCCCGTGCCTGGATGGTTTATGAGCTCCCAGGGCAGAATGTTGTGCTCACATGCCGCCAGGTCTCTCCTGTCATCCCACATGACTATAAGGTAAGGAGGTGATGGTTTCATGCTGGTTGCAGCATGGGAGCACTGGGCCACACTGCACTGCAGCAGCACAGCTTGTGTGGAGCAGGTTGACAGGAATGTGGCAGAGCTGCATGCATGGAAGGGGGAAAGGGGAAAGGATTGGCACAGCAGAGATGGGGCTGCACTGTGTGGTGCTCTGTGTGTCCTGTTTTGGTAGCAGCGGCTTGGAGCTGGTGAGTTCTTGGCCCCTGAACATTGCTCTGGGGATGCTGCAGTCGGGGAGTTCCTTGTCCCTCCTGCCCAGCTCAGCATTGCCTGAAGACAATCAGGCTTGCCACCTTGTTAAAGTTCTTTCTGAGCCTGGTCTCTTCTGTCCTAAGACTCTGTCCTCGGTGCCAGCTGCCAGGAGTGTAGAGTGTAGCAGCAGGACCCTGGAAGGCTTTGCCCCTCTTGAGGCCGTTGGTGCTTGAAGGATTATCCCTTTTTTCCTTGTGCTTAGTTTTTTTTTCCCTCTGACCTGTACTTTGACTTTTTGTACTACTTGGTTTTGGGTTTGTCCTGTGGCCGTCCCAGCTCCTGTCCACCAGAAATGGCAGGTCCAGGGCTGTGGCCTTTATGCCCAGAGGATCTGGTGATAGTGTTTTGGGAAACTCTCAGCCTGTTCTCAACCTTCTGGGTTGATTTGTTGGCTGTGTGTTCCTATGAGTGTTTTAGCTGGCTCTTGCCTGCCATCTCCGAGGAAAGAGCTGCTTGTTAGCTGGGCTTTCCCAATGTTTCCTCGTGTCTTGACTCAGCAATGCTCCCAGGCAGGAGGAACCCCTGCAGCAACGCGGAAGCTTGGGATGGCAGCAAGGGATGCCTTGCTGCTCCTGCATGCTGCTCTGGCTCACTCCCAGCCCCAGGCGAGGGTGGCAGTCTGCACTGCCAACATACCTGACCTTCCTCTCACCCCAGTGAAGCACGTGAGCCTGTATCAACCTGTTGAGCAGATGGATGGTGAGACACCTGTCTGAGTCTTAAACGGTGCTTTCCCTCTGTGTGTTGCCCAATGTGGGATTTGCTAGCCCAGGGCTTGTGATCTGAATTTTGTACTGCCTGCTGCTTAAATTCCTCTGCTCCCCAACTTGGCAGCAAATTCCAAGACCAAGTTGTTCCTGGTGCTTTTGCTCATACAGCGTCATGTGTGGTCCCCCAAGCCACAGAAATGGTGCTCCAAAGGCTTATTGTGGAGCACCATCCCTGTACACAGTGTTGTCTGTCTCTACCAGGACTCCAGCCTGCCAGTGGGAGTGTTCATTTGGGAGGTGGAGAACAGGAGGGATGAGGACATCGAGGTCTCCATCATGTTCAGCCTGCAAAACGGCACAGGAACGAAGGAGGACAGGAGTGGAGGGCACTGGAATGAGCCTTTTGCTGTTGAGAAGGAGGGAGAGTGTGTTGCTGGAGTCCTACTGCACCACTGCACACGCGTGAACCCCTTTACTTTTGCCATATCTGCCTGGGAGAAGGTAAAGGGCTGGCACTAAGTGGTGTAGCTTTGACTATTGGAGTGTTGTGTAACCCTGCTGAACACGGTAGGGCTGCTTCCAAGCAGTTGGTAAAGGATGAATGTGCAATGGGTTGGGATTGGCATGTGTCCTCATTGCTTGTCTGGCCACTGGAGCAGGAATGGGTTCATGACTTTCCCAAGGGCACCCTTTTTGGGGGTGGGTCCCCAGAGAGAAGCTGTGGGTGAAGCTTGCGGGATAGCAGGTGAGTAGGTTTGGAGTTAGCATTGCTTGGCAGCATGTGGGGAGTGAGCCTGGGGTCCCAGAATTGTTGTCAGGGGAGCTACATCTGCCCTCCAAAAGTACCAGTCCATGATGATGCTTTTCCTTTCCCCAGGCTGGCACAACAGTCACCCACTTCACGGCATTCAATCCTGCGGGATCGGGTAGAGAGGTGTGGCAGGACCTTCTGCAGGATGGCAGGCTGGATTCCCCTGCTGGTGAGTCACTCCATTCTCTATGGGATGGGTGGAGGGGCGGAGCAGGGGTACACATGGCCACTCTGGTTGTTGCACACAGGGCACCCAAGCAAGTGTGGCCAAAGGAAGGGAAATCCACCTTGGTGCCATTGCAAAAGGCTCTTGGTGATGCTGTGGCTTGCTCCCAGCTTTAGGCTGTATCAGAATCTCCCATTGCTTGTCATGCTGTCCTTGTGGTTCTCCAGAAGCTGTTAGCACTGCTTTGGGGTTGTTCTGATTGCATGTGCCAGTATCTTTTTAGTCTGTGTAGGATGGCACTCTGAAGTGGGATTTTGGCTATTTAACCAGTGTGATGCCCAGCCACCTTCCTTTAGTTCCCATTGCCAGATCTGCAAGCTGAACCCTGTCAGATTTCTTCTAGCAGGCATTTAGCACTCTTTGGGGCTTTGTTATTCTATCAGTTCCCTGAAGATCTCTGGTATTCCTTAGGTACGTCTGTATCATCCTCAATTGTCTACTCCCTCCCTTGGCAGGAGCCTTGAAGCAGGGAATTGTCCCCTAGTCCTTGCTGCTAGCCTCTTATCTCAGTAAGAGGTGACCATTAGCCTAATGTCTCTGCCACCTTTTGAACAAGGATGATACTGATAAACTAGTGATACTGGCATTTGGCCTTTGCAAGACTTCTTGAAGCTTAAATTATCTAAACAAAGTGTTTACATGAATATTTTTGGAAGACTAAGTTTCCTGTCTAAATGCACTCGGAGGTCTCCAGGCTACGGGGATGTGGCTTTCCTTTGTGCATGCCAGGCATTATCATAGTCAAGATCTGTACGTCTGTTAAAATTGTTGCTTTAATGTCTTTACCTGGTATACATGTCAGAACCAGTGTATAATTATCCAGCTGCCTCAAGGCTTTCCTTAAATACAGATGCAGTTCAAGCACCCTGCCAAAAGCTGTAAACAATGACTGTCACTAGAAAGTCAGTGTCTCTGAGTGCAGTGCAGTTACAAAGTCATGGGGTTGTCTGTCCCTGCCACTCGTGCCTGGTGGCTTTTCCTGCCTGATTTGTTCCTTTGCTTTGATGACTTATTTTTTTAACCCCCTCCACCCATAGCAGGTATTTTTTCCTGCTTGCAAAGAGCAGTTACTCATGTGCAGTAATGTCATGCCTTAAAATCCTGGGGATGTACCATGCAGGTTGCAAGGGGGCTGGGACGTGCCTGAGTAGTTTTGTGCCCCCTTCAGGTGTGTAGGAGCATCAGTCATCCCTCCATAGGCTTCTTTGATCTCTTATGAGTGTAGTTTCTTTCCTGGCAGGTAAAAGCAACCCTACGGAGAAGGGGGAGGTGACGGCAGCAGCAGTGTGTGCCAGCTGCAGGGTGCCTGCCCAAGGGCATAGGACATTGGAGCTGGCTCTGGCTTGGGACATGCCCCGTGTTCACTTTGGTTCCAGGGAGAAGCTGCACTTCAGGTAGGTGGGTTGTTGCTCATAGCCCCAAAGCCTCTTTCTCCCTTCCTCCAGGCTTGAGTGCTACTTGGTGAGTCCTGTGCCACCCATTCCCTGTGGACATGGCCCTGCCAGCTCCTGGAGGGGAGATTTTCCCCAGCCCTTGCTCCTCATCACCCTTGCAGTAGCAGTTGCGTTATTCTGCTGTTCATAGTCTAACCCCTCTCCTGTGGCTGGGTGGGCTTCACAGCCTGACCCCTGCCATACTCACCAAACTCCTGCTCTTGGCAGGCGGTACACCCGCTTTTTTGGCAGCGGAGGTGATGCTGCTCCTGCCCTGTCACATCATGCTCTGACACACTATGAGGAGTGGGAGAGGAAGATCGAAGCGTGGCAGAAGCCCATCCTGGAGAACAGGTATGGTAGATGAGAGCACCTTCTTGGTCAGCCCAGGAGCATCACAACCTCTGCTGCTGTGGTTGAGTTTTGCTCTTGCCCGCAGCCAGCTGCCTTCCTGGTACAAATCAGCCCTCTTCAATGAGTTATACTTCGTGACGGATGGGGGCACCATCTGGGTGGAGCTGCCCCCGGACTGCTGCGCCGAGGACCTGCAGGGGCCGGCAGGGGCTGGCCTCTCCCATCTCCTCCCTGTCCTGCGGGAGTACGGAAGGTTTGCTTATTTGGAAGGTAACTTGCAGGGACATGATGGATGGTCCCAACTTATCCCTTCCTCATTGCTGTCACTTGGTGGTGTTTAACCTGCTGTGGGGATACTTTTCACATCCTGGTTGGATAGGCAGTAGTTCTGTTCCCAACAAATACCTTGCAGGACCAAGCCCTATGGGATATTGTATGAGGTCTTCTCCACTCCTAGGTGCTATATGTAGAGAATAAAAGCAAATTTTATTGGGAGACTCTGCCTGTGCTAGGCGAGAGCTTGGCTTCCTGGATCATTTGGGAGGGAGGACCTGCCCCTCTTTTACCTTCCCTCTGGGAAGTCTCCCATGCTTCACCATCTCCCTGGTCCTTCCAGGCCAGGAGTACCGGATGTACAACACCTATGATGTCCACTTCTATGCCTCCTTTGCTCTTGTCATGCTGTGGCCCAAGCTGCAGACCAGCCTGCAGTATGATATTGGTGAGTGACCTAGGAGACCCTGATTTGATGCCTGCTGATCAGCTAGGGAGGAGATGGGTGTCTTGGGACAGCATCAGCCACAGAAATCTGTGCTGTGTAGTCAGCATGCCCCTCCAGCTCCTCTGCTGGCCCTGGGACATGCAAGCCCTCACCACTGGGTGCCTCTTGACACCTCTTTGCCCAGCACTGGGATGTCTTCATGCCACACTGGGAGTGCACCCTGCCTACCCTGGGGGATTCCCTGGTGTTGCCAGATCTTTCCATGCCTCTTGCACAAGAGAAGCATGGAACTCTTTGCAAACCTTTATGCTTTGGTTGGGTGTGGAGGCTGCTCAGTGGTGACCCAAATGGTGATGGAACACAGCCCTTTGCTGGGCTACAGGAGGGCTGAGTCTGCTGGATTTCTCTCCCAACCCTGGGTGCTGCTGCCACCTTGCTTTAGAGAGTGGTGACAGTTGTGTGTCCCCTACCAAGGGGAGACTGGGAGCTGCCTGGTGTCCCCTCAGCCCTTTGCAGAGGGTTGCAGCCTCACAGCCAGCGCACCGAAGAGGAACCTGACATGCCAGTGCTGGTGGCTTTGCCTGCGCTTGTGCTTGAAGCTTGTTGCTCTAGTGCCTGCTGCCTTTTTAACATCCTTCACTCTGTGTTCTCTCCAGCCGTCACAGTGGTGAATGAGGACATCCAGCCCCGGCAGTACTTGATGTGTGGTCAGACAGCCCAGGTGAAACTGAAGAATGTGGTGCCACATGACATTGGGGACCCAGGTGAGGGATCTTGCTGGGCATGCTGGGAGACAGAGGGGCTGCAGGGCTGCTCAGGCAACTTTCTTAGGTAAAGTAACTCCCAGCTGTGGGAAGGAGGTATTCCATGAGCCGTACACTGGGTTTATTTTTTTTTTTCCTGGCAATGAAAAGCTTAGATGGTTTGAGGTGGTGACAGTGATGAAGACCATGCTACATGGAGCTTGTACAGGGAAGTCAGAGGGAAGCTGAACAGCAGCAAAAAAGGCTGCTCTCACTAGGGATGGCACAGGGTACAATATGTTGGTTTAGTGCTGTTTGATCACAGCACCTAAGGATCTTGCTCCATAGTAGGAGGGGGGTTGTTTGTTGCTAGCTGCCATGCTGCATCTGCTTTGTCTTAGGTGATGAGCCGTGGCAACGCGTCAATGCCTACCTGATGCACGATACAGCCGACTGGAAGGACCTCAACCTGAAGTTTGTGCTGCAAGTGTACCGGGACTACTACCTGACACACGACTCCCTGTACTTGCAAGACATGTGGCCAGTCTGCCAGGTATTGGAAGGAGGTCAGACTGTGGGGCATGCCTCCCTTCTCACTTACCTTGGGAGCTGTGGGACATCCCAAGAGAACAGATGCTCCTGAGCAGAGTCCAAAGGGCAGCCAGGACCCCGGGACTGTGTGACTGTCTCGTGCCTCTCCCATAGGCTGTGATGGAGTCAGAGCTGAAGTTTGATACAGATAACGATGGACTCATTGAAAATGGTGGCTTTGCTGACCAGACATATGATGCATGGGTCGTAAGTGGAGCCAGGTGAACAAGGGATGCAGGTGGGGGTTGGAGGTGGGGACCGTGGGATGGGGAGGTAGCTCAGAGCTGGGCTGTGGTCCCCATTTATTGTGGGAACTCTGTGTAACCCATGGCTTGTCCCGTATTGCTGATGCTTCTCTCCTTTGGCTCTGGCAGTGCCTACTGTGGCGGGCTGTGGCTGGCAGCTGTCTGCACAATGTGCAAGATGGCAGAGGTGCTCGGGGATGCTGAGATCCAGCAGAAATACAAGAACATCCTGAGCAAGGGCAAGGAGGCATTCGAGAGGATGCTTTGGAATGGTGGGTGCTCACTGGTGGGGAATCATGCTCAGCTGGCCATGTGTCCTTTGGAAAGGGGATGGCTCCTCCTTGGGTTACAGAGCCTTGCAGAGGATGGGGGAAGGAGGGTAGATGCTGTCCGTCTGAGCAGAGGGGAAGGAGCAGGCACCAGGAAGGGAACAGAGAGGTATGGTGGTTTGGGAAAGGAGAGCCTTCTGGCCAAAGCTACTATGCTTGTGCCTCAAGAGGTGGATTGTAGGGACAGCATATGTAAGCTGGATTTATGGATTTAAAACTGCTTCCTCCCTTTTTTTCCAGGAAAATACTACAACTATGACAGCAGTGGGAGCGACACCTCCAGCAGCATCATGTCAGACCAGTGTGCTGGTCAGTGGTTTCTTGGAGCTTGTGGCCTGGACCAGGGGGAGTTTGAGGTAGGAGAAGGGGCATACAGGGTGGGATGAGGTGGGACCTGCAGGAGGAGTGCAGCAAGGCTGGTGTGTGGCATAGGTTAAGTGTTAGGGGCTGGTGCAGGGACGTCAGCCTGCTCCTTTACAGCAGTGCTTGGAGCCTTTTGGATGCACATCACTGCAATCTGCCTTAAACCAAAATCTGCTCGTGGAGGAGCCATGCAGTAAGAGTGTGTGACTATGGTCAGCTCTGGCACACTTGGAGGAAGGTACCACTGTGGTTTATAGGATAATGGAATCATTAAGTTTGGAAAAGATCTCTAAGATCAAGTCCAGCCGTCAGCCCAACACCACTGTGCAGACTGAACCATGTCCCAAAGTGCCTTGTGAACACCTCTAGGGATGAAGACTCCACCATTTCCCTGGGCAGCCTGTGCCAGTGCTTCACCACTTTTTCAGTAAAGAAATTCTTCCTTGTATCCAGTCTAAACCTCCCCTGGCACAACTTGAGGCCGTTTCTTCTTATCCTGTCACCTCTTACTTGGGAGAAGACACCAACACCTATCTCGCTACTCCCTCCTTTCATGTAGTTATAGAGAGCAATAAGGTCTCCCCTGAGCCGCCTCCTCTCCAAGCTAAACAGTCCCGGTTCCCTCAGCCGCTCCTCACAGGACTTGTGCTCCAGCCCAACTTGGTTGCTCTTTTCTGGACACGCTCCAGCCCCTCAATGTCTTTCTTGTAGTGAGGGGCCCAAACTGAACATAGAAATTTGAGGTGTGGCAAGTACAGAGGGAAGATCCCTTCCCTGCTGCTCTCCACTCTGTTTGTGATCCAAGCCAGGATGCTGTTGGCCTTCTGGCCTCCTGGGCACACCGCTGGCTCATGTTCAGTTGGCTGTTGACCAGCACCCCCAGGTTCTTTTCGGCTGAGCAGCTTCCCAGCCAATTTACTCTCAGCAAGACACTGTTGGTTTAAAAGTGTGTGAAACTTTCCGTGTGTTATTTGCTGTTCAGTTTAAAGTTGTAAATGAATATCTGAGGGGATTAGAGTTTATTTAGGGCCCTAAAGTCTGTTGCTCTTCAGTTGCAAGAGAATTAATTGGCTGAAACTCCTCTTGTCTGATGGGGTGGTAGGAGTACCTGCTGGTGGAGTAACACCTGGAAGAGAGCTGGGAAGTGGAATCCATTGTATGGATTACTTATGACCCACAAACAGTTGTCAGACCAAAGCTACCTGTGATGGTAATGGACAGGCAGATGCTTTGTCTAACTGAAGGAAGGGATGACCCTTGTCTGCGTAAGGGTGATGGACTGCTTCAGCGTCTGTTAGTACTAGAGGGGAGTGTCAAGAGACCTTTCCTGGGAGCAGGTTGTGCTGAATACTGTGGGATTTAAGAATAAATCTTAGCCCAGAGAGTGGTGGTGAATGGTGTCTCATCCAGTTGGCAGCTGGTCACCAGTGGTGTCCCTCAGGGATCAGTGTTGGGTCTGGTCCTGTTTAATATCTTTATTGATGATCTGGATGAGGGGATTGAGTCCATCATCAGCAAGTTTGCAGATAATACCAAGCTGGGAGGAAGGGTTGATCTGTCACAGGGTAGGATGGCCCTACAGAGGGACCTGGACAGACTGGAGACATGGGCCAATTCTAATGGGATGATGTTTAATAAGTCCAAATGTCGGGTACTTCATTTTGGACACAACAATCGCATGCATAGCTATAGACTGGGGACAGAGTGGCTGGAGAGTAGTCAGGCAGAAAGGGACCTGGGAGTGCTGGTTGACAGGAAGCTCAAAATGAGCCAGCAGTGTGCCCAGGTGGCCAAGAAGGCCAATGGCATTCTGGCCTGCATCAGGAATAGTGTGGCGAGCAGGTCCAGAGAAGTTATCATCCCCCTGTACATGGCACTGGTCAGGCATCATCTTGACTACTGTGTACAGTTCTGGGCCCCCCAGTTTGGGAAAGATGTCAGGGTGCTGGAGTGTGTCCAGAGGAGGGCAACGAAGATGGTGAAGGGGCTGGAGCACAAGCCCTGTGAGGAGCGACTGAGGGAGTTAGGGCTGTTTAGTCTGAAGAAGAGGAGGCTCAGGGGAGACCTCATTGCTCTCTACAACTACCTAAAAGGAGGTTGTAGACGGGCAGGGGTTGGTCTCTTCTCTCAGGTGACCAGTGACAGAACTAGAGGGCATGAACTCAAGCTTTGTCAGGGAAAGTTTAGACTTGATGTTAGGAAAAAGTTCTTGACTGAAAGGGTGATTGGCCATTAGAATGCGCTGCCCAGGGAGGTGGTGGAGTCGCCAACCCTGGAGATGTTTAAGGGGAGACTGGATGAGGCACTGAGTGCCATGGTTTAGATGATGGTTGATGTTAGTGTTGGTGTTAGTGTTGGGATATAGGTTGGACTCTATGATTGCGGAGGTCCTTTCCAACCTTATGATACTGTGATACTTTGGTACTGTGATACTGTGCATTTAAGAAGAAATCGGTGCTTGGTTATGCCCTCCTGCATTTATCCCACTGTGGGTCCCTAGAGCCTGGAGACGGGACCTATCTCTGGAGCTCCAGGCTGGATGTGGTCCAGACTTCATGCAAAAGTACACAAACATCCCTTTTAGGGGAAAATGGTAAGCATGGTGCAGTCCAAAAGGCACTCTTCTCTACTGTCTGGCGAGCTTTGAGCTCACTGGAGATAGGATTGGCGAGCTTCTCTTCTGTTACTATGGCCATTGAGGGTTTTTTTCCAGGTATTTTGATCCCTTGCCTGGCTGGCAGCACTCCTCTTTATAGCCTCATTAATGCATGCTTGCTGTGTGCATGGGTCAGTAATGAAATACAAAGTAAGAAAAGCCTGTGACCCCAGTCCTGAAGAAAGTGCCCTGAAACCTTCTGCCAGAGATAGCCCTATCTCTACTTCACACCAACCCTCTGCTGACTCAAGCTCCCTAAAAGCACTTGAGCTTATCTGCAGAGGCAAACTGGCAAAATGACTGTGATTATGCTCGGCTTCAGCATACATAAAAGATCAGCTGCATTTCCTTTTACGTCCAACAAAGCTGTCTGGCTGCTCAGCCTTCCTCGGCAAGCTTCTTCCTGATAACCTCACGCCTTCTGCTTCCCTTGGCTCTGACGGCACCAGAGTGGCAAGAAAGGTCTGGCATATCCCTGGACTCTGGTGTTGAGCTGGGAGCTGCCTGGCTGTTCCTTTTGTTGCTGCTAGATGTCGCGGTTGTTCCGTGAGATCACTTTTGATCTTGGTCACCCTGTGAAGTTCTTGTTATGTCTTTCTCGCCACTAGGTGGGTGTGAGATGCCGACGAGCCAGCCTTCACATTGCAACTTCACTAACTCCCGAGCTTTGCTTTTCTCACCAAAGCAATGACTTCTGCTGCACTGACACTTCCTAACTTTATTGCCAATAATGAAAGCAGTGCAAAAGACTCGTTTACTTTTGGCTACATGCAGAGGCTTTTCATCTTAATTCAGTCCTCCCTGCATTGCTGCTCCACTGCTTTTTGTTTGGCTAGCAGGTGTTTTTGTGCCCAGGTGAGGTTGATTTTTTTTTTTTCTTAATTCCTTTGTGGGGTTTCTTTTTTCCTTTTTTTCTTTTTTTGGCAAGAGCTTGCTCAGCGTGGTACTTCAGTCTGTTCTCGTAACTGTTTTGAGTTCTTGGCCTTAGTTTGTTGAACAATCTTTTTTTTCCCTTATTGCAGGGGGAATGTTTTTACTTCCTCCTAGTAATTTCCTGGCTCTTTACCAGTGAGCACTGTTAACCTCTGAAGTCTTTCACTTTTCACTTGGCGTAAAAGTTTCGAGTCTCTTCCACCAGACACAGAAAACCATCAGGCGTACTGTGCAGCTCAGTCTGACCTCTTCATCCCCAAACTACCCGTTCTCTCACCCCAAGTTCCCCTTGGTCCAGGCCGCAAACTCTTACATCACCACATGATTACAAAATTGAAAGAATTAAAAGTCCTTTTGAAATCACTCAAAAATAACCCGTTTTTTTTTTTACCCTGAGCTGAAGCTGAATCTTTTTTTTTTTCCAAGATTCCCAGCATTTACTGAAACAAATCCACCATTATTCACAACAGTCACTATGCAGATGCAAGACTCATTCTGATGTCCTTAGACTGGATTTCCCATAGTCTTTCCCTTTGGGCAGAAGATACCTCCAGCGTCACTGGTCCCAGACCATCCTTTGGCTGCCTTTGACCAGTGTCCCATGTCTTGTAGGCATTGCAATGGCTCTTGTAGACAGGCTGAGAGAACAGCACAGCGGTTTTATCAGGAGAAAGTCAAGGCCTCAAGTAGTTGTTAGCCTGAGAAACTAGGAGTGGTGAACATAAGCCAAGATAAGGATGGTGTGGTTGGCCAGCTCTCCAAAGCAAACTCACAAGACATGTTAGGAGGGTTTGGCCAGTGACTGAAGGTGAGAGGCTGTCTGTGGAGACACACGAGTTGGGTAAGCTATTGTCCTCCCTAGAAGGAAGGTGAAGTTCAGCATCTCTTCTGTTGAGCAACTGCTTTCTCTTTTTTGTCTCTTCAGGGAAAGATTTTGTTTTCACTTCTTCCTGTTATTTTGCTCAGGTGGCTGTTTTTCCAGCAAGCAGTGTTGACCTCTTTCTAGTGGAAATCTTAACCCTGCTCCCCGGAGACCCAGTATGAGTGGTCCACATGCGTGCTGAGCACAAAGCCCTATCTCTTTCAATGCAGGTCTTCCCCAAGAGTCATGTTGTCAGTTCGCTCAAGACCATCTTTGAGAAGAATGTCATGGGCTTTGCTGGCGGCACCATGGGAGCGGTGAACGGCATGAGGCCCGATGGTGTGCCTGACACTTCCAGTGTGCAGTCTGATGAGGTGTGGATTGGTGTGGTCTACGCCTTGGCTGCCACCATGATCCAGGAGGTGAGTGGTGATGCTGCCTTCCTCAGCATGTGTCACCTCCTTGCACTCTGAAGATGGGCTGATGGTTGTCTTCCATCTGCTGCAGGGGATGGTGGAAGAAGGCTTTCATACAGCAGAGGGCTGCTACCGAACCGTTTGGGAGCGACTGGGCATGGCTTTCCAGACACCAGAGGCCTACCGGGAGAAGAAAGTCTACCGTTCACTGGCGTACATGCGGCCCCTTAGCATCTGGAGCATGCAGCTGGCCCTGGAGCGCAGAGCCAGCCAGGCACTACCACCTGCACAGCCCTCCCAGGTCCCCATCTGCCCTTGAGCCTGGTGGCACTGAGCAGGGCAGTGGGTGCACCAAGGGACTGAGAGGAACCTCAGTTGGTGGACAGGGACCCTTCCCTCACCCTGTTTGATAGTATTCACATTGCTGTTTTCCTTCCCTACCTCCACTACATGCCCTTCACCTCAAGAGGCTTCCAGCTGCCAGTGCTGAGCATAAGGGGGGGACCAGAGGCGTAGGTGATCTCTCCCTGGAGAGGAGAGGGGCAGGATCAGGAGGCACTGCTGGAGCCTGTGCCTCCCCTTTCTCTATTACTCAGGGCTCTGACAGCCTGCAGGACCCCCAGCCATCCTTCACCGGAGCTGGTACCTTGCCCAGGACCACAGGAGACCTCTCTCCTTCAGGCAGTGTGCTGGGTAAGGTAGGAGCTGGCCAGCAGGGCAAAATAAACGTGTGAGTGTGTGTGTGTGAGGACGTTAGGCTGGTGCACGCAGGCACATGGATGCTGTAATTATCCCTCCATTGTGTAATGCTGCAAACACAGGCTGGCTCTGCCCCAAGTCACCAGTCCCAGGAGAGCCTGTGGCAGATACAGTTCCCAGGGGAGCCCTGGCTCCCCAGCAGGTGACAATCGGAGCCCAAGCAGCAGGTCCTGGTCTGGTAGCGTGGCACCCCTCCCTGCTGGTGCTGGGGATGGGAAGCAGAGAACATTTTAGGGGATAAATAATTTTAAGATCTTAATAAACTTGTGCAGCTGTCTCTCTGTCTTCTTGTGTGTCTTTTCTGCTGTGGGGACAAGCTCGAGGAAGGAGACTCCCTTGCTTCTCCCTTTTCTTTCTGGGCTGGGGCTGCGTGGGCAGCAAGCCCTCATTACAGGCTTGCTCTATTGGGGTTTTGCTAATGGGAGCACAATATAACATTGCCCTTGAGATGTGATGCCATGAGAGACCTGCCTCTCTCTCTTTCCTCCCCCACCTGCAAGGCAGGGGGGAAGGCAAGCAGCCTAACATTCCACCTGAAAATGTCTCTGTGGGGAGCAGTGGTGCCCCAGAGCTGGCCCTTCTGGCCAGGGCTGGGCACTTGGCTTCCTTTTCTGACTTCCTCTGCCAGCACAGCATTTGGAGGCTACAGCTACCTGGTTCTGAGGGTGGGGAGGGGACCTTACTCCTACGTTTGGTTACAGGGTCTTTCTGCCCACTTGAGATTTGTTCTAAAGCCCTCTGTTAATCCTTGAGCATGGTCAGGGCCAGGTGGGACGCAGCCTGTCCTCCCCCCCTGTGCTTGTACCACCCTGACCCCAGCTCTTGCCTGACCCCTGGGACCCGGTGCAGGCAGAGCAGCGCTGAGCTGGCCCAGTGCTGACAGAGGGTAATAAATGGCCTTTCCTGTGCTCCCCAAGGGAGTGTTCCTGCATCCACCTGAACAGAGGAATAATGCAATGCAGGAAGAGCAGGCTGTCCCGGATGCAGCCGCCCCACACCAGCCCAGGTCTGTTGGAGAGAGACCAAGGTGCTCTCCTTTAGGGTCACTGTGGTGAGGAGGATCACGGGGTGCCAGGACACCAGCTCAGCTCACCTGGGTACCTGCCCCCATTTGTCTGGTGCTGGCAGCCACTGGGAAGTGGGATGTCCCAGTCCAGCTGGCAAGGGACAAAAGCTGGTGACAAAGACAGCACAGCTTCCAACCATGCTGGGTTTATTGCTGTGACGTGTCAGCATTGCTCCTTATCCCCAGGTGGTGGGTTGCCAGCAGACTTCCTTTCAAAAGCTGGGGCATTCAGCCTGTAGCAAGGGATAGTTCTGCTCTTGCCCCCTGTTCTGACTGTATCATCCGGATAAAACCAGTATCTGCCAAGCTCAGCTTTCAGTAGCTCCAGCAGGGAGGGGCACAGCTGCGGGCTGGGAGGACAAGACTTGGTTATGGATAGGATTTTCTCTAACATTTGCCTGTGTTGCTGTTTTTCAAGGCTGACTCAATCCCAGCTGGAGAAGCAAGTTTAATTGTTCATTAACCCTTTTTTCTTATTATCCATTAACCCTTTCTCGACCCCTGGGTTTAAAGCACAGCCCTGCCAACTTTTGACTTCTTCAGCACTTTTCTGCTTTGGGCTTCCCTGTCTGTCCGTCCGTCCGTTCCCCCTTGCCCACTCCCTGCTGTGCCAGGGCTCAGGCCGGGCACTGCAGGACTTAACCATGCTAATGATTGCCAGCACTGAGGCGCTTCGCTGGCTGCCCTTTGGAGGGTGCAAATCTCTTGCAGATAGCCCAGCTCTTGCTTTGTTTTTGAGTCTGCTGAGACTGGTCAACAGAGCAGCTCCTTTATCACTGGGCTGATCCATGCCCCTGGAAGATATTCCACTTGGATAAGGATTGCTAAATACAGGAAATATTATGGACAGGTAGCACCAATGTTGTTTGTGTGATGCTAAAATAAACCTACAGCTGTGAATGAGCAGCAGGGCCATCAGCAGCAATGCCAGCATGGAGATGTGGTGTTGAACATGGCTCTGCCAACTGGTGGCCATGGGATCCCTGCAGCAGCTTCCGGAACCAAGGTGATGGTGAGGGGGTGATGCCTGCCCCTCCTGCCCCCTTTCCCAGAGTGACCATGCTCATTATCACAAACCTCCGCCACACACTGGGCATTGTCTACCTGCTGAAAAAAACAGCCAAAGCAAACAGCAGCTGAATGGGAAAACATACCTTGTGCAGTTAATATCCAAGACAGCGAGAAGCAAACACTGGGGCAGGAATTTCCCACAGGCAGCCACTTGCTGGCAGGGAGCTCCTGTGGGCAGGGATGGGAGAGATCTCTGAGGCTCCTGTAGAGAGGAGAAGGGGGCATTGAGATGTTGACAGCAGCAAAGCAATGCTCCCTAGTGTAGGCAGCCATGAACTTTACAACCAGAGAGAAACTGTGGCTCAAATATGAGATTTAAAGGGAAAATAAAAATCGGGAAGTACTTTTAAGATGTTGCCTTGACTCCATTTTAAGAAAAGGAGCATTTGCTGGTACAGTGCTCTATCAGCTCTTGCTGTGATGACTGGGGTAATTAAAACACACAAGTTTTAGGAGACTACCTTGAAAATCATTGAGGAATGGGTGATAAAACCTTCTCTGAACTGAGTCATTTCAGTCTCCCTGTCCAGCAACAACTATAATGTAAGGAGAATTATATGAATACATACTGAAAATTATTTAAGAATACCCACGTAAATACAGGTTTTGTCAGCATTAAAACGTGACATCCAAGATATTCAAGGAATGTTTATTTTTAATAAGCAGAATAATTTCCTTCCAACAAAAGTGATCTTGTGAAAACAGCAGCAAACATTCATGCCAGCCCCAGGCGAGAGGTCAGGTGCTTTGTAGTCTGATCTGTGGCTGCTCCAATACTGGGGAGGGGGGAATAAAGCAAAGCCCCAAATGGAGCTCTGTGCTCGGTAGGTTTGCAGGAGGATGCCTGGTGAGGAGAAGCAGGGTGAGGCTGTGTGCTGCAGCTGAATTTGGAGTGCATTGGGGTTAAGGCCCCTTGGCACCCCTATGCACACTGAGCACAGCAGTGGGGTGACAAACAGGTGGCAGAAGGGAAAACAACCCCCAACAGATGCCTCAGCTGCCAAGGCAGATGCAGGGGTTTTCCCTCACTAAGCATTCATCTTGGCAGTCGCTTCTATGCAGGAGCCAGGGCCTCCCTGCAAGGTGCCAGGGAACTGTGAGTAAGGAGGGACAGTTTCAGCAGGCGATTCTGGGAATATCTTACTGCTGTACATACTCTGTCGTATGGCTGGGAACTGCAAATTTGGAAACACCCAGATTGCACAATCCCCTGGACAGAGCTGCCACCCGCAACCTGGCAGCAATAAAAGGGCGAGGGAGCAGGCACATCAGCAGAACCCTGCAAGGAGCACATCCCTGGGTACACGAGCAGTCTGCCTCTTGCAGAGATGGTGCAAATGACTCCCTTTCTCCTGGTGCTCAGCCTGGCCCTGCTGGCTCCTGGCCTTTCCACAAGAAAGGTAATGGCAAGATTGGGATGTGTGGGGCAGGGAGGCTGCTTCTCCTGGGGCTGCCTGTTCCTGTCACCATGTTTGTGCTCGGGCTGTGCTGTGGCACCAGTTCTGAGTCCCCTCTGTTCCAGTGTGTGCTGACCGGGCGCTGGATCAATGACCTGGGCTCCAACATGACCATTGGGGCTTTGAACGGAAAAGGCGAATTCGCTGGATCCTACCACACAGCTGTGACTGCCACCAAGAACAAGATCCAGATATCACCTCTGCAAGGGTCCCAGCACCGCATGAACCAGAAGAGCCAGTCCACCTTCGGCTTCACTGTCAATTGGAGCTTTTCAGGTATTTGTCCTTTTCCTGCTTCCCTGCAATGGCCCCAGAGCTTCCCTGCACTTCTTGTGATGTTTCCAGAGCTTCCCTGCCCTCGTTCTGCAGTCCTTGATGCCCCTCTGCACTCCTCTGTGGTGTTCCGATGATCCCCTTCTGCTTACAGTGACCTCACCACGCTCCCATCCCCTGTGCTGTCCCTGATGGTCCCCCAGCCCTGATCCTGGAGCTCCTTGGCTGGTGTCGCTTTGGAGTTCCAGGAAGCAGAAATTGCACTGGCAGCTGAAGCACACTGCTCTCTGCCCATCTCCACATGAGACCCCCAGCCCTCTGGCACCTCCTGCCTGTTTTCCCCAACACTGCTGCCCCAGCCGCAGGGACAGCCTGGGCCTACAGCCCCTTGGGCTGGGACAGACTGCAGGGCCACTGCTTGGCACTCACCTGCCTCCCTGGCCATGCTCACCCCCATCTCCTGCCCTGTCCCTGCAGACTCTGTCACGGTCTTCACGGGCCAGTGCTTTGTGGATAAGGATGGAAAGGAGATTTTGAAGACCATGTGGCTCCTGAGGTCACATGTGGACGACATCCAGGATGACTGGAAGGCCACCAGGTGAGTCCCTGTCCTGTGTGTGTCCTTGCACATCCCTGAGGGCTCGAGGCTCTCCCACCCCATGCTGCTCAGAGCCCAGCAGAGCTGCTGCCAGTGCAGGGCTGAAGGAGCATGAGGCACTCATGTATGGCCTCCCTGGGGGTCCTGCCAAGGTGCAGACTCCTCTGGTGATGGGATGGGGCTGGGTGAGTGTCGGACATAGGGAGGGTGCATTTGCCCTGTGCATAAGTGCATTTCCCATCCTCATGTCTCCTCCCTCTGTGTTGCTGCAGGGTTGGCATCAATGTCTTCACACGCCTGCACTTTCAGGAGTGAGGATGGTACTGCAGAGGTTCCTGGGTCAGCGGCAGCACCAGGGCTGTGGACTCCACCCCCATCTTGCCCCATCCCCTGCTTCTCTTAATAAAGCTTTGCTGCAAACATCCTCCTGACTCCTGTAGCGTTGTGGCTCACAGCTCACATTTCCCTGTACTCCCCATGGTACCCAGTGGCAGCTCCTGTAACCATCCCTGAGGCCCAATGTGTGCCCCCAGCTGTGACCCCCACCCTATGGCCCAGGCTCCTCCAATGCAGCCCTACCATGCTCCCTCACAACCTGCCTGGGAGAGCAGGACCGTGCTCAGTCCAGCGAGGTGGCTGACGGTCCATCTCCCACCAGGGTGGCCCTTGGCAGGAGGCCCAGCATGGACGGCTGCTGCCCAGCCACCACCCCCTCTGCTATAAAAGGAGCCGAGAGAGCAAGGGGCAGCAGAACCTGGGCATTGCACAGCTGCCACCACCACCACCGCTGCTGCCATGCAGAGCCTCAGCTGCTGCCTCCTGCTCACCTTGGCTCTGCTCAGCCCCTGTGCTGCTGCCGCCAGGAAGGTAAGGGCAGCCTGGGGGCCGTGCCCAGTCTGGGGGCTTTCAATGGGGGTAGTACTTCTGCTGTGCCATGCTGAGCCATGCCATGCCATGCTGTGCTGTGCAGGGCTGAGCTGAGCTGTGCCATGCTGTGCCATGCCATGCTGACCTGAGCTGTGCTGTGCCATGCCATGACGTGCTATAGCCATGCTACGCTGTGCCATGCTATGCCGTGACATGCTGTGCTCCACCATCCCAGCAAACAGTGTTTGTGGCTGAGGGGCTGCATGCTTTTTTTTTGTGCCCTGCTGTGTGCCCTAAGGCTATGTTGTGCCATCCCCAGATGCAGTGTTTGTGACTGAGGCAGCTGCCACCTCTGGCTGTGCTGACCCCTGGATAGTGTTGTAACCTGCCTTTGGTATAGGGAATAGCCAGCACTCGCAGCTCTGCACTTCTCTGCCCTTCCCTGCCCTGGGAGGGAGAATTGCTGGCCCAAGTGGTGTGACACCCATGCCTCTAGTCCCAGCTGCCAGACAAGAGGGGCACACACCAGCCAGCAAGCTGGAGTGGGGATCCTGGCTCAGCACTGCTCAAGGCTCCTGCATGACCCCTGGCCCCAGTGTAACCTGCAGGGCCTGTGGAAGAATGAGCTGGGCTCCAACATGACCCTCTCGGCCATGGACGCATCTGGGACCTTCTCGGGATCCTACCACACTGCTGTGGCAGCCACCAACAAGAAGATCTTGGTGTCACCCCTGCAAGGGGCCCAACAGAGCCCTAGTGCCAAGGGGCAGCCCACCTTCGGCTTCACCGTGCAGTGGCAGTTTGCAGGTACAGTGGTACCCAGCATAGCATCCCGGGCAGCCAGTGATACCCTGCCCATGTTGGGAGTGGAGTACCTCCCAGCTGGTCCCCATACCCACTCTGGCAGGCAGAGAAACCCCGGCTATGACCACGGTCCAGCCACACGCACTCACTCCTGCGAGGGCACTTGAAGAAGGCTGTCTTCCTGGGGTGGGTGGCAGGGCTGGCTGTCTGTCTGTCTGGGAGAGATGGTGGGTTTGTCCAGCTGTCTGTCCAAGGGACAAGGCAGGGCAGGTGCCCATCTGTCTGTTCAGGCAATGTGGAAGGAACGCGTCCAGGCAATGTGGCAGGGAGGGGTATTTGTCAGTCTAGGGCCTGTGGTGGTGGATGTCAGTCTGTCTGCCCGGATCAGGTGGCCCAGTGTCCCCTGTCTGGAGGATGCAAGCTTTAAGCTGCCTCTGCCCTGCTTGAACCCCACCAGAATCCACCACTGCCTTTGTGGGCCAGTGCTTTGTGGACCACCGTGGGAAGGAGACACTGGAGACTGTGTGGCTCCTGCGGGAAGAGGTCCCATCCCGCAGGGACGCCTGGAAAGCCACCAGGTGAGCGCTTACACTCCCCTCCCCTTCTGCACCACAGCGCTGCCTCCCATCCTTACTGACACTGTTTCCCTGCAGGGTTGGCACCTCCATCTTCACTCGCATCAAGTGATGAGGATGAGGACTGGATCTGCCTGCACTCTGCTGTCCCACTGACATCTTTGCTGCCCCAGGGCTGGCCTGGGATCACCTGCTCACAGGATCCTGTTTGGGAAACACACCCTTGACCTGCTTTGCTTCTTCCCAGTGCCCCCCCGCAGCAGACTGCTGGTGTGGTCCCCGTTCTCAAATACTGCTGCCACTGTACATGAAGCCAAATAAACCTTTCTCCCTGGCAGAGAGCTGTGTCCTGTGTCTCTGTGGGAAGCAAGAGGCCACAGTGTGGCCACAATCCGGGTGATGATAGGTGTCAATGGTGCCTGGGGGAGGGTTTGGAGGTGTTTCAGGGGTCTGGGAAGGTCAGGGTAGGACAGCAGCTAGGAAATCCCTCTTCCTGGCTGTGGATTTAGGCCTCAAGAGCACCCATTTGGGGTACCCACAGAGGCCCTGTGGTAGGTGGCCCCAGGCAGCGTCCCTGACAGGGAGCAGCAGGATGCTTCACAGACAAAAGTCAGGATGAAGACAGCATATTTACCTGGCATCAGCCTCTATCTCTGCACCACAGTCTGCCCAGTCCTTCCATTAAACTCCATTTCCAGGCACTGCCCTGGCTTGGGGCTCAGTCCTGGATGCACTTCTGAGGGAGAGCTGGGTGCCAGAGCCTGCAGAGGGGCCATTGTCACGAGATGGGAGGCCAGGGTGTTGGGTGGCTCCAAGATTCAGGCTGGGTATTGGAGAGACCAGGGGAGGAACGTGGGGCTCCAGGGGCAGCTACTGGGCAGACTGGGTGCTAAGGGTAGGTATTGGAAGAGTCCCTTCTGGTTATTTGTGCATACGCTTGTGCTTCTCACTAACTGTCTGTCACCCCAGGACCCTGAGGGTGGATCAGGATATACCTTTTCTCACACAATAGTGTTGCCTGTGTGTTAAACTTTATTTATCAGCTTGTTAGGAAAGGAACAAAGGATGTTGAACAAGGGCCCAATGCCCTTTGCACACACCTGTCTTAACACGTGAGCACACTAATCCATCACTTCAGCAACACATGAACTTTTAACTCACAAGTTCCCTACTCTGCTGCAGGCAGTTCCAGACTTGTGTGTCCCTGAGCACTCTGGGGAGAAGCCATGTCAGCAGGGAGAGGCGTGAAGGGCTTGAAGGAGGGTGCTGCCTGGGGGCTGCAGGGAAGCCAAGGGAAGAGACTTGAGTGGTGCAGGGACTGTGGGTCAGAGAACACACAGTGCCCTCGGGAAGTGCCTGGGTCTGTTCACCATCCTCTTCCTCTCGTGGTATGTCTGCCCTTCCCCAGCCTTCCTCTACTTCCTTCTCTGCTGGGCTTTGGGGCTGCTCTCAGCCGCACCAGCTCCCAGAGAGGGCACAGATCAGAGTCTGTCCAGGGCATGCTTGTACCAGCCAAGAGCAACTGGCTGATGTGCCTGGTCCTCCAGCTTTTGATCACAAGCTGCCCCTGCACCCCCATCCTCCTCTGCATCCTCATCTTTATGTCCACATGCTAAGCCCCACTACTGCTCCCTCATCCTCATCTTTGACCAATAATACAAAGCATTTCAGTTCCACTCCGCTGTATGTGGGCATCCTTGACACTGTAGTGACCACCTTGGGATCATTCTCGTTGCCCACCCTCCCCAAAAGCCACTGTGGCTGTCACCAGCAGCATGAGTGGGTCCCCAAACACTTCCTCAAACGCTCTGTGGCATTAAAGTCTCAAGACGCCACTGGGAGTGGGAGGATAAGGCTGGAACCTCCAGTGGAGGAAGCCCACCATGGGGACCAGGTGCCATTGTGGATCATGTGGAAACCCTGAGGTGTAAGACTTCATTTCTGGCCTTTCATCATGCTCACAGCTTTGGGGCTCCTGAGAAGACAGCCTGTGGGATAGGAGATAATGTAAGAAACCTGCTTGCTAAACAGAGGAATAAGAAAGCAAAACCACAGTGTTTACAGGAAGCCAGGACTGATAGTGGTTTTTCTGCTGCTGATGAGGCAGGTTTGCTTCCTTCATCTGCCAAATCCCCAGAGCCGCTGCACATCATCAGCCATCCCTGCACATACAACCTTGCTCTGCCCTCATGACTCCCCACCCTACTGTCCATCGGCTGCAGTGACCAGGAGGTGGTCTGGGATGCAGGGCCTCCTGCATGGCAGTGTGAAGCCCAAACACAGCTCTCAGCCAGGAGATCCTGGGCCAGGGACCGTTGGGCTGGGATGTGCCAGTAGGCTGCCCCAGTCAGCCTTGTCTACAAGTCCCTGTAGGGCAAGGGCAGGGACTATGTGAGGCAGCTCCCATGACACACCTACTTGTCCCCTACGTCTGCTATGTACCTGCCTCTCCAACTGGACTGTAGTTTTTCAGCCACACACAAAATAATATCATTGTAGAGCCCCAAATGAGGAGCGAGGTCTCCTCGTCAGTACACTGTATGTAAGATTAAAATCCCATATATTCCACACAGACACTCAACACTATTTTCACTTTCAGATATCTTAAGTTCCATTTAACTACATTGTCCTTTACCTTTCCACAGCTTGTAGATCATTCTGACATCACACGTTCAGATGTTACTGCAATTGTTCCTCTGTGGCTTGAAGCTCATTGTTTCAAAACACAGGGTTTGACCTTTACAGAAAGTGCTTTTGTTTTTAAACCAGTGTCCAGCTCTCCACTGAGTTAGGAGACATGAGTTGCTTCCTGCTGAGTAGGCACATTGGTCAGGCTGGTTACGAGTGAAAGAGGAAGTGCCTTCTGTTAGTACACCAGTTGTATAGTTCCAATTCTGATACTTGGTCTGAGTTTAGAGTTGCATTGCAGAAAGACAAACTGAAGGGGTTATTATAAGCATAGTCCTCTGTCTCTTCCAGTTCCTCTAAGGTCAAAGGAACCATGAGAAGTGGCCCACCATCAGAGGCAACAGACAGTAATGCTGCTGGATACACAACGTTACATCTTCTGTCAAGCAATAGTACTTGCGTTTAAAATCACTAATTCATAATGGTGTGCCCTCTGTGGGGACAATACCTGTGCGAATGTTGTTTGAGATTCAGTTCTACTTCATGTGGGACATACGTGGTTGTTGAGTCACCCAGCCCCAACAGTCCGCTCGTTTTTAGAGTAGAGTAGTCGCTGTTGCTGCCGTTGCCTTAACACGTGAATTGCTCCCTGACACTACAGGATCCAGTGGAGTTAAGCAATAAGCCACAGGGAGGCGGCATGGACCTAGCATTTGAGTAAGGAACCTGCTGGCTTCTCCCTTATCCAGCTGAAACTTAGAGATACGGTGACCGTTTTCAGCTAAAGCAATACGTAGGTAGATGGTACCTTTCGAGAAGGCTTCCTGTGTCTTACTGAAAAGCAACAAATCATCTACATGTAATACATGTGCCTCCAAGTAATGCAATACCTTTGAAATTTTCTTCTTGCCAAGAATGATCCTTAAAATGATCCTTCAAATGGTTGCAGATACCAGAGATGGCTTGGTTCACAAACACGCTTGCTGCCAATTTGTTGTTAGAATTCCCCCCGTACATCAACAAAGCCTGTCATAATCTTTCCCAGAAGTCACTGGGGTGTTCCTCTGGCCTCTGTCCCCATTCCCGTACTTTAGCTCAACTTACTTTTATCTCCTCGCAAGCTCTAATTGCATTTATCAGAATCTGGCAATCATCTCTACCTGTTGGATGATTATAATCACAGTTAAGATCAACCTGGGGACAGGCAGTCCGATTTCCCCCTGCCTGCAGGTTAATTCACCATCCTGTTTAGTTGTCTTACCTTTCTCATCTGGATGAAACAGCTCTCTTGATAACAGGCTAACATCGGCCAAGGATGGATTATATCCTGAACAAATATTAGAAAATAATGACCCACATCAAACCACATCTTCCTTGAACCTGGGTGTTTGATTTCTACATCTCTGGGGCTCTAAGGGCAATGTCAATATAACAGCAGAGGTGTGGAAGAACATTTCACACACATACCCCGCTGCACTGCAAGATGATTAGGCATAGCAACAGAAACCACAGGCTGAAGCCCATCACAAACAGTGGGGACAGCAGAGGCAATGGGAGGGGAATCGCAAATGATACAGAGGGAGGACTACAGGGTGGTGCAGAGAGCTGCTCTGCAGGCACATCAGTTAAATTACTCACAACTGCTGATGGTAAACTTCCTCCTTCAGTTTAACACATGCCTTTTCAACCATCCTCTTGACGGTGTTCATATGCCCAGCTATCCTGTACCTATCAATAACCCATTTGCTCTGAGGAGCATTTTTCAAAATTTTCATTTTTCAAAACCACTGGAGTGAAGGTGATTTCTTTAATTTGAAGGATCCTTCGCAGGGCCGTACCCCCACTACTGTAAGTGCTGATTACATAGTGTTACTATCCCTTTTTTTCTTTTTTTTTTAGGTACAGCTTTAATACTTTATGTTTCCTTTCAGTTTTCTAAAAACTTGTCTGGGGCATCCCCTTCTTTATGCTACGTTTCTTTCCCATTGTAAAATCATGCTGATCAAGCTGTGTAAGTCTTCCAGTTTTGTGTGTTAACCTGATCAAGCTGCACAATCCTCCTCTATTTTACCGCGATTTAAAATGTTGAAGCAGGAATGCAAGACTCGCCAGGTTTGTTGCCTCTCTGCATCAGAGATCCCAGGTGAACTCACCCGTTGGCACTGAGTGGATGTTCTGTTGGAGAGAGACCAAGGTGCTCTCCTTTAGGGTCACTGTGGTGAGGAGGATCACGGGGTGCCAGGACACCAGCTCAGCTCACCTGGGTACCTGCCTCCATTTGTCTGGTGCTGACAGCCACTGGGAACTGGGATGTCCCAGTCCAGCTGGCAAGGGACAAAAGCTGGTGACAAAGACAGCACAGCTTCCAATCACGCTGGGTTTATTGCTGTGACGTGTCAGCATTGCTCCTTATCCCCAGGTGATGGGTCAGACTTCCTTTCAAAAGCTGGGGCATTCAGCCTGTAGCAAGGGATAGTTCTGCTCTTGCCCCCTGTTCTGACTGTATCATCCGGATAAAACCAGTATCTGCCAAGCTCAGCTTTCAGTAGCTCCAGCAGGGAGGGGCACAGCTGCGGGCTGGGAGGACAAGACTTGGTTATGGATAGGATTTTCTCTAACATTTGCCTGTGTTGCTGTTTTTCAAGGCTGACTCAATCCCAGCTGGAGAAGCAAGTTTAATTGTTCATTAACCCTTTTTTCTTATTATCCATTAACCCTTTCTCGACCCCTGGGTTTAAAGCACAGCCCTGCCAACTTTTGACTTCTTCAGCACTTTTCTGCTTTGGGCTTCCCTGTCTGTCCGTCCGTCCGTTCCCCCTTGCCCACTCCCTGCTGTGCCAGGGCTCAGGCCGGGCACTGCAGGACTTAACCGTGCTAATGATTGCCAGCACTGAGGCGCTTCGCTGGCTGCCCTTTGGAGGGTGCAAATCTCTTGCAGATAGCCCAGCTCTTGCCTTGTTTTATCTTTGAGTCTGTTGAGACTGGTCAATTTATCCACATCCTTGTAAACTGACGTGATCCATGACCCTGGAAGATACTCCACTTGGATAGAGATTGGTAAATACAGGAAATATTCTGGGCAGATAACACCAATATTATTTGTATGATGCTAGTTATCACAAACCTACTGTGCTCCAGGCAGTGTCTCCCTGCCGAAAAAACAGCCAAAGCAAACAGCCGCTACATGGGAAACATGTCTTGATGTGCAGTTGATTTCCAAGGCAGGGAGAAGCAAACACTGGGCAGAGATTTCCCACAGGCAGCCATTTTCTGGCTGGGAGCTCCTGTGGGCAGGGGTGCAGGAGGACTGTTGAACTCCTGCAGAGAAGAGAAGGGAACGTTGGGATGTCAGCAGCAGAAAAGCAATGTTCCCTGGTGTGGGTAGCAATGAATGTTACGGTCAGAGAGAAAATGAGGCTGAGAAGTGAGATTAAAGGGAAAGAAAATTAGGGAAGCAGTTCTGAGGTGCTGTAAAGAGTTGCCTTGTCTCTGTTTTAAGAAAAGGAGAAATTTCACGGAACACAATCTTTAAGGTTGCAAAAGATTCTTATGCTCATTGCGTCCAAGCATTAAGTTAGTACTGCCGAGTTCACCACTAAGCCATGTCCCTAAGTACCATTTCTATGAATGTTTAAAATACCTTCAGGAATGATGACCCAGCCACCTACCTGAGCAGCCTATTCTCTTTAGGAGAAGACATTTTTCCTAATATCCGGTCTAAACCTCCCCTGCTCTAACTTGAGGCCATTTCCTCTCATCATATCACTGGTTACTGGGAAAAGAGACCAGAACCCACCTCACTACAGCCTTCTTTTAGATGGTTGTAGAGACCGATAGGGACTCCCCTCAATCTCCCATTCCCCAGTCTAAACATCCACAGTTCTCTCAGCTGCTCCTCATAACCCCTGTGTTCCAGCCCCTTCACCAGCTTCACTGCCCTTCTCTGCACACGCTTCAGCCCCTCAATGTCTTTCTTTTAGTGAAGAGTCCAAAACTGAAGACAGGATTGAAGGAACGGCCTCAGCCTCACCAGCACTGAGTACAGGGCTCTTGCTGGTCACACCATTTCTGATACAAACCAGGATGCAGCTGGACTTCTTGGCTACCTGGTCCCATTGCCAGCTCATTATTCATTGAATTATAGAATCACACAATGGTTTGGGTTACGAGAGACCTTTAGAGTTCATCTGGTCCAAATTCCCTGCAATGAGCAAGGACATACTCAATTAGATAAGGTTTGTTCAGAGCCTTATCCAATCTGACCTTGAATGTTTCCACGGATGAGGAATCTACCACCTCTCTGGCTGATGTGTTCCAGTGTCTCAATACCCCCATCACAAATAAATTTCCTGCCTTCCTTTCTAGCCGTAATCTACCAGCGTTTAGTTTAAAAACATTACTCCTTGTTCTATCAACAGAGGCCCTGCTAAAAAGTTTGTCCCTGTCCTTCTCGTAAGCCCCTTTTAAGCTTGGAAAGGCTCTGATAAGGTCTCCCAGGAGCCTTCTGTTCTCCAGGCTGAACAACCCCGACTCTCCCAGCCTTTCTTCATAGGAGATGTGGTTCAGCCCTCTGGTCATTTTTGTGGGTCTCCTCTGAATCTGCTCCAGCAGGTCCACATCTTTCCTCTACTGTGGGCTCCAGAGTCGGACACAGTACTCCAGGTGGAGTCTCACCAGGGTGAAGTAGAGGGGCAGAATCAGCTCCCTTGACCAGTTGACCATGATTCTTTTGATGCAGCCCAGCATACAGCTGGCTTTCTGGGCTGTGAGTGCATGTTGCTGGCTCACATCCAGATTTTCATCCACCAGGACCCCTAAATCCTCCTCAGTAGGGCTGTTCTCAGTCCCTTCACTCCACAGCTTGTATTGACATTGGAGGTTGCCCTGACCCAGGTGCAGGACATCGCATTTGACTTTGTTGAACATCATGAAGTTCACATGGGCCTACTTCCCAGGCTTGCCTAGGTCTCTCTGGGTGCCATTCCATCCCTCAGGCGTGTCACAGGGCCACTCAGCTTGGTGCCATCTGCAAGCTTGCTAAGGGTGTACTCGATCCCACTGTCTATGTCACTGGTGAAAGTATTAAACATTACTAGTCCCAATACAGACCCCTGGGCAACACCACTCATCATTGGTCTCCATCTGGACATTGAGCTACTGACAGCTACTCTCTAGATGTGGCCATCCAAGCACCTATTCATCCAAAAATAGCCCATCCATCAAATCCACATGTTTCCAATTTAGAGAGAAGGATGTTGTGAGGGACCATGTCAAAGGCCTTAGAGAACTCCAGATAGATGACATCCATAGCTCTTCCTCTATCCACTGGTGAAGTCACATAAAATGCCACTGGGCTGGTCAAACAAGACTTTCCCTCGGTGAAGCCGTGATGGCTATGTTTAACCATCTCCTTGCCTTTCATGTGCCTTAGCACATCTGTTCCATGATCTTCCCAGCTACAGAAGGGAGGTTGACAGGTCACTTGTTCTCAGGGTAATCCTTTCTACATTTTTTAAAAAACAGGGACAAGGTTTTAGCTTTTTTAGTCTCCGGGGACTTCATCTGACTCTCATGACTCTTCAAAAATCACAAAGAGTGCCTTGGCAACTACGTTGCCAATTCCGTCAGGACAATTCAGTCAGGGATGCATCTCATCAGGTTCCATAGACTTATGTAATGTTGAGGTTCCTCTGGTGGTCAGGAACCTAATTTTCACTTACAGCGGGAGGGACTTTGCTCCCCAGGCCCTGCCTTGAGGTCCATCCACTCAAGTGGTGTGGGAAGAAAAGCTGTCAGTGAAGACTGAGACAAAAATGTTGTTGAGTACCTCAGCCTTCTTCTCATCTGCAGCTACCAGCTTGCCAGTCATGCTCATCTCAGAGGGGAAGGGGAGACACGCTTTCTTTGAACTTCCTTTTCTGGCTGACATATCCGTAGAAATCCTTCTTATTATTCTTTGTGTCCCTTGCCAGGTTCAGTCCCAGCTGCACCTTGGTCCCCCAGCAGGATGAGAACCTGTGAGTGTGAGACCTCCTGTAGCTGAAGAAAGAAGACTTCATCAATAGGGTCCCCTCGATCGGGTGGCCTTTGGTAGACAACAGCCACAAAGCTCCCTTTGTTGCCTGGGTCTCTAATTCTTACCCATAAGCTTTCAGCCTGCTCATGACTGTTCTCCAGAGACACCTCTTCACATTCTATCAGTATCTTGACATAGAGGGCAATCCTTCTGCCCGTCCTTCCTTGTCTGTCCCTTCTGAACAGCATGTAACCATCCATAGCCACACTCCTATTGGGGAATTTGCATCACCAAGTTTCAGTAACGGCAACTGGGTTGTAGTTTTCTAGCAGCACGCTTCCAACTCCTCTCTGTTGTCCGTGCTGCATGCATTGGTATAGAGGCCACTCAGCTGAGCCGTTGGCTGTGTCGCCGCCTTAGAGGGACACTCCTTAATTCCTGTGTAGTATCTCACTGGTCTTCCACTGATGGCCATGACTACCTCAGGACCCTCTGGCTCATCTAGGTAAGACTTCAGGTGTGCTGCAGTGCAGCCAGCACGTCCCAGGACAACAGGCTGAGGGCCCTTGCTAGCAGCCCATGACTCTTACCCTGGTCTGTCATCCCATGGCTTGCCACAGGCGAGTCTGATACTAGTCCCTTCCTTCTTCAAGCCCAGTTTAAAGCTCTGTTAATCAGCCCTGCTAGCTCATGAGCAAAGGCCCTCTTTCTCCTTTGAGAAAAGTGAATACCATCAGACACCAGCAGGCCTAGTGCCGTGTTATCTACCCTACTATCCAAAAATCCAAAATTCAGCCAGCTGCACCAGCAACCCCCAGATCCTTTTGCACCAGGAAGATATCCCACTATCACAGTATCACAATATCATAAGGTTGGAAAGGACCTCCGCGATCATCGAGTCCAACCTATATCCCAACACTAACACCAACTAACACCATCATCTAAACCATGGCACTCAGTGCCTCATCCAGTCTCCCCTTAAACACCTCCAGGGTTGGCGACTCCACCACCTCCCTGGGCAGTGCATTCCAATGGCCAATCACCCTTTCAGTCAAGAACTTTTCCCTAACATCAAGTCTAAACTTTCCCTGATGAAGCTCGAGTCCATGCGCTCTAGTTCTGTCACTGGTCACCTGAGAGAAGAGACCAACCCCTGCCCGACTACAACCTCCTTTTAGGTAGTTGTAGAGAGGAATGAGGTCTCCCCTGAGCCTCCTCTTCTTCAGACTAAACAGCCCCAACTCCCTCAGTCGCTCCGCATAGGGCTTGTGCTCCAGCCCCTTCACCATCTTCGTTGCCCTCCTCTGGACACACTCCAGCACCCTGACATCTTTCCCAAACTGGGGGGCCCAGAACTGTACACAGTAGTCAAGATGATGCCTGACCAGTGCCATGTACAGGGGGATGATAACTTCTCTGGACCTGCTCGCCACACTATTCCTGATGCAGGCCAGAATGCCATTGGCCTTCTTGGCCACCTGGGCACATTGCTGGCTCATGTTGAGCTTCCTGTCAACCAGCACTCCCAGGTCCCTTTCTGCCTGACTACTCTCCAGCCACTCTGTCCCCAGTCTATAGCTATGCATGCGATTGTTGTGTCCAAAATGAAGTACCCGACATTTGGACTTATTAAACATCATCCCATTAGAATTGACCCATGTCTCCAGTCTGTCCAGGTCTCTCTGTAGGGGCATCCTACCTTGTAACAGATCAACCCTTCCTCCCAGCTTGGTATCATCTGCAAACTTGCTGATGATGGACTCAATCCCCTCATCCAGATCATCAATAAAGATATTAAACAGGACCAGACCCAACACTGATCCCTGAGGGACACCATTGGTGACCGGCCACCAACTGGCTGAGACACCATTCACCACCACTCTCTGGGCTCGGCCATCCAGCCAATTCCTAACCCAGCACAGAGTGCTCCCATCTAAGGCACGGGCTGCCAGCTTCCCTAGGGGTCTACTGTGGGAGACAGTGTCAAAGGCCTTGCTGAAGTCCAGACATACCACATCCACAGCCTTCCCCTCATCCACCAAGTGAGTCACATGATCATAAAAGGAGATCAGGTTGGTCAGGCAGGACCTACCCCTCCTAAACCCATGCTGGCTGTGCCTGATCTCTTGGCCATTCTGCAGATGCCGCATGATTGCACCCAGTATTATCTGCTCCATGTTTTTACCTGGGACCGAGGTCAGGCTGACAGGTCTGTAATTACCTGGATCGTCCTTACGGCCCTTCTTATGGATGGACATCACATTGGCCAACTTCCAGTCTTCTGGGACCTCTCCGGTGAGCCAGGACTGTTGAAAGATTATGGAGAGTGGCTTAGCAAGCTCATCCGCCAGCTCTCTCATCACCCTAGGATGGATCCCATCCGGCCCCATAGACTTATGAGGATCCAAGTGGCTCAGCAGGTCTCTAACTTCCTCCTCAGGGATTGCAGGAGGGCCATATTTCACCCTGTCCCCATCAACCACTTCAGAGGACCAACTGTCAAGCGAACAGACATCCTTATTGTTGAAAACTGAGGCAAAGAAGGCATTAAGCACCTCAGCCTTCTCTGCATCTTTGGTTACTATATTTCCCTCCACATCCAATAAGGAGTGGAGGTCGCTGCCGCCCTTCTTTCTACCAGTGATATATTTATAAAAACTCTTCTTATTGTCCTTAACAGAAGTGGCCAATTTGAGCTCCAGCTGGGCTTTTGCTTCCCTGATTTTTTTTCCTACACGATTTGGCCTGGCTAACGTTCCCTTCTTTCCAATGGTGATATATCCTCTTTTTCTTACTTAGTTCCTTCAGAAGCTCCTTACTCATCCAGCCAGCCGTCTGCCCCTTCGACTCTTCTTACGACACATGGGGACAGCCCGCTCCTGCGCCTTCAAGATTTCATTCTTGAAGTGCATCCAGCCTTCCTGGACCCCCTTGCTACTAAGAGCTATTTCCCAGGGTACTTTTCTGACCAGTTCCTTAAATAATCCAAAATCTGCCCGCCGGAAGTCCAGCATTGATGTCCTGTTCCTGCCTTTTCTTGTTACATTGTTTACAGAAAACTCAATTATGTCATGATCACTACACCCCAGACAGCCTCTGACAACGACATCACCCACCAGCCCTTCTTTGTTTGTAAACAGCAGGTCAAGAAGAGCCTCACCCCTGGTAGGCTCACTCACCAGCTGCGACAGAAAGCAGTCCTCAATACACTCTAAGAACCTCCTAGACTGCCTCCTCTCGGCAGTGTTAAGTTCCCAGCAGATATCCGGAAGATTAAAGTCTCCTAAAAGAACAAGGGCAGCCGATTTAGAGGCAGCCTCCAGCTGTTTAAACAATAGAAGATCCATGTCCTCCTCCTGGTCAGGCGGTCTGTAACATACTCCAACCAGGAGGTCAGACTTGACTGCCCCTCTGCCCCTTACTCATAGGCACTCAATCTGGTCATCACCGATCTCGACTTCAACAGCATCCATGGTTTCCTTAGTATAGAGGGCTAGCCAGTCTTCCCCAAGTCTGTTGAACCTCATAAAGTGGGCCTCTGCCCATCAATCCAGCCTGTCCAGATCCCTCTGCGGGGCCTTCCTGCCCTCGAGCAGATCAATACTGTTGCCCAACTTGATGTCATCCACAAACTTACTGAGCGTGCACTCCACCAGAATATTCATAAAGAGATTGAACAGAGGCCAGCCCTTTATTGAGCCCTGCGGAACACCACTTGCAACCAGCTGCTAATTGGATTTAACACCATTTGACACAAATCTTTGGGCCTCACCATACAGCTAATTTTTTACACAGTGAAGAATACACCCATCCAAGCCATGAGCAGCCAGTTTCTCCAGAAAAATGCTGTAGACATTGGTGTAAAAGGCTTTACTGAAGACCAGTCAAACGACACGCACACACACAGCCCTCCCCTCATCCACTCAGCGAGTAACCTTGTCACAGAAGGAGACGAGGTGAGTCAGGCAAGATCTGCCTTTCCTAAACCCATGCCTGCTGAGGCCAATCTGATTGTCCCGTACGTGCCATGTGACGGCACTCAAGACGATCTGCTCCATAACCTTCCCCGGCCCTGAGGGCAGGCTGATGAGCCTTCTGGCAAGTCTTGTAGGTGTGTGTCACATTTGCTAACCACCAGCCAATATGGACTTCCTCAGTCAGCCAGAACTGCTGATAAATGGTGGAGTGCAGCTCGTTAAGAACTTCCGCCAGCTCCGTCAGTACCCTCAGGTGGATTCCGTATGCCTCCATAGACTTGTGTGTGTCTGTGTGAGGTAGCACATCACTAATCACTCCCCCTTAGATTATGGGGGCTTCATTCTGCTCCTCGTTATTGTCTTCCAGTTCAGGAGGCTGGGACAACAGAGAACAATTGGTCATACCGTGAAAGATTGAGGCTGTATGGGCTGTTGTGGAAGAATTATGAGGAGCCGTAGCAATCCACGTTGTTCAGAGTTCCCACACTCTTGTACCCAAAAACATGCTGCAAAAATAACTTCACTTTTGCTCTAGCCAGCATCTAGAAGGTAAGCAATGTCATGCAGCTGGCTTCACTGCTCACCAATCATACGAATACACAAATAGTAGCCAGGCCACTCCACCACTTGCACGCGCCGACCACGCACCCACCTAATGCATGAAAGCTAATATATGTTAGACCCTATGCTCTTGGCCATGACTCAAAACTCAGCGATGCCATGAACATCTCCCGGTTGCTGTGAACTTCCGCTCCGTCGTCACTGGGGAGCCCCACGCTGATTGCGAGGTAATAAAGTCCTATTTTCTGACCTCCTATTGAGTTGTTCCTGTGTATCCTGACGTGCCTCTTCGGGTGCAAAGCCCCTCATCCATTACAAAGAAAAGCAGTGACGGCTCAAGAAGTTCCCTCTGCACAGGCCAAGAAAAGTCAAGATGGAGCACTCAGTGTGTAACCGATAGAAAGCGAAGGAGTCAGAGCCTGGCAACTTCAGGCCTTTTAAGGTGTTGGTGTGCCTTGGTACCTCATTTAGCCTATTTGATATGCCCTTGCAGTGCCTGGTAAAAAAGAACAGTCATTGACAGTGGTCCAAGGAACAACAACAAACAGTTAAATGTACATCTTCAGTGTGCTCGCCATGTATGGTTTTTTCTCCAGTATGTCCACTGCAACTGAGCCCTTCGTTAATCACTTCTCCTCATGTTCTCTCATTCTGGGTGTCTGTTTCATCATCAATCACTCTCATACAAGGGGACCCATTTGTATGGGGCATCCTTGTCCATGGATCAAGTATCTCTCGTGTTGTGGTGATGCCACTGGGTAACATCCTCGCTAGGGTTTGGATCCTGACTCTGCACAAGCAAAACCAATCAGGAACCATATTGGGGAGTGTCTGGAGCCACAGCTTTAGTACTGCCTGAATCTGAAAACATCCCACTGTATCTTCCTCTTCACAAGTTATCCCAGAGACTTTTGTATCATGTGGTGAGCGTGCATGCTCTGGGTTGGCACGACACGTGCTCTGAATCTGTCAGAATATCCGGCATCTCATGTAAACACCAGGATATGGTTAGCTTAACAACCTGCTAGTCTATCTGCCTTCTGTACCGCACGTGGTCAGTCTGTAGATGATGGGCTTACAACTTCTTATGTTGGTGTGCCAACTCTACTTGGGACAATGCAGTAGTGCACCTTGCTGAAAAGCTTTCGCTTTTCCATAGCTTCATCAAGTCCTGTGATATGGGCACTGTCTCCCCATATCTGACACCTTGGACCTGTGTTTTTAAATTGAGAGATATTTCAGCAGCTGATTTATGTTTCACCTTTGTTAACGCTACTGCACCACAACTGAATGTAACGAAAAGACTCTTAGAATGTAATGTTACTATGAATGTTACCTATGCCAAAGATCACCTTATATTGCCGTTTGGCTGGTTCACACTGGACAGAACCACGGCCTACACCTCTGTGTCTGCCATTGCCGCTGTAGGACCCTGCACTATAGGTTGTGTAACCATCAGCATTCTTCCGTATCTAGCACTCTTGCAAAGAAGGCCTCGACATGTATTGGGTGAAACCTGTAATCCACACAGAAGTTTGCTGTCCCATGGTGAAGCCCTAGGGCTGTTGCTAAGCCTTGTTGGCATCCCGAGGATGGTCACTCACAATTACAGATGTGTTGCGTGTACATTAGACCAAGGACTTAATTGGACACTAAAAACACAGCCTGACTCAAAAAGGAACTTGGTGTGGTACAACAAAGTGTCTTGCAAAATAGGCTGCTAATAGGCTACCTCCTACGGTGACGCAATCATGACTGTCATGATTTTGAAGGGATGTGTTGCTTTAATATCACAGATGAATCAGCTTCCACTGAAGACAATCTCGATCATGTTCAAGAAGTCCTGCAAGGTATCCATCAAAATAACAGTAGGACATGCTTGGTAAAACAATTTGGCTTGTTAACCAGAAAGGCAGGCAATTTAAATCAAGGTGGTTGCCTTGTTCTCTTAAGCTTTGTCTTTTCTAAAGTTGTAATATCCCTTTTACGTAAAAATGCCTTGTACCTTTCCTACACGCCACACTGACAATGAGTGGAACAGCTACAGTCACAGTGAATGGGACAGTCATCATGGAGACAGAGCGTATGGATCATTGTAGAAGAATTATGAGGAGACTTGGCAATGCACCTTGCTCGGACTTCCCACACTCTTGTACCAAAACATGCTGCAAAAGAACAGAACGACAGAACTAGAGGGCATGGACTCAAGCTTCGTCAGGGAAAGTTTAGGCTTGATGTTAGGAAAAAGTTCTTCACTGAAAGGGTGATTGGACATTGGAATGCGCTGCCCAGGGAGGTGGTGGAGTCGCCGACCCTGGAGGTGTTTAAGGGGAGACTGGGTGAGGCACTGAGTGCCATGGTCTAGATGATGGTTGGTGTTAGTGTTGGGTTATAGGTCGGACTTGATGATATCAGAGGTCCTTTCCAACCTTATGATACTGTGATACTGTGATACTGTAAAAATAACTTGATTTTTGCTCTAGTCAGCAACTGGAAGGTAAGCAATACATGCAGCTGGCTTCACTGCTCACCAATCATAGGAATACATGAATAGTAGCCAGGCCAATGTACCACTTGCATGCGCCGACCACGCACCCACCTAACGCATAAAAGCTGAGATGAGTTAGATTCTATGTTCCTAGCCATGGGTCAACGCTTGGTGACACCATGAGTACCTCCCGGTTGCTGTGAACCTCCTCTCAGTTGTCTCTGGGGGGTCTTGTGCTGATTACGAGATAATAAAGTCTTATTTTCTGATCTCCTATTGTATTGTGCCTGTGGTGCAAAGCCCCTCGTCCGTTACAGAAGCAAAGAAGGCAGCAAGTGACTGATTTTCTGTTGCATGGGTCTCCATTGGCTCTTGCTATGATGACTGGGAGAATCAAACCACACATATTTTAGGAGGCTGGTGGCAAAGGGAAAACAGCCCCCAACAGATGCACCAGCTGCCACGGCAGATGCAGGCGGTTTCCTTCCCTAAGCGTTTGTCTTGGCAGTCACTTCTATGCAGGAGCCAAGGCCTCCCTGCAAGGTGCCAGGGAACCATGAGCAAGGAAGGATGGTTTCAGCAGGCATTTGTGGGACTATTTGCCTTGAGCTGGGATGTGCAAATTTGGAAACACCCGGATTGCACAACACCTTCACCAGAGCTGCCACCGGCAACCTGGCAGCCATAAAAGGGCGAGGGAGCAAGCACATCAGCAGAACCCTTCGAGGAGCACATCCCTGGGTACACGAACAGTCTGCCTCTTGCAGAGATGGTGCAAGTGACTCCCTTTCTCCTGGGGCTCAGCCTGGCCCTGATGGTCCCTGGCATCTCCACAAGAAAGGTAATGGTAGGGCTGGGATGCGTGGGGCATGGCTGCTTCTCCTGGGGCTGCCTGCTCCTGCCAACCTGCTTGTGCTCGGGCTGTTCTGTGGCACCAGTTCTGAGAGTCCCCTCTGCTCTAGTGCAACCTGGCTGGGGTCTGGATCAATGACCTGGGCTCCAACATGACCATTGGGACTGTGAACAAAGAAGGCAACTTCAATGGCACCTACTTCACCGCTGTGAAAGACACCCCGAAGAAGATCAAGAAATCACCACTTCTGGGGTCCCAACAACTCTCAGAACAGCCCACCTTTGGCTTCACTGTACACTGGAGTTTTATAGGTGCTTCACCTTTCCCAGCTTCCCTGTGGTGTCTATAGAGTTCCCCTGCTCTCCTTGCACTGTCCTCTGAGGTCACCTTCTCTCCCTGAGGTCACCTTCTCTCCCTGAGGTGTTCCCAGAGCTTCTCTTCCATCCTTGGGAAATCCTTGAGGCTCCTCTGCACTCCTCTGTGATGCCTTGATGATCTGCTGCCCTCCCTTCCGTTGTGGTGTTCCCTGATGGTCCCCCAGCCCTGATCCTGAAGCTCCTTGGCTGGTGTCACTTTGAAGTCTCAGAAAGCAGAAAATGCTCTCTGCCCATCTCCACATGAGACCCCCAGCCCTCTGGCACCTCCCGCCTGTTTTCCCCAACATTTCTGCCCCAGCCGGCAGGGACAGCCTGGGTCTACAGTCCCCTGGGCTGGGACAGACTGTAGGGCCACCGCTTGGCACACACCTGCCTACCTGGCCATGCTCACCCCCACCTCCCACCCTGTCCCTGCAGACTCTGTCACAGTCTTCACAGGCCAGTGTTTCGTGGACCATGGCAAGGAGATTTTGAAGACCATGTGGTTCCTGAGGTCACACATGGACGACATCAAGGATGACTGGAAAGCCACCAAGTGAGCCCCTGTGCCTGTCCTGTCCTCTGTGGGTTCCTTGCACATCCCTGAGGGCTTAGGGCTCTCCCACCCCATGCTGCTCAGAGCCCAGCAGAGCTGCTGCCAGTACAGGGCTGAAGGAGCATGAGGCACTCATGTATGGCCTCCCCGGGGGTCCTGCCAAGGTGCAGACTCCTCTGGTGATGGGATGGGGCTGGGTGAGTGTTGGACAGAGGGAGGGTACCTTTCCCCTGTGCACAAGTGCATTTCCCATCCTCACATCTCTTCCCTCTGTGTTGCTGCAGGGTTGGTGTCAACAACTTCACTCGCTTCAAGTGATGGTGACCCAAGCTGCCTGCACCCTGCTGTCCCACCAGCATCTCTGCTGCCCCAGGGCTGGCCTGGGATCCCACCTACTCACAGCATCCTGGTTGGGAACCACAGACTTGCCCTCCTTTTATTCCTCCCAGTGTCTCCCAGCAGGCTTTTGATGGGACTCCCTCTTCTGAAATCTTCCTGCAAATAAATCTTTCTCTCCCTGGCAGAGAGCTGTGTCCTGTGTCTCTCTGGGGAGCAAGAGGTCACTCTGAACTCACGGTGTGGCCACAACCCGGGTGATGATGGGTGCCAATGGTGCCTGGGGGAGGGTTTGGGGGTGTTTTAGGGGCCTGGGAAGGTCAGGGTAGGACAGCAGCTGGGAAATCCCTCTTCCTGGCTGTGGCTTCAGGCCTCAAGAGCACCCATTTGGGGTACCCACAGAGGCCCTGTGGTAGGTGGCCCCGGGCAGCGTTCCTGACAGGGAGTAGCAGGATGCTCCACAGACAAGGGTCAGGATGAAGACAGCAGGTTTGTCTGGCTTAAGCCTTCATCCCTGCGCCCCAGTCTGCCCAGTCCTTCCATTAAACTCCATTTCCAGGCATTGCTCTGGCTGGGAGCTCAGTCCTGGGTGCATTTATGAGGGACAGCTGGGTGCCAGAGCCTGCAGAGGGGCCATTGTCACGAGATGGGAGGCCAGGGTGTTGGACGGCTCCAAGATTCAGGCTGGGTATTGGAGGGGTCAGGGGAGGAATGTGGTGCTCCAGGGGCAGCTACTGGGCAGACTGGGTGATAAGGGTAGGTACTGGAAGAGTCCTTTCTGGTTATTTGTACTTGTGCTTCCCACTAATTGTCACCCCAGGACCCTGAGGGTGGATCAGGATAGACCTTTTCTCATACAATAGTGTTGCCTATGTGTTTTTTATCAGCTTGTTAGGAAAGGAAGAAAGGATGTTGAACAAGGGCCCAATGCCCTTTGCACACACTTGTCTAACATATGAGTGAACTCACTTATCCATCACTTCAGCAATACATGAACTTTTAACTCACAAGTTCCCTACTCTGCTGCAGGCAGTTCCAGACTTGTGTGTCCCTGAGCACTCTGGGGAGAAGCCATGTCAGCAGGGAGAGGCGTGAAGGGCTTGAAGGAGGGTGCTGCCTGGGGGCTGCAGGGAAGCCAAGGGAAGAGGCTTGGATGGTCCAGAGACTGTGGGGAAGACAGCACACAGTGCCTTGGGAAAGTGCCTGGGTCTGCTCACCGTTGTCTTCCTCTTGTGGTGTGCCTGCCCTTCCCCAACTTTCCTCTGCTTCCTTCTCTGCTGGGCTTTGGGGCTGCTCTCAGCCGCACCAGCTCCCAGAGAGGGCACAGATCAGAGTCTGTCCAGGGCATGCTTGTACCAGCCAAGAGCAACTGGCTCATGAGCTTGGTGGTCCAGCATTTGATCATAAGTTGCCCCTGCATCCCCATCCTCCCCTGCATCCTCATCTTTATGCCCACATCCTCATTCCCACCACTGCTCCCTCATTCTCACCCATGGCCTTCCATACAAAGCATTTCAGTTGAGCCCTGTTGCATGTGGGCATCCTTGACATTGTATTGAGCACTCAGGGCTTGTTCTCATGCCCACCCTCCCCAAAAGTCACTGTGGCTGTCACCAGCAGCACAAGGGGGTCCTCAAATTCTTCCCCAAATGCTGTGTGGCTTTAAAGCTTCAAGATCCCACTGGGAGTTGGAGGATGAGGCTGGGATCTCCAGTGGAGGAAGCCCACTATGGCGACCAGGTGCCCCTGAGGATCATGTGGGAACCTTGAGGTGTAAGACTTCATTTCTGGCCTTTCGTCATACTCATGGCTGCAAATTCCCTTTCTCTTTTGGTTTCCTGGGAAAACAGTCCAAGGGATAGGAGATAATGTAAGCAGCTTGCTTGCTAGACAGCAGAACAGAAACAGCAAGCAAAACCATAGTGTTTATAGCAAGCCAGCACTGACAGTGCCACCACCCCCAAAGCCATGCTCTTCAGCTAACCCAAATTTACCTCATCCTGACCTTGCTCCCCATAACGCCCTGTCCTTTATCCTTTGGCAGCTGAACCACTTCCCAACATCTCACCCTGGCCTGATCCTGCCCCTGTGTTCACTGGCCTTTTGCTCTTTCCTGACATGTGGGACCAGAGTGGACAGCCTCTCACTCACAATGCCCTAGGGTTTTTCTGTCGCTGATGGGGCAGGTTTGCTTCTTTCTTCTGCCAAATTCCCGGAGCCGTTGCACATCACAACCTCGCCTTGCCCTCATGACTCCCCATCCTTCTCTTCACTGGCTGCAGGATGTGATCTGAGATGCGGCGCCTCTTGCAGGGCAGAAGTGAAGCCCAAGCACAGCCCTCAGCCAGGAGTCCCTGGGCCAGGGACGCCCGGGCCGGGGTGCGCTAGTGGGCTGCCCCAGACAACTCCTCCTACATCTCCATCTCTGTCCCCATCTGTGCCCATGCCCACACCCACCGCCCTATTCGCAACCCCATCTCCATCCCCGTCCCCACCCACATCCCAGTTGTCGTTCCTGCCCATAACGTCCTCATTCCAGTTTCCATCCCCCATGCCTGTCCCTGTCCTTGTGCCGATCCTCTTCCCTTCTCCACTACGCTATCCCCATCTCTGTCCTCATCTTCGCCTCTGCCCCATCCCTATTCACATCTCCGTCCCCATTCCCGTATTTGCTCCTGCCCACACCTCCATCTCCACCTCCATCCTCGTCTCTGCCCCCATCCCTCCCGCCGGAGCCTCACGGGCTTTCCGGGAAGGCATCAGGCGGGCAGTGTCGGGCTATAAAGGACCGCGCACTCCCAACAGACCGAGATTCGGTTTCACTGCCGCAGCCGGATGAGCCGCTTCCTCCTCTCGGCTGTCGCCGTCCCCGCCGGGGTGGCCCTGACCGGGATAAAGGTGAGAGCAGGGGCAGCTCCTGGTGGGAGACACGCGTGGGACCCGCACCGCGGGGGTGTCCGGGGGTGACACGGGGTGAACACCTACCTCGGGGGGACACAGGTGGGAGATGCAGCCACTGGGGAGGGGACATGTGTGGAACACCCACCCCACAGTCACACAGATGGGAGATGCAGCCCCTGGTGGGGACACGTGTGAGACACCACCCTTGGAGCAGACACACATGGGAGACCTATCCCGGGAGTGTCAAGAGGTGGGAGATGCAGCCCAACGGGGGGACACACATGGGACACCCGTCCGCGGGGGGAATCACGGGCAGACAGTCTTTCTAGGAGGAGAGGGGATGTTCTGGGGTTGTCCATGTCCCTGGGAGAAGTATACATGGGCTTCCCTTCCCTGATGCAGAAGGGCATTCATGTGAGGAGTCTGGGTGCAAAAACGTGCAGGTGAGTTAGGGTAGAGGTAACCAGGAGATCCGGACCCAAGGGAAGGGTTGCCCTGCCCGGGGAAGGTGCGATGTGTGAGGGAACAGGCAGTGCTTGAAGCACAAGCTGGAGTCTTGTACTTGGGATGCTGCAGGATACTGGCTGTGCCACGTTCTTGGCCATTCAAGAGCCCACAATTAGCCCAAAAGCTCTGCCCATCCCAGTGTGGTCTCCAGTCATGCTGCACATTGGTGCCCAGTCCGGCACACATCCCTGACATGCACAGGCAGATGTGACCTGGAGTGGCATATCTCACCTGTCAGGGCTGAAACAGGGTTCCTGCCTGTGTTCCTGCCTGTATGGGTCTCCTGGACTTTAGCTTTTCCTCTTTATCTTTCCCCCTCTTCTCAGCTCACTCCGGCTTTTGGACCCTCCTGACTTGGCTGAGATGGTGTCAACTTTATAAATTTTCTCTTTTAAAAACCTGAGCACTCATGGGGCTCTGGAGACACCCTGCTGTGCCGCTGCCCACACCTTGCCCCTGTGTTTTCTTTCTTTCCCGAGATCCTCTGCCAGGCAGCTGAGACCCCCAGAGATGAAAAGACTGGTACAAAGGAGGCAAAGGCAACGACCAGCAAGTGGTGGCCAAGCCATGAGCAGAAACACAACACAAGGGACACTAAAGTGAGTCCAGCACCCTGTGGGCACAGGCACGGGGCTCACCCTGTGGGGCAGCGGTAAGGGCTGTGTGCAGGGAACACCTGTCTGCTTGTCCCCCAGAAGTGCAACCTGACCGGCTGGTGGGAGAACGAGCTGGGCTCCAGGATGCAAGTGACTGCAGTTGACAGCCAGGGCAACTTCTCCGGTGTGTACCACACTGCTGTGTCAAGCGCCCAGAAACCCATCAAGCCATGCCCCCTTGTTGGATCCCAGCACTTGGATGAGGACGGGCAGTGCACCTTCGGCTTCACTGTCAACTGGAAGAATTTTTCTGGTCTGTAGCCGAGGGGCGGCTGTGCCTGGGTGGAATGGTGGGGTGGCAAGGAAGATGTGGGCAAGTGCCCACCACATTTCCTCTGTCGCCTCCCCTGTCCCCAGTCTATCCTTTTCTGCTCTCTCCCTACTCTGGAAAGTGTCATAGAATCATAGAATCATAAAACCATAGAAGGGACTTCAAAGACCATCCATTTCCAACTCCCCTGCCAATAGGCAGGGACACCTCCCAGTACACCAGGCTGCTCAAAGCCTTGTCCAATCTGGCCCTGAACACTCCCAGGGATGCGGCATCCACAGCTTCCCTGGGCAGCCTGTGCCAGTGCTTCACCACCCTCATTGTGAACTGTCTGCAGACAGCAGGACTGAAACACTCTTTCAGCTCAGCAGTCTTGAGAGTTGCTTTGACAGCATATCAGTCACAAAGCATTCCCCTGTAAACACTGGGACACAAACGGGCTCCCTAAGCATTAAACCCTCTGCTGCTTGTGAAGCCCCAAAAGCAGCTCAGATCCCTCTAGGATGCTAACAGCCACCGTTCTCCCAGACTCCACGGCTGTCTTCGTGGGACAATGTTTTGCTGGGGACAGTGGGAAGGAGATCCTGCAGACCTCCTGGCTACTGCGGGAGAAGGTTGACTCCCTGCCCAGCGACTGGAAAGCGACCAGGTAAGCCAAGGGACACCCATCTAAGACTTCTGCCTCTTCACTGGTCAGACATTCGTGTTCTGCTTCCCTACAGGACTGGCCACAACGCCTTCACTCGGGTGGGCTGAAAGGAGGAGGAAGAACTCTCTTGCTTCAGCCAGGCTTGGCAAACCTGACCCTCAGCAGCATCAATGTATACCGGCATCAGAGTTGTTATCAGCCCTGCAGGAAGTTGTTCTCGAAATCCAAATAAAATTTCTTTTTTGCCTTGATACTCAACTTTTGCAGTTTGTGGATATGTCTAGGAAAGCTGGGCTAAAGAACAGCAGTGGGTGTAGAGTGAAGCTCTCACCCTGTTATTCCAGGCAGAGACTGGCTGCCAGAAAGCCCCTTTTCCAGCCCAAATAGGATGATGCATGCCCAAAGTGACCCTCTGACACCAAGTGTAGGACAGCACTGGGTATTTTCTGCTTGATGCCAGGTGAGCACATTGGGAGGTTATGCTAGGGGGCCCTTCTGTGCCCCAAAAAGCTGGCTGGAAACCCCCCTGGCTCAAAGGCAGCCTTCAGGCAAAGCAGGTGTAGGGAGACTGTCCATACTCGTGATGAGCAATGAGGGCTCCTCTGCACTAGCAGTACAGTATCTGCAGCACAGACAGCTTCAAAACTCTTCCTAGAGAAAAGTGTGTGATTTACTGGAAAGTGGACGTGAAGTCAATCCAGCCTTGAACCCCTTCCTGTTGGATTTTCTGACTTAATGTAATGGGCAGTGCTGATGCTGCCTGAGTCACTCACTCCTCCCAGCTGAAATGAATGATTTCCAGGAAACTCAGCTCTGGGTCTGAATCTGAAACTTGGTTCTTGACCTTTGCAGTCCCAAAACAATATCAGATGGTGCTGCACGTCCCATGCTGGCACCCTGCCTGTGATTTGAGCAGCCTAAAGGCAGGAGTGGGCTGGCAGAACTGCCGCATCCCACTGCTCCCCTGGTGTTCCTGCCACGAATGCCATGGGAGAGCTCTACTGACAGTGTCCCTGGCTTTAGTGAGTTTTACACCTTTCCTGTGTTTTAGCCTGCCCTGTTGAAGATTTGTGTGTGGTTTATTTTTCATGTTTTTCTCACTCAGGTCCATCTTCTGCTTCTGCAGGGATGCTGCTTTTTCCTTCTCAGTGCCTCCCTGGAATTCCTACTGTTTTCAGTTCACTTACATCCTTTCTGAGCAGAAAGCCTTTATGCCAGGCCTCTGCTATGGTGTCCTTTCTCCTGCACAGCCTTTTACCTGCTTTAGTGAAACCCGAGAATTAGGAAAGAGGGTGACAGAGGGACCACAAGGCTCTGCCCTCACCCCAAAGTATGACCAGCTCAGTCGTGGGGCATCCTGCTAAGATTGCAGCCTTACTGCACATGTGTTCCTGACTTTATTATTGTCTTCATGTCAACATTTCCCTGGGGCAGGGCTTCCTGGAGGCTGTCCTGGGGCACTCCAGCAAGGTGGCAGTGCTGAACACAGGTTGAGCAATCTGCAAACCCTTGCGTGGTGCCAGTGAGAAACTCGGTGGGCACGGGCTGGTAGGGCTGTTTGCAAGGCCAGCTCTTATATGAGGGCACCAAGCAAGGTTCTGACACATCCAGTATCTTGGTTTTGGGGTGGCAGTTGATAGGACATGGTGTGTCACACGTGCCTGCAGGCATCCAGGTGGGGAGAGCGTGGCTGAGGATGCTTTCTCACGGGCATTGGACATGGGGTTTTTACCCCAAGATCCGCTGACAGTGCTTTGCACACTGCTGATGTTTGCTCTGTCCGTCTGAACTACAAACCGAGCACTATTGGCCTCCTTTCAGCTTGGGTTCATCAGCAAGGTGAAGGTGAGCAGTGAGGTCCTCTTCAGCCCCACTGCAGCCCTTCCTCTGGGAGGAAGACTAGCAGTTGCTGCTGCATGGCAAGCCTTGGTCATAGTCATTCACACACCGTGGTTGCCTTCGGGGAGTTAAAGGAGGCAAGATGTATCTTCCACTCATGTGAGTCATATGGTTGCTGCCGTGTCTATTTTGCACAGGATCTCAGGCAGACTATTTGTTAAAAAAAAAAGGAAAAACTAATTTATTGGGATCTTGACATGCTCATATAAGGGATCAAATCCCTCAAACAGTCAGTCACTGTCTTTAGCCACATGCAGAAGACTGTCCAGTGAGAGCATTTCTGCAGGAACTGTTCCTATCAACTGTTCACAAATATCTCGACATTGTTGTCTCAGTGCCCAGTATCTTAGTGCCCAACATCTCTCTCAGTCCAGCTGTTGTCCCACCTAAGCAGATGCAGCTGGGGAGTTCCCAGGTCACTCAGAGACACCATGGCAGGTTGGTCCAGGTGTGTGCACAGGCACAGCCTGGTACCTAGCCACACTACAGTGATGGCAGAAGAACAAATTTGATTTTCAAGACGGTCACTTCATCTACAAACGAGGTCCCATAGCTCCTGCCCCCTCTGCCATGTCGATGTGGTCGTCATTCCCACCAGTCCCACCAGTCAGCACCACACACCTTGCTCTGCTCCTCCACCTCTCTCCTTGCCTGCCACTGGCTACCATCTTGCCAAGCATGGACAGTCATCCTGGGAGGATGGAGGAGTTCCTTGGCCAGGGTCCCCAGTCAGGGCACCCTCCCAGATGCAACCTGTCTCCCCAAGTTATGGCTGAGCTCATCACACTTGGAAGTGCCTACTCTCAGGTGGATGGGGGACCTGCAGTTTGTCCAGATTCCCCTCTGGGGCTGCCAGAGATGCCCACTCCTGCCACCATGCCTGTACCCAGGCTGTGCTGCAGCACCAATGCTGAGTAACTTCTGCTTCAGTGTGTGCTAACCAGGTGCTGGATCAATGACCTGGGCTTCAACACAACCATAGGACCATGAATGGAAAAGGTGACTTCAATGGCTCCTACCACATGTCCAAGGCAACCACCATAAACAAAATCTAGCTGTCACCACTGCAGAGAATCCAGCACTGCATGAACCAGAAGAGCCAACCTCCCTTCATCTTCACTGTCAACTGGAGCTTTTCAGGTGTTTCTCCTTTCCCAGTCTCCCTGTGATGTCCTCAGAGTTCTCCTTCCCTCCCTGTGAAGTTCTTGATGCTCTTCTGCTCTCCCTGCAGAATCCTTGATGATCCTCAGCCTTCCTCTGCGGTGTCCCCAGTGCTTGCCCAGATCTTCCCAGCTCTTCATGTGGTGTCCTTGATGGTCCCCTGACCTCTTATGGTGTTCCCAGTGCTCCCCTATTTCCAATCCCAGAGCTGCATGGCTGGTGGCACCTCCTGGTCCCCATCTCTGACTCTTGTCCAGGCAGGTAGTGCCCAGGACAAGTTGAGGCAGAGCTGAATGTAGTCTCAGCTGGGCTCATTCCCTCACCTCCTGTGTATCCCAGGACCGCCCAGTGCTCTGTCACCTGTCCCAGTAGGACAGGAGGCTGGAGAGGGAAATACCATCCACCCACATGCAGCCTGTTCCACTTGCAAACTGGCAAGCTGGTGGCTTGACAGAGGCTAAAACCCATCCCGATGTCCTCTCACTCCTCTCACCCCTTCCCCACAGTCTCCACCGCCACCTCCATGGGTCACTGTTCTACGGACGAGGATGGGAAGGAAATACTAAGGACAACATTGATCATGCAAGATGAGACTGACAGCCTCCAGGATGACTGGAAAGCCAGTGGTGAGTCCTGGGCAGACCAGGACTGTAGGGGCACTTCTCAGCTCCTGCTTTGTGCTGGGGCTACACACATAGGTGCAGGATGGAGACCCCGGGGTGTGTGCTGAGCTCTGGATGCAGATGCCAATGCTGAGAGTCAACTGGGCATCAAGCAAGGGAGAATGGTGCCAGAACATCAAGGGCTTCAGTGATGGGAGCTGAAGGCAGCTACTGTAATTTTGTAATTAAAAACAAAGTGCAATTTGCACATGGGCATCACTGCATCATATTTTCTGGGAAGAAAAGAGTAGTCTTTCTTGTGTCCTCAAGTCTGGGGAAGATGTATTTCTGGAGGACACTCGAAGCAGATACTGGTGCCCTGTGCAAGACAGGGGCCAGAGAAATCCCATCCAAACTGGACACAGACAGATGCCAGCTCTGTCTTCACCTGTAGCAACAGCAGCAAAATATTCAACCAGTTGGAGAGATATCTTGGAAGAGGGGGCTATGCCATGTCCCTGTGCAAGAGCCAGGTGGTTCAAGGCCCACCTGCCCATCTTTGTTAGTCTTCTACCATTAGGGACCCCTTGGGACGGCTCAGACAGCTTTGCTGTGTAGCTGTACCTTGCCCAGCCTCAAAGTACTGTGCACAGGGCATCACCCTCCTTAGGATCTGTGCATGGGAGCACCATGCACAAAGCATCCCTTCTAGAAGGACAAGCAGATTTTAATACTTACATATCCTCCAGAAAAACCACCCTGCATTGACTGTTGCAGGGTACCTATGAACTTCCACTGCAGGGCCAGTCACAGCTCCAAAACTCAGGCAAAGTCCAGAACAGCTGGGAGAAAAAACAGCTTAGAAACAGCAACAGAAATTTGTAATGCAGGAGGGCACTGCCATGAGGATAAACTCCTGTGGACAGATGCACCACCTTTCAGTGCAATGGAGAGTAGTTGGTCCGGTTGTGCTTGCTGCAGCATTGTGTTTGGGTGGCAGCACTTGGACAGTGGTAGTGGGGTTGTGCCAGGCTCTGCCCACCCCAAGGACACCAATGCAGAGCAAGGAATGGGCTGGCAGAACCTCTTGGATATTGGATGTGCAAACCATCCCTCTGCCCCCACCTCTCTCCACAGCCGTGCTCATCCCTGCATTCCTCCAGCACTGCCCAGGTCATGCAGACCTCCTCGCCTTGGCTGTGCTGCTCTGGGAGCTCTGCCATCTGACTACGCGCCCCATAACTGCCAGCCTGGTGCCTGCAGGGCTCCAGTTACAAGCCCTATAAAGGGGGTCAGGGTGCAGGACTGGGAGGGAGCTGTTCTGGGTGCTTCACATCCCTGCAGCCATGGGAAGCAGTGCTGTCACCCTGTTCCTTGCCCTGGTCTTGGTGGCTTGTGTCACCTCTGCAGAGAGGAAGGTACGGGGATAGGTAGTGATGGGGATACGGCAGATGTGGCACTGGGATGCAGCGTGGGCAGCTGGGAGGTCCTCTCTTACATGTCATTTTTGGCTGGGACAAGTGGGATACCTTTGCAAGCACCTAGTCCAGGCACCACCCCCAGCTAGTCCACAAAGCTTTGTTCCCACAGAGGAGCCACGCATGGGGCGTCCTTCCTGCAAGGTCTGTGCCCGGGGTTACCATGCACGGAACATCCCGTTCCACAGGGTCTCTGCTTGGGAGCACTGTGCATGGGCATCCGCTCCCATGGGATTCGTGCACAGAGTGTGCACAAAGTCTGCAGCATGCAGAGGGCATCTCTTCCCACAGGGTCCTTGCCCAGGGGCACCATGCACGCTGCTATGTTGGGATATGCTGGCCAGGCTGCGCTATCCGCTCAGCTGCAGGCAGCACCTGGGGGAGCATTTCCTCAAACTGGTGACAGGGAGAGCTGTTGCACCCACGGCAGGGCTCTTGGCTCTGACCACGGGGTGGTGGGAGGGATGGGGTCTTCCTCTGTGCCGTGTGCAGGGATGGAGGGCCTGTGGCCATGTTCCTTCAGTGCCAGCTCAGCGGGGTGTGGAGAAACGAACAGGACTCACTGATGGAGATTTCAGCTGTGAGGGACAACGGGGACTTCCAGGGGAAATACCTCACACAAGTCACCCTTGCTGGTGGCTGTGCCCGCGCCTCCCCCCTGAAAGGTATCCAGCAGCAGCCCGGTGAGGGGAGCTGGCCAACATTCGCCTTCACCGTGCGCTGGGACAAATTCTCCAGTAAGTGCTGGGACACCCAGGGTCGGCATCACAGGGACACTGGGAGCCTCACAGGTAGCCAACAGGAGTTTTCCTCTGCTGAAAAGTGTGCTGGGTGATGCTTTGATGAGGCCAGGTGGAGGGAGGCAGTAGTGCCTGCCCGGCATGGGGCTAACAAACACTGCTGGGCGCACATCCTCTCCTCACCCAGTATTTTTGCACCCATCCCAGCTGGGTAGCCCGAAGTGGACAGCAGGTTCTGCCAGTGTGAGCTGGGTGGGCATGTGGCTACTGGAGTGGAAACACAGTTGTTGCTGGGGAAGGAGCCAGTGAGTGTGAGTGGTGACCCCACCAACACCCCAGAAAACACTTCCCTCAGATGCCACCACTGCCTTTGCGGGTCAGTGCTTCGTGGACTCAGGCGGGAAGGAGACCCTGACCACCATGTGGCTGCTGCGTGAAGCTGTTGGATCCCTCCAGGAGGACTGGAAAGCCACGAGGTAGTGGGGGGACATGGCAGACAACAACCCCACAGAGAGTCCTTGAGGATGAGCCCCCCCCAAGCAAAGGAAACAGTGTGGGTTTGCAGCTGGGATACAGGTTCCTGCTGGGAAGGGGCTTGCCCTGGCCAGGGGCATCCAGCAGTTGCTTGGGGCCAGTTGGAGGATACTTAGGGATAGCCCTGAATGTATTGTGTCTGCGGGTCATCCCACAAAAACTCTCTGCTTCCCACAGGGTGGGCAAAAATATATTCACGCGCAAACGGACCCCAAAAGGAAAGATCTTGCCAAGTATGTCCCCATCCTGTGAGGACGCAGCTTCACCTTTCCCATGATGTCATCCTATGGCTACAGCCTGAATTCCTAAGGCAAGAAAAAACATCATATAGCATTATAAAAAATAAAAACTCATGTCAGCTGTGGTCGTCTTTTTTAAAAATCTGCCCTCGCACCTCCGCTGAGGCAGCTTCTGTCCACGTGGGTACCCATGCAGACACAAGGACTCATCACTGCCTTTCCCTGGGGACAGCTGTATGCCCTTCATTTCTCCCTATCCAGCTCCCTGGGCTCATTTTCCAGCTCATTCTAAGCCAAACTTCCACCCTGCACCATCACTTCCCACCTGCCTGCTAATGGCATTCTGAACCCAGCCACTTCCCTTGTGGTACCCTCATACCCATCTTCACCAGATGCCTTTCCAGGCCCAGGGTTGAGTGATGGAGGTAAGAGTTTTGGTAGATGTGAAATGTTGGCAAAGCAATTCCTCCCTGCCGTGCAGCACCTGAAGTAAACCACACATAGTTAAAACCCCCATGCCCTTGTATTCCATCCCATCCTATAACATCCCCTTGGGTTACAAGCAGGAATTTTACCCTTGTCTGCCACTGCATTTCATCAATGCCACTCTATCTGACTCTGTGGACATTTGCCAAGCTTAGTCAGCTCTTTTGACACAGAGATTTTTGGCAGGTCCTTGGGTGAAGATGACGTCTCTTGCAGAAACGTTATAAATATAACGCAGCCCCAGGGATGCCAGCATACTATCCACACAGTCTGTTGAGTCTGGGCCAGCCCCAGCAAGGCTAATGCAGGCTGCCATGCCGTGGAGTAGTGGCTGCCACCTCCCTGGCCCCTCAATGAGGGCAGCTTGTCCCTGCCAAACAGTGCAGAAAGACAGGAACTGGTGTCAGGCCAAAAGCATGGATCGTGGCATCCAGAGCAGGAGTAAGATATCCCCTGGAGATGATTTCTCAGGCCTCTGTAATAAGCCCATGAGTCTGGGACAGTAAAAGGTGACAAGGAGGAGTGATGTGTTAGATTAGGGGTTGTTTCTGATTACTCCAGCTATTAGTGTCATCAGAATGAGAGGGAGAAGTGCTGAGCAGCAGTAGGGTCCCAGGTTGCACCAGAGCTCATGTCAGGCACCAAGAGTGGAACTCCTGCACCTCCAGTGCACACACCACAGCCCTCCTGCCATCCACCACCCCAGCTGTCCTGGGGAAGGTATGTGTTTATGCTGCTGAATCCCACCTAAATTTTCAGTTGCCCACAGCCCCATGCTTGCTTCCGGCACTGTAGCGAGCAGAGAAGCAGCTCAGGAATACAGGGACAGTGCGCACTCTGTTTTGTACATCCGGAGTCCCCAAGAGCAGCAAATACCAGGAAGAGGTGGAAATGCAAGGCTGATTAGCATGCTGGGTGTGTTTAGCGAACATACTCAATTGGACTTCAGTACCACTCTCTGGTTACTTCTTCCTCTAACTCTTGTAAAAGCAAAAGCAGAGAAATTAGCAGCTGGTATCCAGAAGAAGCTGGGGAAACATTATTGCTGCTTAAACAAAAGGTGGGGTGCGCCTTCCCTCCTGTGCAGTGCTGCAGCCACTGCAGCTTGCCTCTGCCAAGGATGCTCTGGCACCACATAAGAGACACCCAGGTCAGGCAGTGCCAACAGCAAAGCAAGGAGCAGTTAAATCTGAAAAACAAGTAATGATTTCCAACCTGCATTCGCAGGAGGTGGATTCCCAAGGAAAGTAGCTGATGCTTTCCAGACTGCTATAAGGACCTTAAAAAAATCCCACGCTCCCACCTCTCTCCGCAGCCGTGCTCATCCCTGCATTCCTCCAGCACTGCCCAGGTCATGCAGACCTCCTCGCCTTGACTGCGCTGTTCCGGGCACCCTGCCACTCGGCTTCCACCCCACAACTGTCAGCCTGGAGCCCACGGGGCTCCAGTTACTGCCCTATAAAGGGGACAGGGTGCAGGATTGAGAGGGAGCTGTGCTGGGCTCTCCATAGCTCCATTGAACATGAGCAGTATTACCATCGCCCTATTCCTCGTCCTGGTCCTGGTGGCATGTGTTGCTCCTGCAGAGAGGAAGGTACAGGGTTGGGTGGTGATGGGGACGGGGCACTGGCACCCTGCAAGACCCCAAAGGCTGGGGGCTGTGTTGCTCATCAGGGAACTGGAGACAGGCTGCCAGAACTGGTGGGACCATGAGTGTCTGGTGATGGGGGAAGCTGCAGAGCATCTGGGAGGGAGGGACCACTCCTACAAGGATGTATCTTGCTGTTGGACTACGTCCAGAGACAAGCAAACAGAGCCAAGCCCCAGAGAAGCCTTGTATCCCACCAAGCATGCAGGAAAAGCTTGCACATCCCTTGCTTTAGTGTGAGGAGGACTTTCTTTTCCTGGGCTGGCGACAGCAAACAGCCCAGAGCGATGGCTGAACTTAAGTGCTGCGAAGTGTGATGCCCACATTGAGGCAGTAATGGCAGTGGCACCAGCTTTACCCTGGATCCAGGGCACATCTCCTAGTGCTGCAGGCATCAGTGGGCAGAGCCAGTGTGGAAGCAAGATGCCCTCTGTGCCTGGCTGGGCACCTAAAGTCACCATGCTGGCCTTGCAGTGCCTCCTCTCTGGGTCCTGGCGGAGCGACACTGGCTGTCGGATGGTCGTATCTGTCCTCAGCAAGGACGGCAGCTTCTCTGGTTCCTACCTGCCAGGGCCTGCAGTTGGTGGCCCTGAAATCATCACCTCACCAATGGAAGGGTCTCAACAAGATGCAGAACTGGTACAACAGCCCACCTTCTCCTTCACCGTGCACTGGCGGCACCGAGGTAGGTGGGAGTGGGCCGTTGCCCCACAGCAGGGATGCCAGCAGGATGTTATCGGGTGCCGTCATGCTTTGCCACCTTGATTCACACCACCTTGGACCCTTCCAGACTCAGAGACAGCCCGGACAACCGCTTTCCTGGGACAGTGCTACGTGGGCACCAACGGGGAGGAGACCCTGCATGCTCTTTGGCTCATGCGAGAGGCAGCTGACAGCCCCACCGAGGACTGGAAAGCCACTTGGTGAGCACCATGTCCCAGCCACCTTTCTGTTGAGACTTCCTGACCTCTGGTGGGGCTGGAGATGAGACAAATCCCACCAGATGAGGTATGGCAGAATCAGGAGAGTGGAATGGGTTTGTCATCAGTGACAAGTAGGTGCTAAGGAGCATCCCTGTGAGATCGCTGGCCCCTGCATCCTGTATGTGCCCTAGGGTGGGTGATACCAGGACAGGGTCTGGCTCCAGCTGGACTGCCTTGGGACTCTTCCTGCATGTTCTCCAGCAGGAAAAGAACAGGACCTGATGCCAGCACCTGGTCCAGCCTCTGCTACAGGGTGTTTGGAGCCCATAGCATCCTACTTAGCACCCTGTGAGGCAGCAAGGAACACAGTGCCCCACCTTGGGTTTCTCCCCTTGTACTTTCCACCACAGCACAGGTGAGCCCTGCTGGGTGAACCAGAGTGATTTGGGATTTTTCTGCAGGGTTGGCACCAGCGTTTTCACTCGGATAAAGTAACAGCAAGTGGAGAAACTCAGCAGGCACAGAACTGCCAAGAGACAGCACTTCCCCCAGACGGGCTCTGCCCATGCTGATGTGCTGCATTTCAGCAGCTCTCAGCCCACAGGTTCGTGTTCTCCCAGACAAGTTCAGCCCAGCCTGAAGTCTGAGCATCCGTTGCAAAATAAAGATTTTCTGTGTGGATGCAGAACTTGGCTCTGGTTTCTGTCCTGCCCTGAAGCTGCTGAATTAGTCTTGCCCCGCAGCCACATTCCCTTGGTGAGGCTTTGTGCAGCATTGCCAAGGAAAGCAGGGTCCCTGGGAACGGGGGCAGTCCCATGTACCCTCTTTGGCAGCATGCAGCAGCACTTTGCCTGCAAATCTACCTCTGCGTTGTGGGTAACTTGTCCCTTAGGGGTCCTCAAATGTCCCCGGGGATGCAGGGCAAAACAGGCTGTGTCCAGGCAGTGGGACGAGACACTGCCTGGACGGGATGTTGTGGGCAGCATGTCCCAGGGCTGCAGGGCAGGATCCAGGCAGCGCCCTCCCCCTGCGAGTAGATCAGAGGAAGTTTCTCAGCCGCTCAAATGCACAGGGCGGCTGCAAATGGCTTTTGCAGAGCCGGTAGCCTCCTGTTCCCAGGCACGGCGGATGCACTGCGATGGCCAGCTGCCAGCCGCCCGGGGCTAGGGGAAGCTCCAAAACAGCCCATGCCAAGAAAGGCCCCTTGACACTGCTGTACTCCTGGGCAATGCATATATAGGGGTCTCCAGCCAAGCTCCTGCAGCACTGTGTGTGGCCAGGGAAAGGGAAGAGGGGAAGGACGCATTTGGCACCAGCTGAGTTTGCACTACTGGCTCCCTTGAGTGTTCAGCATCTCCAGGGCTGAGGTTTCAGGAGCTGGAGGGAGACGGTGACTCTGTCTTTGTATTTCCCATGGCTTTTTAACCAGGCGCTCAGATTTCTGCTAGTTTTTCTTTTTCTGCCAATATCCAGCAGCTGGTGCTAGTGCATAAAAATAGGATGGATGATGACTTGGGGTTTCAGTTTCTCTTCAAAAGGAGGGTATATCTTACTTCCTACTGACTGAAATAAGCACCTTTCCAAGAAATCCCAATTCCCTTAAAAGGAAGGAAAACCTGATTCCTTTAAAGCCATGAGCAGGAGGTGGTTTTTACTGGTCATACAATCCAAGCCCCGCTTGGCAACAGGAAGCAAATTTTGTTTCGTGCTTTCACAACTTTCAATATATTGCTACCATGGAAAGCAGGTGGCACTACCGATAATCGAGAAGTCACCAAGCAAAAATTCCATTCAGCAACACCCATATGGGACTTGCCAAAGGCCAAGCAGAATATTTAGCCTTGAAAGGCTCGTGTTTCTTGTTTGTTAGTATTCTCCCATGATATTGATGCAGGCACCTGCTGGGACATGAGTGGGATACTGGTCAACCTTGAGAATAACATAGGGAACACAACAGAGAGGGCAAGCAAGGGCCATAACGCTGACCTAAGCCAGAGTACGGGGCCATATGTGCTTGCAGCTAGTGCCCAAGCAGACAGTCTGTGCTCTGATCCCTGCAGCATGCAAGGGAAAAAGAGGTCATGGAAGGTCTGCAGCAAGGAGAAGGAGGTGGCAGAAATATCAGGCTCCTCCTGCTCCTCTCTTTGATGGAAACAAGGTGAGCCTCCTCAGTTGAAGGATTCATTCCTAGCATTTTTATCATTGCTGCCCTTTAACCTAAGGCTTGAAGCCCAGGCTGGGCTTCCTTCCTCTCACCGGCTCAGAGCTGAGAGCTGTGGCACCAGCAGGAGAACATAGAGAGAAACGAAAATAGCAGCCCTGTGGCTGCACAGGCTGAGACTGTGGAACAGCAATCCCCAAAACTCTCATGGCAGACACGTTCCCAGTGGGCTCTGTGATATCCCAACCCCTGCAAAAAGCTTTATGCATGGAAGGGCTGTGCTGGCTGGTGCAAGCAGCGACTGGCAGCAGGAGCATGTGTTCGGCTGTGTTTGATGAGGAGCCCGCTGTGCTCAGCTGGCTCCCTGCCCGCTCTCCCAGAGCTATCTCCCCTCCTGACATTTGGCCAAGCAAGCTAGACTGCTTCAGAGCACTGTGCTGACCCCATCATCCCTGGCCCAGCATCTGCTCCAGTGACTGCTCCCTGCTTTGCTGGCAACACTGCCCTATTTTGTTTAGCATGACTCAGACAAAATCAATTAATGCTGGGCCAGGGACTCCAAGTGGCGTCAGTGGCATTACACACCCTGCTCTTGAACTGCAAAAAATGAAAAGAAAGTGAGGACAGGGTCATAGACCTTCCTGCCACCACGCACGGCTCTTGGGAGTAAAGGTCCAGTGGTTCCCTGGGGATGCTCATGGGCTGCATGACTTGGCCAGGGCAGAGCTGGAACTTCATCCTTTTATGATGGTGCTGCTGCCTTGAGACAAGGCTGGTAGGTGAGCACTCAATTTTACATCTCACTCGACTGCACAATCACCCTTTGCTTCACAGATGGGTTTCAAGCATGATGCTGCCTGCACCCATCACTCCCTGGGCTCCCAACCCCTCCAAACCCCATGCTGGGCTCTATAGCCTGAGTTCAGGGTCTGCTAGTACCTCCCGTGGACCAAATGACCCCAACCAAACCCAGGGCACAGCCCACATTTAGCAACCACCCAGCAGGCAGGGCCTTTCCTGCGACCACTGGTCAAGGGGACGGGGCTGTTGCACCATCCTGGCTCTGCTCCACTTCCTGCGATTGTGCAGCTCCTCGTTGTGACAGTGGCGGTGGGGGCAGACAACGGCTCCTCGCACTTCCTATTGGGGAAGCTGCTCGTTTCCGCGGCACCAGCAGCTTGGGTGCTGGGTGCTCACAACATCCACTTGTCTCCACAAGTGGTTGAACAGTGTTTTCACACACTTGAAGGGGGGTGAGAAGGGGGGTGAGAACAGAGAAATCGTCCGACAAACTTGCACAGTGCCTCAACAAGCCTCTCTGCACAGTCACAGCCACGGGAAGGGAAGGCAGTCTGTGTTTCCCTTCATTAGGCTGCAAGAGTGATCACCTAGCAGCACCCCCTGGATTCCACCCACAATGTTCCCAGCCCCCGGTGCCCCTCTCCTCCACCTAGCAGCTCCGCGACTCACTAAAACGACCACAGACAACACAGTTGCACATGAGCAGCATTTATTTACTTGCTATTAGTAAGGAGATGATTATTATCTGGATCTAGTTGAAGATGTCCCTGCTCATTCCAGAGAGCCTGGACTAAGTGACATTAGAAGGTGCCTTACAACCTAAACTATTCTATGTGATTCTCTGAAATGTGAGGAGAGATGCTCAAAAGGTACCACTAAGCTGCACTCCAGGAAAGACATTGCTCGCTAGCTCTAAGTGTTTCTGCTGAGCCCTGGTTAGCAAACTGAGCCAGCTGACTGCATCATCAGCTAGTGCAGCAAAGTACAGGGACAGGAGGACACCGCTTTGAAATCATACTGTGGACAAGAATGCCTTCAGAAGAGCAAGCAGTTCTGCTGCTCTGCTCCACATCACCTCAGCAGTCCAGTTTGAGGAATGCCTTTTCCTAGAGACCAAGAAACCCCACTCCCAGGGCTGTGGCAGGTAAAAGGCTCAGCCCCTCTAGAAGGGAAACAGCACACCCGGCTCGGGAAAGACTCCACATTACCTTCTCTACCCAGGCCAGGAGCTGTGCCCATGGCTCAAAAAGCTAGCAGGAACAGGCGACACACAAGGTGTGTCGCAATGGTAGGGCCACTCCGTATGAGGGCACTGAAGGTTCTCTCGCTATCTCACACCTAGAATTCAGGCAACACTGTGGCGATAAGGGGAAGGGACAATGGATACAGTTAAAAAGTGCAGAACCCCATTTTGTTCACCTCCATCTGGGCAGGGAATAAGGAGGGCAGAGGCCTCCATCACAAACTTAATCCCATCAGCTAAAGTACAGGCACCTGAGGCCCAAACTCCTTCTCCCTCCATGCCACAGACCACCCCGAGCCACGGGATGTACCCTAGGCTGCAGGCCACATCAGCAGCTTAGCAAAGTTGCTAGAGTTCCCTATCCCATCTCAAATAGAGTCTTGCTACAGATACACAGAACAGAGTGTCAGAACAGGTCAGCCCTAAAACAATTCCTCCCTGGTAAACCCTCTGAGCTGCCTGCAATCGGGAGAGTATTCAGAAGAATTGGCTTTGATAGATTATCTATTAATGCAGCTCTGTCTATCCTTGCCTGGCAGGATGTCTAGCGTCACCTCGAGAGGCAGGAAGCAGAGATCATCACATCACATCAGCACGGTGCTGCTGGTTAACAACTCTGCCAGCGTGTCGCACCCACTCCCGCCTCTTGGCTTTCCAAACTACTTCTTCCTGCAAGTAGTTGCCCTGGGAGCGCTCCTCCTGAGGCTGGGAAGGGCTCAGCTTGGAGCCCATTGTCGACAGAGGGTCATAAGATGAGCTGCTGTTGACAGAAACCTTGGGATCGGGGTTGGGTGGATTCTGCCCCTCCTCCTGTGACTTATTGAGGCTTCCTGACATGGATGGATCCTCCGGCTCTGGGATGAACACTTCCACTGCAACATCCTCCGGCACGTGAAGTGCTACCTGGCTTGCGAATTCACGGATGTGCCGTGATAGCACTGCAAGATAGGTAGAGACAGCCCTGTTATTCCCAGCCTCTTTCCGTCCTGCTCAAAGCCCACGAGAAGGGAACAAACTGTTCAACTAGGGCTGCCTCCTCCTCCCAGGGGATGTGGGGAGAGGATGCTGCACAGCTGCCAGGCACAAGCACAGCTTGTGCTCCAAGAGGGACTGGATCTCTCCAGTTCTTGCACTGATCCTGGCGCAGGGCCCTGCCCCAAGACCAGCTTCTGCAACAGGGCTGAGAAAGAATCCAAGGCTGGGACAAGCCAGCACAGCCAAACCTTGTAGTCACCACAGGCTGCTGGACTGGAGGTGCCCCAGAGTTCAGGCTGTCTATGAGAAAGGTGCTCTGCCCCAGAGAGCAGGACTTCACCTGGAGTCACACCCTCAGTCCCCAAGCACTCACCTCTGAGCTCCAGCTGCGGTTCTCTGCGCCAAAATGAGCAGAGGCGGGGGGAGAGAACAAGGCAGAAGGATAGAACCACGACCTGGAAAGAGAAAGATCACCAAAGACCTCAGCAAAAGACACAGATAGCCGTAACCAGCCACAAAGAATGCCTTTCTCCCAATGGATGGCAGAGACCACTTCACAGACACTGCAGCTGAAGCCACTCACCACAGTGCAGGTTTTCCCTGTCGTAGTGTTGATAGTGTACTTTCTCACCAAGGTCTGCAGTTTCCGCAACTGCTTGAGCAATGACCTGCAGGACAGCAGGCAATGCAGGTTAATGGAGCAACTGAATCAAGAGCTTTACGCTTTCCTCCCATTTGCAGCCACAGACAGACCACAATCCCAAGAAGAGGAACAGCCTTCCTCACCACACCTTCTGCCACATCCAACAATGAGAACTCACATGTTCTGCTCCTTGAGCAGCTGCACCTTCTTCTCCAGCTTGTGGTTCTGAGCTGTAGAGGCTGCCACTCTTCCCAGAGCACGACAAATAACACAGAGGAAAAACAAAGAGGTTTTGTTAGTGAACAGCAAGGACCTCCCCAGAGTCTCTCCTCAGGTTATCGGCCATTACCTCTGGGTGGCTGGGGCAAGAAAAAAATTGCTCCTGGGATCTACCTGGTACCACCTGGAGCAAAGCCCAGAGAGCAACACCTCACACCAGGTTTGGGGAAGGGTAAGTCCTGCCCTGCGCAGTCCCACAGAGAACCATCAGACTACTACCTAAGGATGCTCACTCTTAGCAACACACCAGCCCTGCAGACCTACAACATCAGGCTGTATTGCACACTGGACCTGGCAGGCCAGCACCTGGCTTGAACAGCGCAAGCTCTGGCCATCTCCAAGCATCAGAGAGCAGCCTCGAGCTTCCGAACGCCTGAGGAGAGCTGCTACTGCGTCACGGAGACAGCTTCACTTTCAGTCTGGGGCATCAAGACCTTAGTAGCAGCACAGCACAGCTGCTTGTGACCAGGTCCCCCTGCTCACAACCCCTGGCAATGTGGTCAGCACAATTAACTCCATTTTACAAAGGGAGCAGCCTTTCTCTGCAACCGAGCAGGTCACGCATTCCTTCCTTTTCCCCTCATTATCAGACCCTGAAGGTCCCGTGCACCAAGTAGAGAAACCGAACAGATTTCTTCTTCCCCTCCCTACCAGCCTCCAGGTTCCTGGGCACCAGGCCAACTACTCCCTTCCTTACCGGCCTTGAAGGTCCCAGGCACACAGCCAGCCCAGTGTTGTTGATGACCCTGTCACAGAGTAGGGAAGCGTAACAGCACACAGAGCACTGTCCATAAAATCAAGCAGTTACAAGCCCTAAGGGGGAACCTGGACTGGCACTGCTGCTGGACAGTGAGACCTAGGACCCCTCCTGGTCAGGGACACCACCACCACTGCCTGCTTCCTCCCAGGACTGAGGGAGTGACTTGTATTCCTTTTGTATCATTTTTTAGTCTAGATTATGATCATTATATTGACATAGCAAATCATGTTTTAAGATCTGATGCGAACTGCAGAGGGTCCAGGTGATTAGAAATAGTAAGTTAAGTTGTATTAGGACCTAGGTGATTAGAAATTATAAGTTGTATTATAAATTCTGTGTTAGACTAATCATAACATATTAAAAACCAAAACCTTTAATTGAAATAATGATGTAGTGCTATCATCATTCTGCCAAGGATTCCTAAAGGAACAAGTCTGTCCCCTCAGTGTTGGGTGACACTACTGTGTGCCTGTACCTGTTTTCAAGGCCATCCAAGAACATCTTCTTCCTGCGACGACTATCCTGGGCTGACTGTTTGTTTCGGATCTTCCGACGCACTTTCTTCAGAAGACGTTCTTCAGCCTGCAAGGGTCATTTGTCGTTAGCTGCAACACCAGGGCATTGGCAACCCTTTACAAACCCCATATACATTTCAGTTCTCAGCCCACGTGCTTTTGTCCACTGTCCCTCCCACACCACTGAATGAACTGCAAGAAATGAAAGGCAAACTCTGGCCTGCTGATGTGGCCAGCACCTTCCCCAGTGTGGCAAAAGTGAGAGAGGAAAAACACACAGCTTAGAAGCCACTAGGAAAGCAAGGCAAAATAGGTTGGAGGCACTTGTGGGGTAACTGCCTCCTGCAATCAGTTATGAGTGGGGAGACCAACAGCAGCCAGGTCACATTGCTCTTTGTAGCTATCTGCCTGAGGTTGTTGTCCACATGGACAACTCCCAGGCCTCGGAAGGAGGAGGACACCAGGCCCTGCCATACACTGCCCTGAACACAGCACCTGGGCATCAATTCTCTCATCAAGGCACCATCCTGTCTTTTCAAATCCCTACTCTGGCTGAAGCATTTGCGTTAGGCTGTAGTAAGGACTCACTTTGGTCAATGGCAGACAGCTTGGCAACTTAACACCTTCTTTATCCAGGAGCTGCCTCTCCTCCACTGTCAGGACCAGCTCCGGGAAGGAGGACTAGAAAACAGCAAAAATATGCCCACTGAGAATGGAAAGTAGAAGGTGTCCACCCTGGTACAGAGAAGGCATTCAGAAAGCACACTGAACTGGGATCAGCTCTCCCAGAGCAAAACCATGTTCTCCTCAGAGATAACCCCCACAGAATCACTTCAGGAGAGAAGGGGAGATGTGATTAAAACAAGCGAAGGCTGGGGCCCACACACAGCGGTCAGTACCTGCTTGATGGCTTCAGACACAAACTGGGGTTCGCCATCCATAGCAACATCCATGGGAAAACTGGAGCTCTGTTTCAGTGCTTCGCTTGTGCCTCCCATCAGTGTCTCTGGGGAAGGAGAGTCAAGCGCTGGGCTTTAGTGAGGCAGCACCTGACCAGCCAGCTTTGAGTAGCATAGAACCACAATTTTAGAGCAGCAGAAAACCACCAAACTCTGTTCCTCTAAACTTTCCACTGCTGCCTTGCACCGACCCAAAAATTCCCCAGTGTGGGACTGCTCGTTTGCCTGTATCAGGACAGAAAGAGCCCAAGCACATCACTTACCAAGGTCAATGAAAACATCTCCTCCTGCCACCTCAGACCTCACGCTTTCCAGGACAGGATAGTCCTCATGGAGAGAGTAGTTGTGATCAACCTGAACAATATCTGTGCTCCAAAGGCTGCTGACAGATTTGCTGCTGGGGCTATAGGACAGATGCTGATCCTCAGAAATGCCACTGTCACTGTCAGCAGGGGAACAACCCTGCAGTGTGCCTAGTTTGTCTTCACTGGGGCTCAGCACAGAGCTGATGAGATCATCCAGCTCCTTGTCCAAGATCTGCAGAGAAAAACATTTTACTCAGCAAGGAGCCAAAGCTGCCGAACCACAACCCAGCAGCAATTAACTTCAAAGAACTCACCTCAGGGTCTTGTAGGTCCCAGTCTTCCAGCAGACCATTCTCCTCCACTGGGATTTCAGAGCAGGGAACATCATCCCTCAAGATAAAGTCAAGCAGGTCGTCATCTGCCAGGGCAGCCAGTTCGTCTGAGCACGACATCTAAGCAGGATACCCAAAGTGAGAACAGGCACTAGGATAGACTCCTTCAAGATGTCCCTCAACCCCTACAGACAAAGTATCCTCATGCAATCGCAACAGCTCCTGGGGTCCTGCACTGACAGTCAGCCCATGAGACCCAACAAGACTATTACACCTGCATCAGTAGCCCCACCCCACCAGCTTCCCCACCAGACTACTGGGACTCAACTACAGGAATGATGCTGCAGCCAGAACACAAAAGCTGCAGAAAGAAGAGGGAAAGCAGAAGGGGCCCAGACTTTCTCCTCTGCAGAGTGTGCAAGATCCTGCTGTTCCACTGAAGCCCAACGGGTGCTGTACATGCAGCAATCAGCCCGCGGGGCCAATCTCCTACTATAGCTGAATTATTAAGAGAAATCACCTTGTGGCATTAGCTAAAAGGGCTTTATTAATGACTAAGAGAGGATAAAATTATAATTAACTGACAACTGAATGAAAAAGAAATGGTAATAAAAGGGTGATCAAGCAATAAACATGGTAATTAAACAGTGATTTGACAATGATTTAAGTGATGATTTAAGCAATAATTTAGAGAGCAGTCAAACACCCGACCTCTCACCACAGTTCTAATAATTAAGCTGTAGCTGGATATACATAAATGTCACAAGTACACAATATACTTTCAGGCCGAATGTAAAAAGTCGCTTACCTTGCTGAAGGTATCAGATGCCAGGAAAAGGGTCTCTCAGCCTGAGAAGCAACGTGGAGAGACGTCTCTGCTGGAGGGGAGATGCCCACTGTGCGGCCGCTGCCACACAGGAGAGCTCAGTAGGCTCAGGGAGGCTGCAGGCTTTTGTAGTGTGAAGCGACGGACTCGCAGCCAAACCCCCCCTCTTTGGTGTTTGTGCGGGTGTGCCAGTGGCGGCAGTTTTAGTTTTGTCTGGTCCCAGCTCGGGCTGGTGCTGTTATCTCCTGATAAGACGAGGCCCAGACTCCTTGGTCCCTGAGAAGATGCGGCCTTGCAGGGTTCTCACAGTTTGTCTGGTGGGGCAGGTACCAGCCTCTGACACCCGAACCAAAGCACAGCTCTCTCACTCAGAACGGGGCATCCCATGTTCCTCTCCATCAGCACTGAGCTGGCAGATGCCACAGCCCCGAAAGAACCAAAACAATCCCCAAAAACCCACCTGAAAAAGAGGAGGCTGGGGCAGGCACAGCACAGGGATGCTTGGCAGTGGGAAGTGGACTGTGTGAGCAGAGCCCCACCAGTGGAAAGCAGGACAGGGCGAGGAAGGGCTGGTGGGCAGGGCAATGCCAGCAATACAGAGGGTGTTGGACACAGGGAGCAGGGACTGAGAAGGCAGGAAAGGAAAGGGAACCAGAAGGTACAGCAGGATGAGTGACAGGAGCAGATAGGGCTGGCACCAACAAAGGGATGCCAGGAGGGCTCTCACAGCCCACAGGCCAGTGTGGCTTCCCAGCGCACCCGGGACAGGGCAGGGACAGGGGAGGCAAGGGAAGAGGAGGGCAATGGCGATGACGATGGTAATGGTGATGGGCGACGGTGGGGACGTGGATGGGGACGATGGGTGATGTTAACAATGACGATGATCGTGATGGGTGAGGGTAATGGGCAATGGGTGAGGGGCGATGGGCTATGCTGATGATGGAAACGGTGATGCTGACGGTCTCGGTGTCCTCGTCTCTAGGTGTCCCGAGAGCCTCCCTGCCCTCCGGCCCCAGTGACTGTCCCAGTGTCCTCAGCGCCCCCTGCCCGCCCCGCCCCGCCCCTCACCTCGCCGCGCGAAGCCGCGCCGGCCCCTCCACTTCCACGGCACCAGCAGTAACGTCACCCGCCTCCCGGCGCACCCCGCGCGCGCGCGCCGGCCACGCCCTTCCATCTCCCGGAGGGTGAAGCCGCGGCGGGCGCTGATTGGCTGGCAGGGTGGCGGGAGCGCGCGCGGCGGCGGCGCTGGGGTGCGCGGCCCTGGCGGGAAAGTGACGGGGGGGGGGCGAGCGGGCAGGTGCGGGCCCCGTGGGGTTAGCTGGCACAGGGCACCGGGCGTGGCGCGGGCACCGGGACGCGGGCGCTGAGCCGGGCGCTGCTCCGGGGCGCAGGGTGGGTACTAGGCAGCGGGCAGCTCGGGTACCGCGCAGCGCGGGTGCCGTGCACTACGTAGCTGCCGTACGCAGAGCCGGGATGCGGGCGTGGGTAGGTAGGTGGGTGGGTGGAAGCCCAGGTGGAGCCGAGCCCCCGGCGTCCCGTAGTCCAGTCAAGCCGTGCCCCGGCGGCGCATGCGCGGCGGGGGGCGGTGGGGCGGGAAGCGGGCGGTGCCGCCCCGCTCCGTTCTGCACAGTCTCGGCGGCGCCGCTGCGCTGCTCCTGCCCGCGCACAGGTACGGGGAGCGGGGACACGCGGGGGGCTTGGTCACCGACGGAGGGGAGTGGGGAACCGGGGCACGGAGTCCCGGTGAGCGGCAGCGCCATGGCCTCCTGGGGGCGCCGGAAACGGGTGTCCCGGGCGGAGCCCCCTCCCCCCCACCTCCGCTTATCCTGCATGGGGGGTGTCGCGTCCCGGTTACTGAGGGCTCTGCTTCCACCGGGGCTTCTCCCGGGCACCAGCGCCCACCGGGGCCGGGGCGGGCACGGCTAGGCTGGACTTGGCCCCGGTAATCCCGGCGCTGCTCTTGCCCTGCCCCGAAAGAGCCGCCGCCGTCTCGGTCCCGCAGCCTCTGCTCCCCAGTCCTGGGCCGGCGCCCTGTGAATCCCAGGGGACCGGGCGGGAGAAGCCTGGCTGCAGCCCCCGGTGATCCTTCCGGAAGGGTGAGCTCTGGTTCCAGTGGCCAGACTCCCCCCTTCCTGACTGGATGCGGGTGGGAAGAGTGACTTGGGGCCTGTGCTGCGGTTTTGGGTGGGGATGGCAGAGGTCATCCATCGGCTCCTGATGACCATCCCGGGATGGCACAGCTGGTTATGACCACCCAGGATGGTGCACTGGGGTGTGACACACGGATCTGACCCCCATCAGGAAAAAGTGTGGGTCCCAGCTGGAGATGTGAACCAGACGAGGGAAAGCCTGCCCCATCTTCTGCCAGTTCCCTGCCCAGTCCCACTCCTTATGGGCGTGCTACAGCTGGGGAGGTCATCCATTGGCTCCTGGTGACCATGCCAGGGTGGGACAGCTAGTCATGGCCACCCAGGGTGGGGTGCTGGGACATGACACATGAATCTGACCCCTGTCATAGAAGAGCATGTGTCCCAGCTGGAGCAGCAAAGTGGGTGAAAGAAAGCCTGCCCCATCCTCTACCTGTTCCCTGCTCAGCCCCACTCCCCACAGCCATGCTGCAGTCAGGGAAGTCATCCCTGTGTTCCCAGCAATCGTTCCAGGACAGGACAGCTGGTCGTGGCCACCCAGGATGGGGTGCTGGGATGGGACACATGGATCTGGCCTCCATCAGGGAGAAGTGTGGATCCCCACTGCTCTCCAGCTGGAGCAGTGAGCTGGGAGAGAGAAACTCAGCCCCATCCTCTGCCCAGCCCCGCTCCTTGGCAGATCCTGCCTGAGCCCCTGCAAGCTCCCTGGCCCTTTGAATCTACCGGCAGGATGTCTACATGCTTCTGCTGTGGCTTCATCGCTGGCTGTTAGACCCATATTTGGTAGCAATAATTGTTTACTCCTTTCTTCTCTCTCCCTGTGCCTCGCTGCTCAGAAGGGGAGGGGACATATTTTTTTGATATTTGACTTCCCCAGAGCCCATGGGTTGCCTGCTAAAGGGACCAAAACCCTGTTGCAGACCATGGGGTGAAATCCCCAAGAGCTAAATGAGCAGGCAGTGGTGCATGGGGAACAGCATCTTGCTCACTGGGTGGCAGCTGCAGACGTTGAATGCATCCTGAAGTGGAATGTCCCAGCAGATGTGGGGAGGGGGAGTGGAAAGGCCAGGGAAGAGGGAACAGGGGCCTGTGGGCTGCATTCCTTTTTGGAGCTGGGCTTTGCAGACTGCTGGGTGGAGAAGTGCATCCTGAAAGCCAACTGTGCTCTCCTCTGCTTTCCCCTTTCTTCCTGGCCGGTGGCACGGTGGTTAAGTCACTTACACTGGCAAGCACGAGTGCCCAGATTGGGGTATGGTGGTGTCTGTAATCTGTGGGAGTGCCTGTTGCTTTCTGAGTGCTGCTGTAAGTGTACTGTTCTGACGGGTCAGCTTGCTAAGGACACAGAAGAGACTCTGGGCAGAGGTACCGGCCAAACACATTGTCATCCTACCCTTGCTCACCCTAGCGCCTGCCTTGGTGGTGGGCACTCCAGAGGTCCTGCTGGTTGTGCCCCATACTTCTGGATGGCAGGGGATGCCCAGCAGTAGAAGACAGGCCTGGGGATGCATGGGAAACATCAGCAGTTAATGGCCAGACCTGCTTCACCTCACCACAAGTGAGCTTGCAGGCAGGCTGTGGCTGTGACCCACCAGCACCATGGCCCATTTCCCATGCCGAGCTGGGCTGCCCTCCCTACAGGGGCTGGAAGATGCTCCTGCCCCAGCCGTGGGTGGCTGCAGTGTTGCCAGGGGCCAGCCTCGACAGCCACTCACGCTCTCTGGGAACAGGCTTAGTCCTGTCTGGAAGAAACTGTTTTGCTGTCCGATGTGGACGTGCAGCTGGGAAAGAGGAACTGTGCTGAAGTGGCTCAGCATCATGCAGCACCATGCTGGCTGGGGTCACCAGCTCAGCCTTCCCATTGACGTGAGGCTGAACCACCTGTGTCTTCAGCACCTGCCATGGCTGTGTATACTGAAGAATCCAGCCACAGCCTGGTCTGGCTTCCTACCAGGTTAATTTTTGACCTGGTTGATCTTGCTGTTGTGCAGATACCAGTGTGCCAGCAAAGCTACTGCTGGCAAGCATCACTGTGGCCCCGTACCCTGCCTGGTTGTGTCAGCAGCCAGGCTGGCAGCCCAATACCTGCGGAAAACCCCAGCAGCTGATGGAGCTTCCTGCAGCCAACTCCCAGCCCCGGGGTGGTCTGGATCAGAGCCTTTCCAAGGTGAAGTGTGGCATTGTCGTAAAAAAGGAACCCAAACAACCCCAAACCTCATCCGGTGTCTCCCTTAGAAAGGGTGCATTAAAAATTGTAAAAGTGTTATGTTTGAAGATTTGCAGCTTGTTCTGGAAACTGGCTGTGAGTTCGCCAACAGGCTGCTGTTGAATTTTGGTTGATTTGGGTTTTTTTAAAAAGATGTTAGACCTCCTCTGTAACTGTTCTCGCATCGCTAAGTGCCGCTGGTACAAATATAGCAGTTACATCACGTGACGGAAAACTTGCTCGCAGTGGTCCCAGCAATGACGCTGTGGTTTCTTGGGCCGGCACGGCGCTGCCTGTTCGCAGCCATCCCTGCCCATGCTTCCCCTGACTCTGAACACAGCACTGAGACCTCCAGCACCATGGTGAGTTTGCTCACCTGGTGCAGGGTGGGATGAAGATGGCCAGGATGGGTCCCAGGGGAGTAAAACCCCATCAAGAACCACCTTGCTTCATTTTGGGATTGGCTCAGGAGCGTGCTGGTGGCTCAGAGGGTTACCTGCAGCTTGCTGTAAAATGCAGGAGTGTATTAATCTGCCTGCTGGCTGTCTCACTGCTCTAGTGCCTTGTTGGCCTTTGCATACTGACAACTGAATGAGAATGGGCTTGCTTGCTCTGGAGGCAAGTCAGCACCAGAAATTTGGTGTGTGTTCATTGAGACTTGGTTTGTTTGGGTTTTTTTTTTTCTGTTTCTTTTCAGAGGACAGCTAGAATTTCACTGTGCTTTTCCTTAATTTTTCTGGTTTGCAGTACCAGGCTCCCACACTGTCTCATCCATGTTATATAGTCCAACTTTTCCTTCCCCAGGTGGTATCCAGAGGGGAGAAGTCTGCAAGGGCCAACCCCCATGTTGGTGCCCTCACAGGAGGCAGCAGATTTGCAGAACTTGTGTGATTAATTGCCACGTTTGCTGACACATTGCTTCAGGGTTTGATGAGGTGTGCTTCTTACATGGCAGAGAGCATTTCTGCTTTAGGCATTGATGTCAGTAAAGTGTTGCTGCTGCAGCCTGAACTGTTTCTGTAGAATATGGGAATTAAAAGAAAGCATCTCCCTTTCCTGCTAGGGATTGCTTGATGTCATGAGTACCTTTCCTGCTGAGCTCTGTCATTTTTGTAACAGCTCAGCAATAGGAAGGCTTGAGAATACTGTGGAGTCTTGGAAAGTGCAATGGCCCCCGTGAACGGTGTGCTAAGGGTGCCTGCGGCACAATGCCTCATTTTGGGTGGCTTTTGGAGGGCAAGATGGGGCTGCAGAAATGGCTGGGCATGACCTGGCTCCTCTTCGTTCCTCTCTACCGTCTGGCATCCTCCCCTCCCCTTCCTCTGTGGTCTCTGACCTTGTCCTGGCAGTGGCATGTTCTCCTTTTCCTGCGGAGCAACAGAGAGCAGCTTTATACTTGACTCGAGAATATTTTTAGGTATAGAGAAGATGGCCTGGTGACCACAACAGCCCGCATTGCATATGAAATATTCAGAAAGCCCTTCCTATGGCATGGTGTTCCTTGTCCCTTCAGCTCCGTAGCTTTGCTAAGGCTTCTGGGTGGACGGCAATGACACAGGCGGGCGCCTTAACCACCTCCTTCCCACTGCTGCCAGGCTCCCTCGCTCTGGACCTCCATTTCTCTGGACCCAAAATACATTTCATTCCTTGTCAGCAGAGCTAGTGGGGGCCGCAGGCCTCCGCAGAAACATTGCTGAACCGCTCAGGAATGCAGAGCTGGAGCCACTCAGTATGCTGGCGGAGGCGGCATGTTTCTCCATCCCTGCCTGCCTCCCTGCACCACCAGCATGGCTTTATGGCTCTGCAGGAGCAGGACCCCTGCCCCCGACTTCCTTCTGACTTAAATCGGATGTAGGAGCTTTTTATCCATCACAGATCCTACCCCTAGTCCACTTGGATCTGTGACTGGAAGCAACCCACACCAGTGTACCCCCTTCTGCAGCCGATCAGAGCTGGGCAGGGATGCACAGGCACACTGTGTGCTGCTGTGATGTATGGCAGGAGAGGAAAGCTGCCAGCAAGCCTTGCCCAAGAACCTTTCTTTGCCAGGCTGAGGATCCACGTGGCCAGCAATCTTTCCCTGACAGCCATAATAGGAGGCCTGGTAGGAGACAATTGATCTAAAAGAGAACAAGCAGATATAGTGCATCCTGCTGGTGCCCTTGCATCCTCCCACCAGCTGGGATTTTAGGGACAAACCAGCCTGGGTTGAGGCAGAGCAGTGGACTCGTTCTCTGCAAGCATGCTTTGGGGGAGAGGAAAAGGGATGTCACTGCTAGAGTGTCAGGTTGGGACCAGCTGCAGACTGGGGATGCTGAGAAGGGCAGGGAGAAGGACCCAATGCAGGGACGTCAAGGGCTGCAGCAATCTTGGAAAGAGCTGAAAGCTTTTGTGCAGTGGGTAAACCTGAAAGATCAGGCTCTGCAAACTGCAGAAGGCAAATGGGGGGCTAATTTACAACCTCCTTTTACTGTTGTCATTTATTTCCGAATTTACTCTGCTATAAGAATATCATTTTAATCATTACTAAATGTGTGTCAGAGTCCTATTGAGCACTATTAGTCTGAATCTGATACGTGCAGTTCTTCAAGCTTGAAGCTGATCCTTCAAGCCAGACCTGGCCTGGAGCCTGTTCCAGGTGGTGTGGTGTGTTTCTAGCATGCCCTTACAGTGGGACCTTCAGTGGCTAGTCCCTTGCCCTTATGCACATCGTCCTGTGCAGAGTTTGCCTGGCCCTACATTTGTGCAGTTGCTGCTGTAGACCTTGATCTCTGAAAACTCATTAGGTGTAAGTGGTGCTTTCCCCAGGTGATTGATTTTAACGGGTGGGTTCAGTGCCTGCTCCCTTATCTCGCCTCCCCGAGCAGCTCCGAACTTTTCCATCCCTCTGGGTCCATCTGTGCTCAGGCTGCTGGCTCCACACCATCTGCTACCAATGTGGGAGGGGACCCTGATAGCCAGGGCAGAACCCTGCCAGCTCTGGGTCAAAGCTTGGTTTTCCTCTTGTGGCTTCTGTGTCATGACAGGTTTAATTATAATCCCTTCTGTCGCGCTCTCCCAGCTTATCTCATATGCTCCCATGCACTTGCTTCCTCCTTGCTGGCAGTGTCTCTACTGGATACCAGCAACCATTGCTCCTGTGGACAATCAGGCTTTGGGACCTTGGGACGAGGGGACAAGGATCCCAACTGCGGACAGAGACCACCGTGTCAGCACGGTGCTGGGAAGTCAGAACTCCTCACAGGCTCACAAGTGTGCGGTGCAGCCCTTGCTTGCTTCTGGAAGCTGTGTCTTGGCTTTTGGGGAGCAGAGGTGCTGTCAGAGGGGAGGAGGAGGAAGGACCCTGCACACTGGAGGGGCTGGCAGTCAGCAATAACCTGTCTGTCTGCTCCAGCAGGTGACGCAGGAGTGGGGACAGCCCAGTGGCCACCATGGTTGCCCTCTCGCTGAAGATCAGCATCGGCAATGTGGTGAAGACGATGCAGTTTGAGCCCTCCACCATGGTGTACGACGCCTGCCGGATGATCCGCGAGCGGGTCCCTGAGGCCCAGATAGGACAGCGTAAGTCCACAGTGGGGCCGGCTGCCGTACCAGGGCTTAGGTCCTGGCATTTCACTGGTCTTGCTTTCTCTTCCTGTCTTTGTGTCCATCTGGGCTTTCCCAGAGCAGCGTGAGGGTAGGGGGAGCAAGGTCCAAGTCCTCCTGTGCAGCTGAGGTGAGGGGCTGAGCTCCTCGGGCTCCTTCCTTGACATCTCAGAAGAACTCTGGGGGTTTGGAAGGTAGGAAGCTACATTTAGAATTGAATACTTGTGGAGCAGTTTGAGCCTGCTGCCTTTCTGTCTCTTTTCCTCTCTTCTACTTGCATCCATCAGCCCTAGCCAGGGCTAGGTGGGTTTAAGCACTTGTGTGGATTGTAGCAAATGTTAAGAAATCATATAAGTTATTTTCTCCTTTCTTGGGAGATACATATAGTCCTCTGTCTAGTCTGTCCTGTCCCCTACATCAGCAGCTCTCTGCCAGACCCATGGTGGTGCTCTATGACCTTGCTAAGCCTTCTCAGCTCTAATATTTCCTGGCTGCTGCCAGGCTCAATATTAAGCTGATGGCTCACAAGCTCATGATGTGACTCACGCCCACGCGGACGTGGCCTGTCACTGTTATGGATGGGGGGGTTGGAGCTCTGGGACATCACCTTGGGGGCTCTCCTGGGTCCTTTCCGCCCCCAAAGGTCGCTGTGCCACAGAGGAGAGGCAGCAAACAGGAGGTCAGGAGTCGTGGGAAGAGGAGAAGGAGTGCGGTGACATCTGGGAGCAGCGAATTCCTTGAGGATGGGAGGAAATACCTTCTCGCATCATGCCCGGCTCTCCAGTGGTCTGACAGACTGTGGCTTTCGGTTTCGGAGAGGGACTGGATGTTTGTGTGGATGCAGGGCTGTAGCCTTTTTGGAGGGAGCATTGCATTTCCTGCTCCTGGGTGTGAGCCAGCCTGCTTATAAAAAAAAGGCAAGGGGAAAGCCTTAAAGGGAACTGCTTATTCTTGAGTTCCTTTTCAGTTGCTCACAGCTTTTTTTCTCCTATCAGTTCCCTGCAGCTTTTGTTTCTCTTTGCTCTACTTACCCAGTGGCACTTGGGGGTCCCTTTTTGAACTGTCCTGTGTTTTTGTCACCTTTAGGCTGGGGAAGCTTCAGTCTAGCTCTCCTCTTATTCTGAAAGCACTTATCCCTACCCAAGCTATGGATCTGGGGCAAGTTACTCAGTTTTCAGTGCTTTGGAGTTATCCTCTTGGAATTTGCTTTCAAAATAGCATTTTTTTTTTAAATTTAAAAATAAAATGGCAAGCCTCTGTCATTTTTCTCCTCCCTGTTTAGTACAATCCTAATGGCAGTGTTAAACAGGCAGGAGCAGGGCGGCTCAGGAATTTGTCCCTCCCCACAGAGAGCTGCCAACGAGATGACTCATTATAAACAGAGCCAGCCAAGACAGCCTGCGCAGCAGGGTTGTTGCAAAGGTGGAGAAGGACCTTTCCTAGGGCAAAGCCAGGCGTGGTCCTGGCTTCTTGCAGCAGGAAAACAGAGCTATCCCTGTGGGCATGAGCTGGGGTGCCACTGCCTAGGCTCCAGAAGCAGCAATTTACCTAGGTACCTTAGCCCTGAGGGAGCTCGATTTGGTGAACAGCACTTACTCACTGCCTTGTAAGCCTTGATCCCATCCTCCATCAGCCTCCTTGTCCCCAAATGGAGAAGTCCCAACTCCTTTAGTCCCTCATACCCAAACTCCATCATATAAGTTGCCCCTCTCTGTATCTTTTCAAACTCAGCTGTGTCCTTCTGTTGAGGTGCAGACACCACCACTGAGTACTCAAAGTGTGTATGTGCCTAGGTTTTATAGACCAGTTCTCAGCACCCCTCTGTGTGATGCCCAGTGTTTTGCTACCTTGCTTTCACCACTGCAGCACTTTGCACTGAAGATTTTGGAGAGCTGTCAGCCACAACTTCACGCTCTTCCTTCTGTTGTGACTATCAGTTCCAACTTCAGGATTTTGTAGGCATGCTTCAGATGATTTTTCCATGGATAACTATGGTAAAAAATGTACATTGAGATTTGTTTACCAGCATTGTTGCCACTCATTAGGTTTAGTCTCTAATGTTTGTGGCACTCATGGCGGTTTACTGCTTCCTCTCAAGGGAAGGAGGAGCAGGCACCGATCCCTTCTCTCTGGTGACCAATGACAGGACCTGAGGGAATGGCAGGAAGATGTACCAGGGGAGGGTTAGGGTGGATATTAGGGAAAGGTTCTTCACCTGGAGGGTGGTGGAGCACTGGAGCAGCTCCCCAGGGAAACATTCACTGTACCAAGCCTAACAATATTCAAGAAACATTTGGACAACACCCTCAGATCCATGGTGTGAATGTTAGGATTGTCCTGTGCAGGGATAGGCGCTGAACTCGATGATCATTGTGGATCTCTTCCAACTCAGGTCATTCTGTGCTACTGCTGTGCTTCATGCTCTGACCTGTTCTGATGGACATCCCTGGGCACAGGCTGGCTTTTTGGTGGCCTTATCGCGCTCAGGATTACCCTGGCAAACACTTTACCTGTTTTTTAGCCAATGATTTTGGGCTGTTCCTCTCGGATGAAGACCCAAAGAAAGGGATCTGGCTGGAGGCTGGAAAGGCTTTGGACTACTACATGCTTCGCAATGGGGTAAGCATCCATCGCATGTCGTTCCAACTGGTACCCACCCACCTTGACTCTGTGGTTGTATGTGCTCACAATGTGGAGGTGGTGTGGGTGCCTGTCCTGCTGCCTTGCATCATACCCTGCAACACCACACATCCCCCAGCAACTGCAGTGGGGAAACGAGGGCAGTTGGGGTACTGGTGGGATGCAGGTGCCCTGTGCCAATGCCAGAGCTGAGATCTGTGCTCCACTGTGCCCACAGGATACCATGGAGTACAAGAAGAAGCAGCGGCCCCTGAAGATCCGCATGCTGGATGGAACAGTGAAAACAGTGATGGTCGATGACTCCAAAACAGTCACAGACATGCTTATGACAATCTGTGCCCGGATTGGTGAGAGGAGGGGACAGCAGCAGGGGGAGGGAAGGGAGGTGGGGAGAGATGGCAGCGTCTGGCATGTGTACCAGGGGAGCTGCAGGAACTCGATGGCAGATGACCTAGCAGCAGGAATGTCTGAGCCATGCGTGACATTGGGGAGAAGATGCTGCTCTGCACCCCTGTTTCACTCCAGGCTCTGTATTTGGCAGTAATGTTGTGCTGAGCTTGGTCCTCTGCTCTCCTGCAGGCATCACCAACTATGATGAGTACTCACTTGTTCGGGAGATTATGGAAGAGAAGAAGGAGGAGGTGACTGGCACCCCCAAGAAGGACAAGACCCTTCTGCGAGATGAGAAGAAGATGGAGAAACTCAAGCAGAAGTTGCACACAGATGATGAGTGTATGTACCTGCACATGCTGGGGACAGGGTCAGCCTTTGCCAGGGGCACTTCTGCAAGGGGAGCACCCAGTGCAGGGGTGTGGAGGTGGTGGTGGAGAAGGGACTGTGACAAGGGACTGTGAAAAGGGTACATGTGCCCGCACTCCCTCAAGTGTCTCCTGCTTGGAGGCCCGGGGAAGAGGAATGAGAGCTGGGATGCTCTCCTGCATGTCTTCCTCCATGTGAGCAGCCCCAGGGCTGGGACAGATTCTGCCTGGGTGCCTGTGCCTGCTCATGTCCTGGCATTGTCTGCAGTGAATTGGCTGGACCATGGCCGGACCCTGCATGAGCAAGGTATCGACAATAATGAAACCCTGCTGCTGCGGCGCAAGTTCTTCTACTCTGACCAGAACGTGGACTCGCGAGATCCTGTGCAGCTCAACCTGCTCTACGTGCAGGTACAGCTCCCCAGAGCTTCTGGCGCCACTACCCCATGCTTGCCTCCTGCTGGGAGGCTGAAATTGGGTGAAGTTGGGCTGGTGGCTGAAGTTTTGGCCAGCAGCCACCACAAGGGGCACTTCAGGATGCCCGGTTATCTCCTGGGTAAAACCCAGTGCTGGCAATTGTAGCCTTGCCCTCTGTGTAGCCCAAACCTCCGCAGGGGATTCTCTTTCTCTTTTACCTGGTATGAACAATCCTGTTGTCCTGCAGCTGTTCCTCTCCCAGGCATGGTGATGGTCCCTGGGCAGACAGCCTGGTCCTAGATCCTATTGTTTTGCAGGGCTGCTTCTTTTTTGTCTGGAAAACAGGTCCTGCCTGTTTTCCAGACAGATGTGGAGGGGAGCAGTGACAGGGCTGCCTGGCTGCCCAGCCCACAGCGGTGTCTTCTTTTCCCACACAGGCTCGCGATGATATCCTGAACGGTTCCCACCCTGTCTCCTTTGACAAAGCCTGCGAGTTTGCTGGCTACCAGTGCCAGATCCAGTTCGGGCCACACAATGAACAGAAGCACAAGCCAGGCTTTCTGGAGTGAGTGTCCTAGGGAGCCTCAGGTGGCTTGAGCAGCTTGGCAGCCCCCAACACTGCACCAGCACATGGGCCTTATGGACATGAGCTGGCAGTGTGCGCTTGCAGCCCAGAAAGCCAACCAGAAGTATCATGGGCTGCATCAAAAGAAGCATGGACAACAGGTTGAGGGAGGGGATTCTACCCCTCTCCTCCTCTCATGAGACCTTACCCAGAATACTTTGTCCAGTTCTTGAGTCTTCAGCATAGGAAGAATATGAAACTGTTGGAACGGGTCCAGAGGAGGGCTATGAAGATGATCAGAGGGCTGGAGCACCTCTGCTGTGAGAGCAATCAGAGAGAGTTGGGGTTGTTCAGCCTGGAGAAGAGAAGGCTCTGGGCAAACTTCATAGCGGCCTTCCAGTACCCAAAGAGGGATGCAAGAGGCCTGGAGAGGGGACTTTTTACAAGGGCAAGGAGTGATAGGACGAGGGGTTATGGCTTTAACTTAGAAGGGGGAAGATTTAGATTGGACATTAGAAAGCAATTCTTCACAATGAGGGTGGTGAGACACTGGCACAGGTTGCCCAGGGAAGTTGTGGATGCCCCCTCCCTAGAAGTGTTCAAGGACAGGCTGGATGGGGCTTTGAGCAGCCCTGGTCTGGTGGGATGTGTCCCTGCCCATGACAGGGAGGGGCTGGAAGTGGATGTGCTTTAAGGTATCTTCCAACCCAAATCAGTCTATGATTCTATGACATGATATCTCTGGAGCAAGCCCTCTCTTCTCTGCAGCACAGTGCTCAAGCATGGAGATTCACTCCAGCTACAAGGGGTGCCAGCCTTATTCCCTCTGGCACGCCCCAGCACATGCAGCCAGCTCTGATGGGGGGACTTCAGCCCACCATACGTTCTCACCTGATGCTGTGGGAAAGGCTGCATCTCTAGCACCTCCACCCAACTCTCAGCAGGGCAGCTCCTGGGCCTGCTTTCATTACTGCAGCAACCTCTCCTTCCTGCTCCCAAAAGCTCCCAGCCCAGGGGTTTGTTTGAGGCTCTGGGTTGGGCCTCTTTGTAGTTGAAGACAAGTGCTGGCTTCGGGCTTTGCTGCTAACAGCTGGTTTGGCTGTCTCTTGGCAGACTCAAGGATTTCCTGCCCAAGGAGTACATCAAGCAGAAAGGGGAGCGCAAGATCTTCATGGTACGTGCAAAGGGCTGTTCAGGCCCGGGATTCTTGTTCTTCCTCACCAAAGGCTCTTGTCTCTTGAGGCAACATTCAGCAGCTGGCTGGGCGAGAAATAGGAGCAGGAATCTGTAGGTGGGCAGACAAGGCAGCTCCTGAGGAGCCAGAGGTCAGAGAGATGCTGTAGCAGGGCCAGGGCGTGCTGGTGAGGTGGGGAGAGCTTGGAAAGGCTGTGACTGTGCAAAAGGCAGCTGTGAAGCTAGCATCCTTTTCTCTGTGCTATTGCAGGCCCACAAGAGCTGTGGGAACATGAGTGAGATTGAAGCCAAAGTTCGCTACGTGAAACTTGCCCGTTCCCTGAAGACCTATGGTGTCTCCTTCTTCTTGGTTAAGGTAAAGTAGTGGCTTCCCACAGTCCCACCTTTCAACAGCCAAAATTACTCTTCTCTGGGATCCTTCCATCTTTCGTGTCTCCAGCTGCTTCCCCTAAACCTACGTTGCTCCAGTTTTCCCTGCAAAAACCGGAGGGGTTGCAGTCTCCAGTTGCTATCCCTCAACCCACGTTGCTTCAGTTTTCTCCACTGTCTGCCTCTTCTTGCCTTGCCCTGTGCACTCCCTTTGCACTTCTTTCACACCTTTTGTCAATTTCTAGCCCCATGTCATGGTTGTGACCACCAAAAAGTGTGGCCCCGAAGGTGTTTGATAGCCACAATAGGCCTCAAAGTTCTGCCTGGATAGATCTGTCCTGGGGACAGCCCACAACCCTTCTGTTGTGGCCTACAGGAGAAGATGAAGGGGAAGAACAAGCTGGTGCCACGGCTGCTGGGGATCACCAAGGAGTGCGTGATGCGTGTGGATGAGAAAACCAAGGAAGTGATTCAGGAGTGGAGCCTGACCAACATCAAGCGTTGGGCGGCCTCACCCAAGAGCTTCACCCTGGTAGGGGCCAGCCCGCATCCCCAGCCCCGCTCCCCAGTGGTGCACTCTTAGCAGGCTGTTTTCGCACCAACCCCTCTCCTATTTTTTGCCCTGTGGTGGGATAGCCTTGCCCTCTTCTGTTGCCTCTCCTGCCTGCCCTTTTGAAAGCTGGCACTTGAGTGCTTAATGCATACCAGAGGGGCTCAGGATGGCTGCCAGTGCCCTGCTCTGGTGCTACCCTGTGCCCTGCTGTTGCAGGATTTTGGAGATTACCAGGATGGTTACTACTCGGTGCAGACAACAGAAGGGGAGCAGATCGCCCAGCTGATTGCCGGCTACATCGACATCATCCTCAAAAAGGTGAGGCTGTGCTGAGGAGGGCACTGGTAACCAACTCCTCTCTGGAGAGGAGTGCAGAGTGCCCTTTCCAGCTACCTCCAGACAGCCACTGGGACACGGTACTGCTTGGGGAGCTGGATATGGGGCAGAGGGACCCTGTGGCCCTGGTATAGTGCCTGGGCTGCAGGAGGAGGGGAAGGCTGGGAGGTATGTTCTGGCTGACACATTTTCCCTTTCACTCCACAGAAAAAGAGCAAAGACCACTTTGGACTGGAAGGTGATGAGGAGTCCACCATGCTAGAAGACTCGGTGTCTCCAAAGAAGTAAGTCTTCCAGGAGCAAGTTAGCTGCCAAGCAGAAGTTGAATGGAGAGTGGGCTCCAGCCACGCTTGCAGCACAGCATGTCCGGAAGAAGTGCTGCCAGTCTTTCAGTGGCAGCACTCCCAGAGAGCCTAGTGCTGGGGCTGCAGGCATTTCTTGACTTGATATGTCTCCCTGTTACAGGTCAACAGTTGTGCAGCAGCAGTTTAACCGTGTAGGCAAAGCAGAGCTGGGCTCGGTGGCCCTGCCAGCCATCATGCGGACAGGGGCTGGAGGACCAGAAAACTTCCAGGTGGGCACGATGCCACAGCCTCAATTGCAAATCACCAGTGGCCAGATGCACCGAGGACACATGCCTCCCCTGGTAAGCTCTCCCTGTACCCACCATGGGACACAAACTCTACAAGTTGCCCATCAGGCTCATGTGGACTCATCTATTTAGGTTTGTGCCTAGGCATTGGCTTGCTGTGAAGAGCTGAGGCTCTGTGTCTCTGGCCTCGTGCACTTGCTGGCCTGGCTGAGCTGATGTCCTCCCACACCCACACTGCAAACTTGAGCTACACCCTGGCGTTTTTCCCTAGCCAGTGACTGCAGCCTCTCCTTCAGGTTGAGCTGCCCTGAGTTGCTGTGCCCAGCCACTCTCACTGGCGCTGCCCTGTGCCTGGCTTTGGCACCCTCCGCATACTCTGCAGCCAGAGAATCGCTTGGAAAAGGCCACGAAGAGGCTGTTTTCTTTGGCCCCCCTCAGCCTGCTGTGGGGCTTGTTGTTAAAGCCTTGTGGATTCCCACGGCATCTACTCCCTGCTCCCCAAGAGCTGGTTAACTGTAAAACTCACTGGTACCCATTTTGGAATGCAGCATTTCCTGATGGAAGGTGCAGAGAGGAGACCTCCTTCTTGCTAGGTGCACCCGTCTTTGTGGAGGCACCTACTCAAGCACTATTATCAACAACAAATTACCCCATGTTGCAGGGGGGCACGTGAACCAAGTATCTAAGCCTATATTTCAAGCCTTGGGCATACCTCACTCTGTCCCTGTGTTGCAGACTTCAGCTCAGCAAGCCCTGACTGGCACCATCAACTCCAGCATGCAGGCCGTGCATGCAGCCCAGGCCACGCTGGATGACTTCGAGACCTTGCCGCCCCTCGGGCAGGATGCCGTGAGTGCCAGCTGAGGGCAGGGTGTTGGGGGGATACTTTGCTGGAGGCTGCTGGCTGGACTGGGTGAGACTGGTCGTGTTTACAGGAGAGTTTGTCAGCCGCTCCTGGGAAGATCTGCCTGCAGAGAGGTGGGGTTGTCTCCCACTGTGGGAACAGGAATGCTGGGTATGCTTGGTCATGTTGCTTGGGCAGGATGGGCTGGGGACTTTTGGGTGGTCACAGCTTTTCCTACTTCATTATCTCCTCTCTTCTGCATCTCTCTGTGTGAACATGGGCGTGGCTTCCCACCACCTTCTCCAGTGCCTCATGACCCTGTTCTCCCAATTTCAGGCATCCAAAGCTTGGCGCAGAAACAAGATGGATGAGTCAAAACATGAGATCCACTCTCAAGTGGATGCTATCACGGCAGGCACAGCCTCGGTGGTCAACCTTACTGCAGGTATATGGAGAGTTGGAGAAGAGAGCTGACCTCCATCAGAAGGAGGCAGCCTGCCCTAGCTGGAGCTGAATCAGACCCTACGGCTGCTAATGTGCCTGTAGAGCCAGGTGTGGCCTTGCAGCTTACCCTGCCTTTAGATGCCCCAGCAGCCCTGCCTATGCGCAGCCCAGTCCTTCACAGTCCTTGGATGGCCCTCTGTCCTCTGAACCAGGAGGTTCGCTGTCATGACACAGTCCAGCTCTCCTTCTCCAGGCTCTCCTGCTCAAACTAGGGAGGTGCGACCGCCTTTCAGTTTTCAGAGCCAGGAGTTCTCTCCCTCTTGCTCCCAGCAATGAGGATCACATCAGTGACAGGCGCAGGGATGCTCTTCGAACATCACTTGAAGCATGTTCCGTCCTGACTGATCTCCTCCCTGTGCAGGAGATCCAGCGGACACAGACTACACTGCTGTGGGCTGTGCTGTTACCACCATCTCTTCCAACCTGACGGAGATGTCCAAGGGTGTGAAACTGCTGGCCGCACTGATGGAGGACGAGGGAGGGAATGGGCGGCAGCTTCTGCAGGCAGCCAAGAACCTGGCAAGCGCCGTCTCGGACCTGCTGAAAACAGCACAGCCTGCCAGCGCTGAGGTGGGGGCAGGAGGGGCTGTGGGCCCTAGGGAGGGTGGAAGCCAAGGGGAACTGTTGGAAGAGTTTTTAGGATTTACTCCTGAGTCTGGTGTTGCTTTTGCCTCGTTCCTCACAGCCTCGCCAGAATCTCCTGCAGGCTGCCGGCCTGGTGGGCCAGACCAGTGGGGAGCTGCTGCAGCAGATCGGAGAGAGCGACACTGACCCCCGGTTCCAGGTGAGTGCACCTGGCGGCACCCAGGGACATGCAATCCCTAAAACCATTGGCCTTTGCACAGAACCATCAAGACAGTTTTGGGCTGAAGTTTGGATGTTGCCTGGCAGTGACTTTGCTGAGGGAGGGAACAGGCCATTGCCCATCTCTATCCCTAGAGCCACTGTGATATAATGCCTCTTATCTTGTGGATTCCCATGTAGATCCCAGAAAGCCGACGTGCTTGGATCCTGTCTGCCCCTGACCCAAAGACGGTAAAAGGGGGCTGTAGGCATGGCTCGGTGGTCCTTGCCCTCTCTGATGTGAAGGGTGCTTCTCTGGGGACAATCAGCTAAACTCTTTGGAGAAGGGCACTTGTCAAAAATGAGCTTTTCTGGTGATTGGCTCTCGGAAGTCCATGCACTCGGGTCGCCACTCGGGCGAGTGCTGCTCCCTGAGTCCTCCTTCACAGCTTCCATTTAGGGGTGAGAACATCAGTAACAGTGTACAGAAAATTCACTTGAGCTTTAAGATGGCAAGAATGAGAAGCTTGTCAATGATGGCTACTTCTTTCTCTGAAGGAAATTAAATAGTGAGAATTACTGCTTACCACCCTACTTGGTGTGCATTTAAAGAAAACAAAATTTTCATTTGCTACCTTTATCTCCCAGAATTACAGTTCTTTAATTCTTTGATATAGAGGATCAGATAAACAACCTGCTGAGGCAGATAATGCTACAAAGAGTCCAAAATAGATTGTTTTGCTATCAGTTTCTCTCAGAATTGAGAGATAAGTTTCTCAGCTTCTGCATGCTGCTCCCTGCCTGTGGAAGCTGCCAGTCTGACCGCATCAGAGAACCAGCGTGGCTGGAGCCTCATGGGGTGGTTTGTTTTGGCTGAGCTGTCTTCCAGCTGTCTTGGTTTCCCACGACTTCTTCTTCCAGGATGGAGGAGAAAGCACACTCCTCCTCTGGGGAGGAGGATTTAGCTATAATGTAAACCAAAAGAGACTCCAGAAAGAAAGGGTGTCTGTTCACAGAAACCACACAGCCTTGGCATGAACTGAAAAGCTTGCACAGACAGCCAAGCAGAGCAGAAAGCTAACACCAGGGCAGAAGGACATGCTCAGCCAGGCAGCAGTACCAGTACACGGCAGCCCTAAAGGGCAGGTGTAGGACCTGGAAAACAGTTTGCACATGCATTGAGATGTTCTGACCTCCTGCTGTCAGACCCGAGTGTATCTACTTCTCTTCTTGGTCATGGATGCTTTGGTCTGGGGACTCTGGAGCTGGGTGCATGCGTTCTCTGGTCTCTCCTCCTGTCTGGAAAGGTGGTGGATTGCAGTGGGAGTAGTTGTGGCTTGCAGAAGGCGAGGGTGTACTGTGATATTTTTGGCTTGCTGGCCAGAGGTTTGACTGTAGTGGCATGTGGAGCCATTTGCTTGTGAGCACACACAGAGAAGGAGGATTGCAGGTGCAGTGGGCAGAGCGTGGTGCCCTGTGTGCCAGGGTCTTTGCCCCAACCATTTGCTGTCTAGTGCTGCTGACTGTTTTCACCAGCAGTGTGCCATGCGACCTGATCCTCATGTTGGCTGTGTTGTCCTGTCACATCTGATGCCCTGCAGGAAAGCGTGCTGGCAGGATGGCCTCATGACTTCCCAGCCATCCCTGGGGGAGAGAAGGCTGGTTGCTACATTGTACCTCTCCTTTAGCCCCAGGAAGACAGCACAGATGTAGCCCATCCCTAGTGAGCTTGCAGTACAGTTGACCAGTGTGGGCAGCATCCCCCAGTCACCTCTTGCTGGTGGGGTCAGCCCCTGGGCAGGCAGCCGCCCCCAGTGTGGCTGTGCCAGTCTGTGCCTGCTATTTGGCCAGAGGGGTTTTGCATTTTTTTGGCATTTAGCTTTGTACCCAGTGGTGCCTTGCAGCGGGTTGTTGCTGTGGTACAATCTGGGATTTGGCACGGGTTGTTGCCTTGGGAGTGGGCAATGAGCAGGTCATGGGTGTTGGGGTGATGCTAAGCATCACCTGAACTGCTCTGAGGAGAGTTTGCCATCGTGCAGCTGAGATACAAGTCCAGATTAAGGCCTCACCACTGGCTGTAGCACACAGAAGTGATAGCATCAAGGTACTGCCAGCCACTCCAGGTGTTTGGTGCTGCTGGTACTGGAACACAGTGGGTGAAAGGCCCACTCAGAGCTCACGTTACCCCACTGAATATTTCACGAGAACCCTGCAGACAGCTCGCTGGTGCTCCTGCTGTGGTGGCTCCCATGCTGACACTCTCCATCCCCTCCAGGACATGCTGATGCAGCTTGCAAAGGCGGTGGCCAGCGCTGCTGCAGCGCTAGTGCTCAAAGCCAAGAACGTGGCTCAGAAGACAGAGGATGCAGCGCTGCAGACGCAGGTGATCGCAGCTGCCACACAGTGTGCCCTCTCCACCTCCCAGCTGGTGGCCTGCACCAAGGTAAGCAGCAAGGATAACGCTTGTCTTGGTATGGCTGCGAGGATCACCCGCGTGGTTGCAGCTCCATGGTGAGGTTGTAGATGTGCCAGGATCACACATCCTCAGGCATGACATTAGGAATGTGGGCTCCCTCAGGCTGGAGTCCCTGCTACTGTGCCCAAGCACTGAATATCCAGAAGCTGGGGACAGCTGACCCTACACAGCTCCGACGAGGAGCCCACTATGCTCGCTGCCCAGCCTTTCTCTTCTCCTCCAGGTAGTGGCTCCCACCATAAGCTCCCCAGTCTGCCAGGAGCAGCTGATTGAGGCTGGCAAGTTGGTGGCCAAGTCGGCAGAGGGCTGCGTGGAGGCCTCCAAGGCAGCCACCAATGATGACCAGCTCCTGAAGCAGGTGGGGGTGGCAGCCACAGCTGTCACCCAGGCCCTGAATGACCTGCTGCAACACATCAAGCAGCATGCCTTGGGCGGGCAGCCCATCGGGCGCTATGACCAGGCCACCGACACCATCCTCAACGTCACCGAGAACATATTCAGCTCCATGGGCGATGCTGGTGAGAGTGACTGACGGCACCTAGCTCAGAGTGCAATGGATGGGGAGGTACTGGAGAGCCCATGGGACTTGCTAACAGGGTACCCTTCCTTTCTCTCCCAGGGGAGATGGTGCGTCAAGCTCGTATTCTGGCGCAGGCCACCTCTGACCTCGTCAATGCCATCAAAGCTGATGCGGAAGGAGAGACAGACCTGGAGAACTCACGCAAGCTGCTGAGCGCAGCCAAGATCCTGGCCGATGCCACTGCCAAGATGGTGGAGGCTGCAAAGGTCAGTGGTGTGCAGAAGGATGGATGCTGACTTTGGCACCCAGCCCCATCCAGTGCTCCATCCATTGGCTTGGTGCTGTGGAGGGCACGAGCTGCCCCTGGGAGGGGGAGCAGTTTTCAGGGCAAGATCCTGCATTGAGCTGAGGACCTGTGTGAGGTAATGAGGCTTCTAGAGCTGTGGATGGAAGCAGAGGAGCCATTAGATCTCCTGGAGAAGCTTCGCGCATCTCCACTGTAGGAGGCCGGGCTGTCTTGGAGGGCTTCCCAGCACCAGGCTCGAGCAGAACCGCTGTTGTAGGTGGACAAGAGATGCTGTGGTTCCTGCAAGTGTGATGGGTTTCCTATTTTTTCTAGGGAGCCGCAGCCCACCCAGACAGCGAGGAGCAGCAGCAGCGGTTGCGTGAGGCAGCAGAGGGGCTCCGCATGGCAACCAACGCTGCAGCCCAGAACGCCATCAAGAAGAAGCTCGTGCACAAGCTGGAGGTGAGGTGCTGAGCAACGGGCCCCAGAGGGTGAGGAAGCATGGTCAAAGAGTGAGATCTGGCCAGGAGTCTCCACATCCCTGTACTTCCCCGAATCATTTTCACATACAGTGTGTGTGCTGCATCCTGCGGAGACCTCCTCATTGCTCATTAACCTTTTCCCCCCTTTCCCCCTTTTCCCCCTTTCCCCCTTTTCCCCCTTTTCTCCTTTTCCCCCTTTTTCCCCTTTTCTCCTTTTCCCCCTTTTCTCCTTTTCCCCCTTTTCCTCCTTTTCCTCCTTTTCCTCCTTTTCCCCTTTTCCCCTTTTCCCCTTTTCCCCTTTTCCCGTTTTCCCCTTTTCCCCTTTTCCCCTTTTCCCCTTTTCCCCTTTTCCCCTTTTCCCCTTTTCCCCTTTTCCCCTTTTCCCCTTTTCCCCTTTTCCCCTTTTCCCCTTTTCCCCTTTTCCCCTTTTCCCCTTTTCCCCTTTTCCCCTTTTCCCCTTTTCCCCTTTTCCCCTTTTCCCCTTCCCCCTTGCCATTCCCTTTCCTTTTCTATTGCTTCAGGATGCAGGGCATCAAACGTGCTGGGGATGCCCCAGTGTCACAAGTGGAGGTACAGCTGAAGAAACTTAGGGGCTCTGTGTCCCAGGGAGGCTCAGGGCTGCGCCACCACCTGTGCTAACCCTTACCTCTCTCTGCCAGCACGCAGCCAAGCAAGCTGCCGCCTCCGCCACCCAGACGATCGCCGCTGCGCAGCACGCCGCCTCCTCCAACAAGAACCCTGCCGCTCAGCAGCAGCTAGTGCAGAGCTGCAAGGTAAGGGCCTAGGCTTGATCCTGGTGTCTCCTGTGTCACCTCCCTCTCCCTTCTCTTGTCAGCCACACTGAGGCTCTGTGGTCGGCTGCAGCAGGTGGGCAGTACCTTGGGGTCCTTATGGGAGCTGGTCTTCTGGTGACTGGTACTGTATTAGATCCACGGGGAGTGCCGTCTCCTCCTGGATAAGCCTCTCCAGTCATCCTTCTCTCTGGCAGGTGGTGGCAGAGCAGATCCCAATGCTGGTGCAGGGTGTGCGAGGAAGTCAGTCGCAGCCGGACAGCCCCAGTGCCCAGCTGGCTCTCATTGCTGCCAGCCAGAACTTCCTACAGGTACCCCTGCTGCCTGGAGCTTCCTGTGTCAGTTCCAGCACAGGCATTACAGCATTTGTGCTGTGCGTGGCCCTCCTAAGAAACCTACTGCTGGTGGGCAGCAGAGGGATGCTGCATGTTTGTCCCATTCTCATGGTGTCTTCTTTTGACATGACAGCCTGGTGGAAAGATGGTAGCTGCAGCCAAGGCCACCGTCCCCACCATCACAGACCAAGCCTCTGCGATGCAGCTCAGCCAATGTGCCAAGAACTTGGCTGCGGCTCTGGCTGAGCTCCGCACGGCTGCCCAGAAGGTGAGAGGCTGGGTCGTGTCCTGCAGGAGGACTCCTGACTGTGCAAAGCACGGGGGGTGATGGGAACAGCCCAGTGGTCACAGCTGCAGCAGGGTAGTCTTAGCAGTCACCCCACTCACCTTCCTTCTCACCCATTGCAGGCTCAGGAGGCATGTGGACCCCTGGAGATAGACTCTGCGCTGAGTCTGGTGCAGAGCCTGGAGAGGGACTTGCAGGAAGCCAAGGCAGCTGCCCGCGATGGCAAGCTCAAGCCTCTGCCAGGAGAGTCGGTGAGGGCACAAGGAAGGGCAGCGCAAGGTGGTGTGGGGCAGGTGCTGGGGTAGGGGAGACATGGGGGTGAAGGCTGGAGGTGCAATCCACCAGCATATCCCTGCTTCTCCCCTCACAGATGGAGAAGTGTGCCCAGGACCTGGGGAACAGCACAAAAGCTGTCAGCTCTGCCATTGCTCATCTGCTGGGAGAGGTGGCCCAGGGCAATGAAAACTACACAGGTACCGGCCTCTGCGCCGAGGCTGGGAGAGGGGAGGGGTCTGTACTGATGGTGACTGACCTCTCTATCCCCACAGGCATCGCTGCCCGAGAGGTGGCCCAGGCCCTGCGCTCGCTCAGCCAGGCTGCCCGCGGCGTGGCAGCCAGCACCCCTGACCCGCAGGTGCAGAATGCCATGCTGGAATGTGCCAGCGACGTCATGGATAAAGCCAACAACCTCATTGAGGAAGCACGAAAAGCAGTGGCCAAGCCTGGTGATCCAGAGAGCCAGCAGCGCCTGGCCCAGGTAGGGGGTCTGTGAACCCTGGTGTCTCACCACCAGCCCATGGGAAGGGCATAGGACTGGCAAGGTGATAGTGACCACTTTCTGCTTCTCCACAGGTGGCCAAGGCAGTGTCACAGGCCCTGAGCCGCTGTGTCAACTGCCTGCCAGGACAGCGGGATGTGGATGCTGCCATCCGCATGGTGGGAGAGGCCAGCAAGAGGCTGCTGGCAGATTCGGTGAGCTGAGCAAGGATGGGAGGGGAAGGGCGAAGCTTTGTAGGTGTGTGAGCTGGTCTGTCCACACTGGTTTCCTCTGTAGCATATCCCCAAACATGTGCCACACCTTCATCTTCCACCTCCATCCTCTCACTATCTCTCCTGACTTCTTTCCCTGCCTCCAGTTCCCTCCCAGCACCAAGAGCTTCCAGGATGCACAGAGCCAGCTGAACAGGGCAGCTGCAGGGCTCAACCAGTCTGCCAACGAGCTGGTGCAGGCATCACGTGGCACCCCTCAAGACCTGGCCAAGTCCTCTGGCAAATTTGGGCAGGACTTCAATGAGTTTCTGCAGGCAGGAGTGGAGATGGCCAGCCAGTCCCCGGTGAGAGCAAACACGCGTTGGGGGATCCTGGGAATCGTGAGAGGTTTGGGATGCCTGAGAAGGTGGCTGACCATAGGCAGAGTGTCTGAGCAGTGGTGGTTAGGGTGGCTGTGACCAGTGCAGCTGGTGAGATGGGTTCTAGAGCTGTGGAAAACTGCAGCAGCAGGGAGAAAGTGGCTTGGGATAGTTCAGTGATAGTTGTAACCGTATTCTTGCTGTTGGTGGACCTCTGGGATGAAGGGAACCGGCTTAGCTTGAAAACCACCAGAGAAGAGCCAAGGTAAGTGTGGAGCTTGGAAACCTACTGCAGGTAACTCTTCTTGACTCTTTGCAGAATAAGGAAGACCAGGCACAGGTGGTGTCAAACCTGAAGAGCATCTCCATGTCCTCCAGCAAGCTGCTGCTGGCTGCAAAGGCGCTGTCTGCTGACCCCACAGCTCCCAATCTCAAGAATCAGCTGGCAGCAGCGGCACGGTAGGAGGAAACACTCCCCATGAGCTCTTTGCTGTTGCAGTGAGGCTGGGTGGTAGAGAGAATGTTGATCCATGGGTCTTTCTCCTTTTTCCTCGGCAGGGCTGTGACTGACAGCATTAACCAGCTGATCACCATGTGCACCCAGCAGGCACCGGGCCAGAAGGAGTGCGACAACGCCCTGCGGGAGCTGGAGGTGAGACACCACGTCTTGTTGAGGAGGGCTTAGGTGACTTCATACTGAGGTGGTGGGGAAAGGGGAGCTGTGCCCCAAGGCAACGGACAGCAGGGAGCAAAGAGGGGTTGCAAGTGGAAGGTGTGGTCCCTTCCCTTGGATGTGACACCTGTATCCCTATAGACAGTGAAGGAGCTGTTGGAGAACCCCACCCAGACTGTAAACGACATGTCCTACTTCAACTGCCTTGATAGCGTCATGGAGAACTCCAAGGTGAGCCTTGAGCTGGAGTTGGAATTTCGGAGAGGGATGGGGAGGTTTGAAAAGGATGTGGGGGCAGGGCAAAAGGTGATTCCTCCCTGGTTGATGAAGCACAGTGAGCTCTTAGTCTGGGAGCACAGGAGTCCACACCACGGGAGGTGGGGTAGACTCTAACCGGTGCATGGTGTGTCTTGCAGGTGCTGGGTGAGTCCATGGCTGGCATCTCCCAGAACGCCAAGAACAGCAAACTGCCCGAGTTTGGTGACTCCATTAGCACAGCCTCCAAAGCTCTCTGCGGGCTGACAGAGGCAGCTGCCCAGGTGAGACACATTCAGTCGTCCCAGCCCTGTACATTACCCATCCTGCATCACTGCCATGTGTACCTCACTCAAAGCCTAACCCCATGGTATGGTGGTGCCAACCTTCCTCCGTAACCCATGCCTGCTCTGATCCTCTCCCCTGTGTGTGAGCTCTCACCATCTCTCTCATGCTTCTAGGCTGCCTACCTTGTGGGTGTCTCGGACCCCAACAGCCAGGCTGGACAGCAGGGTTTGGTAGATCCCACTCAGTTTGCCAGAGCTAATCAAGCTATTCAGATGGCCTGTCAGAACCTGGTGGACCCTGCCTGCACCCAGTCCCAGGTAAGTATGAGCTGAAGCACCATTACGGGCATTTTCTTGCACAAAAGGGAGTATGAAGCCAGTTGGAAGAGCTGCATCCCAAGAGCTGGCCAAGACTATGGCTTGTGTCTCATCAGCTGTACGGGGAACCAGCTGGTAGCTTTGGTGCAATGGTGGCAGTCCAGATGGGGAGCTGTATGGGTGCGCAGGACCTTGGTGATCCTTCCTGGGTCTCAAGAGGGACTTCTGCCCTCACTGGTGCCACACATGGGGCTGGTAGGAAGGGAGAGCTGCAGGAATGGGGAGTCGTGGTGGATTCTGCCTCACCCTGCTCTTCCTCACAGGTGTTGTCAGCAGCCACCATCGTAGCAAAGCACACCTCAGCCCTGTGCAACACGTGCCGCCTGGCCTCCTCCCGCACTGCCAACCCTGTGGCCAAGCGCCAGTTCGTCCAGTCAGCCAAGGAGGTGGCCAACAGCACAGCCAACCTGGTGAAGACCATCAAGGTGCGGTCTCCCTGCTGCAGCACCATCGTGGGGATGGGATTTGGGGCATGGTGGGAATTGGCTAGTTACTCTGGTCTCTCCACACCAGGCCCTGGATGGTGAGTTCAATGAGGAGAACCGGGAGCGGTGCCGTGCTGCCACTGCCCCTCTCATAGAGGCTGTGGATAACCTGACAGCCTTTGCCTCCAACCCGGAGTTTGCCACTGTTCCGGCCCAGATCAGCCCAGAGGTAGCGTGCAAAAGGAGCAGGGAAGATGTGACCTGGCTGTAATGGGGCCTGTGGAATGGTGGGGAGGCGCTTTGTTTCCCCCTGAGCGTGGGATGGAGTCTCAGTGTGGAGCTGGTGCCTTTAGGGGGTGTGATGGGGAGGTGGCAGCAAGCCTTGGGCTTTGAGGGACTGCTCTAAGGTGGAGGTCACAGGAGAGAGAGTAACTTCCCATGCACAGTCCCTTGCCTACCTCATCAGCCTGTTGTCTCACTGTGCAGGGGCGTAGAGCCATGGAGCCCATTGTCTCTGCAGCCAAGACCATGTTGGAGAGCTCTGCTGGCCTCATCCAGACTGCCCGCTCTCTGGCTGTCAACCCCAAGGACCCACCGCAGTGGTCGGTGCTGGCTGGCCACTCTCGCACTGTCTCAGACTCCATCAAGAAGCTGATCACCAACATGAGGTGAGGCAAGTCCTGACTTCTTGGCTGTGGCCCCATTCCTGCTTTTGGTGAGCAGCCTGAAGATGTTTTGGCTTATCTTCTGCTTGCCTGCTGCCGATGTTGGGGAGGTGAAGGATGGGGAAGAACACTGTTCCTCTTACTCAGCATGGGAGCTGCTCCTCCGGCCCTGGCACAGGTTGATAGGAATCCTTGCTAGTGTGCCCAAGCTTTATGATGCTGGGTTGCCTCAAAGCCTGGGAGAAGTGTCCTGCCCCTCACCGGCACCAGCTGGGGGTAAAGGGGTGGTGTAGCACCTGCCAGCACTGAGCTAATCCATCTGTCACACAGGGACAAAGCTCCAGGACAGCGGGAGTGTGATGAAGCCATCGAGGTTCTGAACAGATGCATGCGAGAGGTGGACCAGGCCTCTCTCGCTGCCATTAGCCAGCAGCTGGCTCCTCGAGAAGATATCTCCCAGGAGGTGAGTCAGGGATGTGCTGCTGCAAGCTTAACTGGTGTGGGCATCTTCCCCCTGGCTCCCAGCAGCACATGGTGACCCCAGCCCTGCTTCAGCCTCATGCAACGACCTCTCTTTGCAACAGGCTTTGCACAACCAGATGATCACAGCTGTCCAGGAGATCAGCAACCTGATCGAGCCTGTGGCCAGCGCAGCACGTGCCGAGGCCTCCCAGCTGGGGCACAAGGTAACGTGAGGATGGGGACAGGGAGCTGCTGGCAAGGTGCTCAGTGTACACAGTAAAGCTCACAGTGGGAGCAGGGGCACGAGGCACCTGGGGCTGGAAGCTGCTGGTGCTGATGCTGCTCTTCTCTAGGTGTCCCAGATGGCTCAGTACTTTGAACCGCTCATTATGGCGGCTGTCGGCGCTGCCTCCAAGACGCCCAGCCACCAGCAGCAGATGAACCTTCTGGACCAGACCAAAACACTGGCCGAGTCTGCCTTGCAGATGCTGTACACGGCGAAGGAGGCTGGTGGGAACCCCAAGGTGAGCAGGAGGGGCACATGCCAGTGGTGTGCTCCCCTTCTCACGTGGGTACTGCATGATACACACGTGCGCTGGACACAGAAACCTGCAGTAAGTGTGCAGTATCCGTGTTGAGAGGGGAGCTGCTGCACAGCTTTCCTGACTCTGTCTTGTCTTTGCAGCAAGCTGTCCACACCCAGGAGGCTCTGGAGGAGGCTGTACAGATGATGAAGGAAGCAGTGGAGGACCTGACCACCACCCTGAACGAGGCAGCTAGCGCTGCAGGTGTTGTGGGGGGCATGGTGGACTCCATCACCCAGGCCATCAACCACGTGAGTGTAGCATGGATTAGACCTGGCCAGGGCTGAGGATGGGGGAGAGGAAAACTCATAGTCAATGGTCTTTGGGCTGGGACTGGAGCCAGACTCTCCTGGTGGTCTCTTGCAGCTGGACGAGGGGCCTATGGGTGAGCCAGAAGGGACCTTTGTGGACTACCAGACCACGATGGTGAAGACAGCCAAAGCCATCGCAGTGACTGTGCAGGAGATGGTGGGTGCAAGCCAGCCTGTCACTGCAGAAAGTACTGCCTGCCACTCAGGCATGACAACTGCCCTCCTTACTCTCCCGTCCCAGTACAGGGCTCCTCCGACTCCTGCTTTTCTTCCTTTGGCAGGTCACCAAATCTACCACCAACCCAGATGAGCTGGGCACACTGGCCAACCAGCTCACCAACGACTACGGGCAGCTGGCACAACAGGCCAAGCCGGCTGCGCTCACTGCTGAGAACGAGGAGGTGCGAGCATAGGGAGGAGTGCTGGACCATGCTGTGGGGCAGAGCAGAGTCTGCTGGGGCCTGAGAGCAGAGGACAGGGACACTCAAAACTCCCATCAGAGCTGGGCGCAGGCAGCATTCAGATCTCCTTTGCAACCCAATATGAAAACACAGAGCAAAGCCGTGTTTCCTTTTTCCACCTGAGTGGGAGGACTGGGAGAAAGGAGTTGGGTGGGGTTGGCTGATGTATCTTGGTGAGTGTCATGGATGCATGGTTTAGTTACTTGCTGGCTCTCTCACCCACCTGTTCCTCTCCAGATCGGTTCCCACATCAAGCGCCGGGTGCAGGAACTGGGTCATGGCTGTGCTGCTCTGGTCACCAAGGCTGGAGCCCTGCAGTGCAGCCCCAGCGATGCCTACACCAAGAAAGAGCTGATAGAGAGTGCACGCAAGGTTTCTGAGAAGGTGAGTGGTCCAGAGAGGATGGCACAGTGATGAGGTGGGAGGGATGCAGGATTGAGCCATATACCCTTGGAGCCACCACACTAGGTTCTCCCTTGGTCCTGTTGGACTGTAGTGGTGCTCTTAGCCATGCTCACCCTGCCCAGCTGAGAAGGTGGAAGATGAATTCCCCTCTTCAGGGAACATAACAGCAGCTGGTGCTGTTAGGGATGAATGTAATATCTGGGTCCTGCCTGCTGATGTACTGCTGATGGCCCACAAGAAGAGACCGATCTTCACACTGGTGGCAGCCCAGTGCTCTCCATGTCAGCTCTTACACTGGTTGGCATAGCATTTCATGCATCTCCAGCCAAGCTTGCATCTCATGCTGGCTGATTAATTTCCCGCTTGCCTGTTGGTGGTGTGGTTGGAAGTGTCCTGTCCGTCAATCAGTCTTGAGAACATACTTTTGAATAACAGATGAAAACATGGCTAAAAACCTCTAGTCGATAAGGATAGAGCCGCAGTGCTTGTAAGCAAATCACAAAAGACAAACAGGCACTTGTTTGTCGTGCCTGGCACATGCCTCCGTGCTCAGGACCTCCTGCAGGTTCTTCCTTTCCAAGATTGCTTTCCAGCTTGTTCTCCTATGAGTACTTTCCCAAGTACAGAAATCGAGTTTACGAGCTAAAGAAGGAATGAGTTGTGGTGTTCTGATGTGCATCATGCAAACCTTATTCCTTTGAAAACTACCAGAGCCCAGTATCTCCTGGACTCCCAAATACAATAGTTACAAGGTAAAAATAAATTAACTGGAAGATAAGAAGGGGTGTCCAAACCACATGATTCACAGTCCCTCTTCTTGGTATGGAGCAACTCTGTCCTGGGAGGTGCTGGAGAAGGTGTGTACAGTGGGGTTTGCCTGAACCTGCTCTGCTCCCCCAGTCACCCTCCTTGTACCCCACAGGTGTCTCACGTGCTGGCAGCTCTTCAGGCTGGAAACCGAGGGACACAAGCCTGCATCACTGCAGCCAGTGCTGTCTCTGGCATCATTGCTGACCTTGACACCACCATCATGTTTGCCACAGCAGGAACCCTCAACAGGGAGAACTCAGAGACCTTTGCTGACCACAGGTACCTATGGTCTCCTGTCTTTCTGAGCCCCAAGGAGAACTACAAGTTCTGGTCACCCTGACTCTGTTTCCCGTCCAGTTTATACATACAGAAGGCAGGGTCTATGGTCTCTCTGCACACCAGGGACCATGTGTGGATGTACAGAGCTATGTCCTTTTTTACGCCCTTCTTTTTCCCAGAGAGGGCATCTTGAAGACAGCTAAGGCTCTGGTGGAGGACACCAAGGTGTTGGTGCAGAACGCCACAGCCAGCCAGGAGAAGCTGGCCCAGGCGGCCCAGTCATCCGTGTCCACCATCACTCGCCTGGCAGAGGTGGTGAAGCTCGGTGCTGCCAGCCTTGGATCTGAGGACCCTGAGACTCAGGTAGGACAGAGTGTGTAGGGTGTATGGAGGCTGCTCATATTTTACTTTAAGGGGTTGAGAGTTGCAGGTGTTGTGTAGTGCTCTGGGCTGGATCCTTTGTGATGTGGAGAGGGTTGTCAGGGTGACTGATGCTGGCTGAGCTGGACCCCATGTGTGCCCTGGGATATCCAGGTTTCTCAGTGCTGGGTCACACCACCCCCAGCCTGAGTGTGACCATAGCCAAGCCATTGCTCTTGTCTTGCTCTCTTCAGGTGGTCCTGATCAATGCTGTGAAGGATGTGGCCAAGGCACTTGGAGACCTGATTGGTGCCACCAAGGCAGCTGCTGGCAAAGCTGGGGATGATCCTGCTGTCTATCAGCTGAAGAACTCTGCAAAGGTCTGAGCTGGGTGTGATATGAAGGAGAGGATGGGGCAGCAGGGGTGGAGTAGGAGCAGGGGGGCTTCTCTGCCAGTCTGGAGGTAGGAGGATGACTGGGAGGTGGTTAGGGCAAGAGGGGAAGAAAGGGACCATAAACACTGGGGCATAGCATGCGGAGGAGGCGCTGGGGGAAGAACGAGATGGTGTGATTGGAGTATGGGGATGAGGCCATTTCGGACCAAACCACAAGAGAGGGATGTATGCTAGCAGCATCCCAGAGCTTGCATAGGGCTTCACCTGGCTCTCTTCCCTTCAACAGGTGATGGTGACGAATGTCACTTCCTTGCTGAAGACAGTGAAGGCTGTTGAGGATGAGGCCACGAAGGGAACACGGGCCCTGGAGGCCACAATAGAGCACATCCGCCAAGAGCTGGCTGTGAGTACAGCCACAGAGCTGCGGCTGCTGTTCCTCCTGCTGGCTGCCCCATGGCTCACTGCCGCCTCTTGCCTTGCAGGTCTTCTCCTCCCCGGTGCCTCCCGCCAAGGTCTCCACCCCGGAGGACTTCATCCGTATGACAAAAGGCATCACGATGGCCACAGCCAAAGCGGTGGCTGCTGGCAACTCGTGTCGGCAGGAGGACGTCATCGCCACAGCGAACCTGAGTCGCCGTGCCATTGCGGATATGCTGCGCTCCTGCAAGGTAAGGCAGGCAGGAAGGAGATGTGGGTCTCACGTGGCTTTATGGGTGGCTGTGGGTGCCGGCAGGGATAGTGCTGCATGTGAACTGGGGCTTTGCTGTCTCTGGGTTTCAGGAAGCCGCCTACCACCCAGAGGTGAGCGGGGCCGTGCGGCAGCGGGCACTGCGTTTCGGCAAGGAGTGTGCCGATGGTTACCTGGAGCTGCTGGAGCACGTGCTGGTGGTGAGTATTCCTGTCCTAGTTCCCAGGGTGGTCAGAGGCTGCCCGTGAATGCCAGGGTGCTCCCCAAATCCCCAAGGCCCTCTGGGCTCTGCACCTTCTCCCACTGAGGTCTTTGCACGGCCCCCTTCACTGACTGTGCCGACACAGCATGTGGCCAAGCCCCTGCCATAGGAGCAGATGTCAAAGAGATGAACAAGCTCTGAAGAAAGGTATTTGGCAAACAACAGATGGAGATTAACTGGCCATAAACAGATGGAGGCTGGAAGTTTAACAACACGGGAGCAAAATCCTGGAGCAGCTTGTAATAAAAGTCGTGGGAGTGAGAGACTTCAGGCAGTGTGAAAACAGAGCTTGTTAAGCTCACAGCAGAGTGGAAGATGGGCAGTGCCTCTGGTAGTGGAGATGATGACTACAAGTACCAGCTGCATCCTTTTAATCCTGTCTTCCTCTGTGTGGGTTCTCCCTCACCTGAGGACTTCATCTTGCTGCTTTAATTAGCTGTCCCACAAGATGAGCATGGTTCACAAGAAGGAAATTAAGACCACAGAGGGGTAGAAAGGATCCAGAGAGGGCCTTCCAGTGGTTTGCATTCTTGGCAAGATCACAGAGTCAAGAGCGCTGGAAGAATAGGCAGACTCAGCCCCTAGAGCTGCGAGAGCCCTCAAGCTGGGGTCAGGACAAAGATTAAGGGCAAGTCAGCTCTGTGGCAAGGTTTCACTAAGCTGGTTAGGAGGGCTTGGTGGAAGTATGCAGTTCAGGTTCACCAGATACAAGGCAGTGAAGCATGGACTGTGGTTTCCTGCAGGGAAAGCCCCTTTAGGCAGAGGGTAACCAACATTGACAGCACAAAGAGGAGGTGGGCAGGAAATTGATGGTTAGGTATTGAAGCTGGGCAGAGGGGAAGTCAAAGGGTGGTTTTGTCTGAAGGAGGTAACCACTGGGGTACAGTTCCCAGGGGAGCAGTGAGTTTTCCGTCCTCTGGATGTAGCTCAAATGTCTGTCTGGAAGATGCTTTAGCCACACCTCATGGCAGTCATGGCAGCCAAGGCTGGAGTGCTGAGGAGAAATTCCCTGGCTGACCTGTTGTTAACAGATGATTGGGCTAATGACTAATTAGTGTGGCAGTGTCTGAGATCAGCCTACTTGCAGGAACATGTTATTCAGCTGTGGTTTGAGTGTAATCATCCAGCTGAGTCTCTCGAGTATCTCTTGACCTCTCTTGAGTATCGTACTTGGTACATCCCATGAAGTGCTCTCTGGAGGTGAGCTTAGTAAGCACACAGCCTTCAGCTCCAGCAGTTTTAAAAACATTGTCAGAGCAGTATCAGACTTAATAATGTGGCATTTAGTCTGAATACATTTACCCTGAGCCCTGTGCAGCTCTGGTGACTGCGGGGGATGTCCCCACGTGACTCCAGGATAAAGCTGTGCCCCACTGCCCCAGCCTCTGCAGCACTTCGGTCTGCAAAGGCAGGAACGAAGTTCATGAGTCCTGTTTATCAGGGGACAGCAGGTTCCTGGAAAGCTGTGAGCAGGACAGGTTTAGGGAAATGAGAGGTGAAATGATGGATGCGATGATGCTCCCCATTAGCAGCAAGTCCATTGCAGAGCCTGGCATGGAGTGTGAATGAGCATCATGAGCATTTAAGACGAAGAATTATTTGACTGGGAATGGAAAATGTGACTCCTAGCAGAGGAGGGGGAAAGGCTGCATGTTTCACTGGGGAGGGGAAGGAATCTGAACCTCCACAGGGACTTGGTGTTTTGTAACGATAGGTGTCTCTCTCTAAAAGCAGAGTGATCTGCTGGCTGAAAACTGCAGTGAAGCAATTCAGGGTGGGGAGAAGTAAGGTGTAAAGGGGGTTGAGAAGGAGAGTGGCTCTGTGGCTGCTCTGTGTGTAGGTGGCTCCTCTGACCCTCGGAGCCTCATACAGGCACCTGGACTACCCCAGCCCTGCTGGGGCAGTGTGAGCTAAGGATGGCAGCTTAGCTCCCCACCAGGGTCTTCTGATCCTTCATTCCCACCTCTCCTCTTGGCTGCCCTTCACCACTCACCAGAGAGCACCCACCCTTCCCTGCCACCCAGCGCCCACGTGTCCTGGTCAGGACATTCACTGCTTTCTTCTCTCTCTTCTCCTTCCCTCCCTGTCAGCCGGTGAGTAAGGCAGCCTTGGGGTGCCTGCTGGTGTCTAACTTCAGCATGAGCCTTGCTCACAGCGTGTCTGCGTGCCCAGCCCAGAGCTGGGGTGGCATTTGCGTGTGTCTGCAGGGGCCCTGGGGTCCGTGTGTGTGTGTGTATACTCACACCCGCTCTAGCTGATGAGCAGCTGCCGCCTCTGCGGTGCGAACTGGGCCAGCAGTGAGCTCTGCTTGTGTATACAGGCCCCATGTGTGTGCACGTGTGTGCTGTGGTGTGTGCATGTCCTCCCTCCATGTCAGTGAAGGATCGCTGTGGCTCTGCCAGATGCCTTGTGCTGGCAGGACGAGCCCTCCTGGGCTGGGACATATCTCCAGGGTGCCCCCCTTTGCCCAGCTTGTGTTTGCAGACCAATATCCAAAAGGAGGACAGCAAGGGGGAAATGCTTCTGGAGCTTGAAATGCTTTGTGGGGGGAATGAAATCCTGGAAGGGATAGCCACTGAATGCAGGAAAGCTTGTACTGGGGGTCCTGTGGCTGCAAGATGTCCCAGAAGCAGTTGATGTATTGAGGTTAAGGGAAAGCTCATCCCGTGCTCAGGCTGGAGGACATGAGCTAGGGTCACTCAAGAAAGCATTACAGATACCCCTGATGTGTACACATGTAGGGAGAGCTGGGGATCCAACCTTCCTTCCCCAAAGAGTGAACCCCAAACAGACCTGTGAGGTCCCCCTTTTCCAGACACTTACATCTGCCTCTTCCCCGCAGATTCTGCAGAAGCCAACTCACGAGCTGAAGCAGCAGCTGGCAGGCTACTCCAAGCGCGTGGCCAGCTCCGTCACCGAGCTCATCCAGGCAGCTGAGGCCATGAAAGGTACAGAAGGGTCCTGCACAAAGGGGCAGGAACAAGGGCTGGCATTAGAGTGGAAGACTCAGGAGCTGATGGAGGAGGTAGGGTGAGTCAGAAGTGAGGCCAGACGTGGGTTCCCTTCCTGTTTTTTCTAGGGACCGAGTGGGTTGACCCAGAAGATCCCACTGTCATCGCTGAAAATGAGCTGCTGGGGGCAGCAGCTGCCATTGAGGCTGCAGCCAAGAAGCTGGAGCAGCTGAAACCGAGGGCCAAACCTAAGGTAGCGGTGCTGAGCCCTGGCACTGAGACTCTCCCTTCTCTCCTTCGGCCAGGTGTGAAGGGTCATGCATGAGAAGCCTCCCTGGTCCTGTGCTTCCACTGCCTCCCCCATCCACAGCTGGACCTTCCTTGGGCAGCCCATATCCTTGTGTGCCCAACAGCCCTTAATCCAGCTCTATATGTGCCCCACCCCCTTACCCCCTTGATATCATCCGGCTCTGGCCCACCTGTCCCAGCACCCCTGCCTGGGACTCACATCCTGCTTTTGCCCACAGCAAGCAGACGAGAGCCTGAACTTTGAGGAGCAAATCCTGGAAGCTGCCAAATCCATTGCTGCAGCCACAAGTGCCCTGGTGAAGGCAGCCTCAGCAGCCCAGCGAGAATTAGTGGCTCAAGGCAAGGTAAGGCTGAAAAAGGGAAAGAAATAAGAAGAGGTAGGGCTGTCGTTGGTTCTCCCTTCTCTGGGGCTGCCTACAGCCCATGTGCCCTGTGGCCAAGGGTGCTCAGGGTGACAAACCTCACTGCTCTTCTCCTTCTTCACAGGTTGGTGCCATCCCCGCCAATGCAGTGGACGATGGACAGTGGTCCCAGGGACTTATTTCAGCTGTGAGTGTCAAGGTCGTGCCGAGGGGATGGGGGGAACCCTCCTCTTGGCTTCTGCTGTAAAGATGAAATTGCTCTGCCCTTGCACTTCTACTCCGTGGAAAAAGCAGCCGTGCTTCTTGCTCCCTCTCCCATGAGCTGAGACATGGTGTGGAAGCTGGTTGTTGCTGTCCCATGCCCCACAGCCTCCTTGGGGCCCATCAGGGCATGCCTTCCCTGGGGAAGCTTCCATACCCCTCCCTGACAGCCTCTCTCACCGCAGGCACGCATGGTGGCGGCTGCCACCAACAACCTGTGCGAGGCCGCCAATGCAGCGGTGCAGGGTCACGCCAGCGAAGAGAAGCTCATCTCGTCCGCCAAGCAGGTGGCTGCCTCCACAGCGCAGCTCCTGGTGGCCTGCAAGGTGAAGGCTGACCACGACTCGGAGGCCATGAAGCGGCTCCAGGTGATTCCCAGGCTGCCCCTCCAGCCCTAGCTACCTCCTCCTGGCTGCTCGAAGGATGGGTGGGAGTTGGGTGAGGGCACATGTGTGCTCCCCAAGACTCGCAGTGCCCATGCGCCATCATTGGGGAAGCACACCGGGGTGCAGGCTCCAGATTGCTTGGACTTCACTGCTAGATGTGTGGCAGGTGTATGAGCGATGCTGTGCTGCTGAGCCCAGCAATGTCCAGGGATGGTGAACCAGTACAGGAATGCCTGAAATGCATGCACTGCATCTCTGGCATGTGAGTGGTTAGTATCTGGGGGGGAATGCGTTGTAGTACCCTTACTCCTCAGAGGCCATGGCACTCAACAGGTTAATGCCCATGCGTTGGAGGGCTAACATAGGGTCCTAGCACTGGTCTCTCCTGCCAAGCACTGGGGAGGGTCAGATGGGCTGCCTCCCCAATCCCTGCTGCGCTGCTCAGACAGGAGCCAGAGCACGGCTGGAGCAGCAGCGCCTGAAATGGTCATGAGCGGGTGGCAAGGCAGCAAGCCATGTAAAGGAATCCCTGCCTGCAGCTCTCAGCATGCCTGGCTGCTTGTCCTGCCTGCCAGCCTGGCTTGGGGCAGGGGTTGTTTCAACCACCCCAGGCAGCACTTATGCCCTGAGGCTATGACGTAGTCTGCTGCTTTTCCTCCTCCTTGCTGCAGGCTGCCGGCAACGCAGTGAAGAGAGCATCTGACAATCTGGTGAAGGCAGCGCAGAAGGCAGCTGCCTTCCAGGACCACGATGAAACGGTGGTGGTGAAGGAGAAGATGGTCGGGGGGATCGCGCAGGTGAGCAGGGTGGATCTGGCAGGGCAAGAGCAGCTCTGGTTGGCACTACAACCTGTGTGTGCCCATCTCAGGGGTGTTGTCTTACAACTCACAAGCTCAGGTCATGTCTCCAGAGAGTGTCTTAAAAATTCTGCAAGTGCACCCACCCCACCCAGAACGAAAAATACTGTGGCTTCACCCTTGTCCTATCACCTGTAGCAGCAGGTGCAGCTGGTGTTGGAGCACACTCCCAGGGGTGTAATTTTCTGCCGCCTTTTTGGTGCAGTGCCCATACCATCACGGTGTCTGTGACACATGTGAAAGTCGTAGCATCGGACAGGGAGTGAGAGATGCCCGGCACGGGGTGCCACAGGTCCGAGTGCTGCTTCCTGGGCAGAGGCTTACAGCTGAAACCCTCCACAGAGCACATGGAGCTAAGCCCCGGGAGCTGTACTGCTCCGTGTTATCTCTGGAGGCTTGTGGTCCCGCTGCAGGGTCAGCAGCCATCATGCTGCACCAGCCCAGGAAGGCAGTGACTGAGATGGGGGGAGGCAGCAGCTGGAGAGCCTGGCTCTGGCCTTGGCATTGCTGTGGTGGTGTTTCCCCATTGGGGACAGCTGTGACCCCAGGGCTCTCTCCTGGCAGATCATCGCCGCCCAGGAGGAGATGCTGCGCAAGGAGCGTGAGCTGGAGGAGGCACGGAAGAAGCTGGCCATGATCCGGCAGCAGCAGTACAAGTTCCTGCCCTCAGAGCTGCGGGATGAGGACCAGAACTGAGCCCTGCACCCTCCCACTGCTCACTGCACAGACTGCCGCCCTCCCACCCGCTCCTATTTAAGATGACCCACCTTGAGTGAAGGGTTGCCTGGGCTAGACCAGAGCTCTGCCCGCACCCAGAGCGTCGGGACTAACCCAGCTGCTGCTGCAAGCTGGCGCTGCACCAGCAACTCCGCTTTGCCGCCCAGCCCACCTTCCCATGCTCACCCAGGACACAGCCAGAGAGCCTGGAGGGACCTGGCTAGGGTGGGAGACAAGGCTGCACAGCTCAGGGCTCACTCACCAGCCCCAAAGTGCGGGGCTGGAGAGCTGTCCACTATAGGGGATATTACTGTGTGCCTTCGTTGTTCCCACTCGTGCTCCTTTCTTCTCTCTCCTCCGCGCTGGAGGGGAGAGGCGGGCAGCTTGCCCTCTCCTGTGCGATGGGGCACAGGGAGCAGCATGGTCTCTCGCTGAGCTCTCACACAGAGCTGCCTTTCACCTCCAATGCCTTATTGCTGGCTGAAACTTTCTCCTTCTCCTCTTCCTACGTACCTTCCCTGGGAGGCTCTGAGCCACCCCCACCTCCCCCCAACCCCCGCCCGATGAACCTATTCTTCAGCCTGGGCCCCTTTGGGGAGCAGCAGGTCTGGAAGCTGCAGTGCCTCTGCACAGGATAGGGTGGATGCGATGGGTTCATTTCCACAGTTGCTCTTTGCCTTCCATACCCCATGGCCCCAGCCAGCTCTGCCCTTCTCCTCCTTCCCAAGTGCCTGCATCGTTTTCCAAGATCTGCAGTATTTTTGTAACTTTTCCGTTTCTCTAGTATCGAGCCTGCAGCTTTTGAAGTTCATTTATTCCCTGCCCCCAGCTCCCATCCTGCCCACTAACACCCAGCTCTTGCTCAGGTCCCGCAGCCTGGCATCCCACTCCTCCTCAGCTCCGGGACCCCTGTCCCCTCCCCCTTTGCACTCGCTGAGGCTTCTCTCACTATTTTGATACTTTAAGCATCCCATATTAAGCATTGAAGGAAACCAGCTCTCCCCCGAGACTCCGGGGTAGAGTGGGGAGTGCCGATGTCTCCTTGGAAAGACGCGTTCATCAATAAATTCTGGTTTTCCTGCTTTCTTGCTGCCTGAGTATCATCAGGACCAGGAGAAAGGGAGGGTTGGTGGGCAGGGGGGGCCACGGCTGTCTGCCCTCCCAGCAGAGGCGGGGGGAGTGTAACACGGGTGCTTATACAGCATGGAAAATATTTGAGGCATGTCCAGCCCCAAGCACCCAGCAAGCCAGACCCCCACTGGCAGCCATGTGCTGGCCCTCGCAGGTGCCACTGGGGGGCTGGTGCCCCAGGAGAATCCCTGGGGATTTTGTTTCTGGGGGATTTGGGCTTCAGGAGGGTGCTTGCCAGGCTCCTGGCCCCATTCCTGCCGCCAGCCGAAAATATCCCTGTGCAGGGTGCCACAGGGATGCAGGTGGAGGACCCCTCGGTCACTGGTGGGTAAGCGGCAGCCCTTGGTGTCCTGTGGGTCCAGGAATGTGTCCGAAGCCCTCCCGGCTGCCGGTGCTGAGCTCACGCCCCGAAATAGCCCCGTGGTCCGACCTGTGCAGGCAGCAGCTGCCCAAACCGTGTCCCCACCTGTTCCCACCCTGTCACTCAGCGGGGGCTCGGGGGGCCTGAGTGGCAGCGGGGCAGGCAGAGATGCTGTGAGGTGGAGAGGGATGTGGGTGGGCTGGCATCTGTCCCCTGCCTCTGGGACCCATTCTCAGCACCATGAGCTACCAGCATCATAAGTGCCAAGGGCAGCATCCCACAGCATCCCAGCTGGTGCCCCCCTGTTGCCTTGTAGGCACATCCCGACTGGTACAGAGGGGCTGCTGCCCCCTAGGACCTTCACCCCTGGCTGGGCTCCAGGGTGGATTTGTGGCTCTAGCAGGCATTCAAATCCTCCCAGCTGTCTCCTGACAATCTGTGTTGGTCTGACCCGGCCCTAGGCTCTCACCCAGGTACCAAACAGGCACAAGGCCCCTCTGAGTGACTGGCAAGGGCAGTGAGTGGGCAATGAAGCAGCCGCCCCTGGCCTCATCTCTGCATGCTGAGACCATGGGAGCTCCAGCACCTCCAGCACAGGTCTGCAGGCACATCCACTGCTGTATCCTCTGGACTGGTGTACAGCCAAGCGGGGGTGTCACAGACACTAGGGGAGGGATGTGGGGTGCAATTCACCCCGGTCCACTGAACCTTGCCTGCCAGAGCAGGGAGTTTGGCAGGCAAGGTTGAGTGAGCACACATAGGGACTTGGTGATGGGACAACACAGTCATGAGGCACCAGCACCTCTGCAGAGATACAAATGCACCTATATTGGAGGTGGGCAGGGAAGCTGCAGCCCAGCTTCTCAAGGAGCCCAGAGACTGGGTGAGAGGCTGCAGCACTAGCTGCAATCATGAAGCTCCTTTCAGATAGCACAAGTCTTTCCCCAGGAGCGCAGTCAAACCCTGGAGTGGGGCACGCAGCAAGGTCCCTGTTCTTGGAGACCCTAGCCCAGGGTGGGGCAGGGCATTGGGCAGCATTGGGAGAGATACACACCTGTGCCCGTCTCCACCCCCTTATCCCAGAAGTCACCCAACAGGACAGCTTTGAGGGCAGACTTGTGGGCCTGGGCACCTGGATGGCCCCAGCTGTGCCATTTGGACATGGCCATGATGCCTCAAGCAAAGGGAAGTGGGCAGCAAGGGAAAACTGCATCCTTTAGTGAGACATCTGAGCTTGACCCCAGGGTGTCTGCTCTGCTGCTCACACCATGCACATCATCGTCTTTCCCCCATGTGCCAAGCCCGTGAAGCTGCTCCCGGTCAAAGTATTTCACAGAAAACCATCCACCCTCGCTCGGGAACGATGGGAGACCGATCTTCCCCCTCCCCTCAGAAGCCATGTGCTGGCAGTTGCTAACTTTCCTTGTCCAAATATGTGCCTAATTCGTCAGTATTAATAACTGCTCTCAAGAGTACAGCTGTGGCTCTTCTGCTGCTTTCCCCAAAGCTTCAGCAGTCCCTTGTTCCTTGGCTGCTCCTGTCTCTCCTATGTCTCTTACAACCCAGGGTGGAGGGCTCCTTGAAATCCACTTTCTCCAGCCCTCAAAACCTTTTTGCTTTGCTTCTCTTGCAGCACTGCTGCCAAAAAGTTGCAGCAGGCCAGGGTTGGATGTGACCCCGGGGTGATGGCCTGGGGGAATCTGCACACCCCTCCTCTCCCTGTCCTATCCCAGCCTCCCCACGTGCCGCACGCTCCTGCAGCCCTTCTGCTGGCTCCTTCCAGCCCAGCTCCCCCCACCCGGCCCTGAGCCCACCCTGCAGCTGGGAATGCGCCAGAAGCATTTATGAGCATTATTAAAGCACGGGTTATTTTTGGAGGAGACAGGATTTCAAGGGTTTGCATTTTTTTTGCCCGTGGAATACAGTTTATTTAGAGCAGAAATATGGAGAGGGGTGGTGGGATTGCCTGCATGCCCTGTGTCTCCCTGTAATGCCACCCTATGGGCTGCACATGTCCTGAGGTGTCCCTGTTGGTGCCAGGGACAATGGAACCATGGTGCAAGGCAGTGGGAAGGTGGATGCCAGGAAGCCTGCATGGAGCTGGGGCCCTCCTGCCCCACCATAATGCAGGAGCTGGGTGGAGAGGTCAAGGTCTCTGATCGCTTCTCTCCCAAGGGATTTTCCCCATGTGGACAGTGGTGTTCCTGACTGCAGTCACAGCTTATGGGTGTCCCCACAGCAATCACATCCTGAGGGTGTCACCGCCTCGGAGCATCCTCAAGACTTCAGTGTCTAATACAGTGCCACCAGGGTGTCCTCCCTAAAGCAGTGCCATTGGGGTGTCCCTAGCACAGTGCCACTGGGGTGTTCTTTACCCAGTGCCAACAGAGTATCTTGGGGTGCAATGTGCCTTGCCTGGTGCTGCCAGGATATCGCTAGCACTGTGCTATCAGTGTGCCCCTAGAGCAGAGTCCCAGGGTGCTCCTATCACAGTGTCCCCTGGAACGTCCCTTGCCTGGTGCTCCAGAGCACCCCTCCCACGGTACCACCAAGAAACCCTTACAGCAGGGTCCCAGGGTCTACCACAGTGTCTCCCGGTGCCCTCGCCGGCCATTTCCCTGGTGCCACCGGTGTACCCCAGAGCACTGTCCCCAGGGTGTCCCTCTCCCGGTGCCACCGCGACGTCCCTGTCCCGCTATCCCTAGAGCAGGGTTCCAGCGTGTCCCTGTCACAGTCCCCCGCGCCGTCCCCGCCCGGTGCCCCCCGCGTGTGCCCCCCCCCCCCGCCCGTCCCGCCCGGTGTCGAGCGTGCCCCTATACGGTGCTGCGCGCCGCGGGGCGGGTGGGGCGCCCCCCCGGCCCCTCCCCGGGGCTCTTAAGGAGCGGACGGTGCGGGGCGGGCAGTGCCGGTCGTCTCGCCGCCGCCAGTGATCCCGCCGCCTCCCGAACACCGCCGCCCGCCGCCCGCACCACCGACACCATGGAAGCCATCAAGAAGAAGATGCAGATGCTGAAACTGGACAAGGAGAATGCCATCGACCGCGCCGAGCAAGCGGAGGCAGACAAGAAGCAGGCGGAGGACCGCTGCAAGCAGGTGGGTGTCTGTCCCACCGCCTCCTCCGGCATCTCCCGGCGAACTCCCGCCTTAACGGTCTCCAGCCCCGGGGACCCCGTCCTGCTGGCTGTCCAGCCTGGTGAACCTCCAGCCCTGAGGATATCATTCTGCTGAGTGTCCAGCCTGGGAACCCCTGCCTTAAGGGTCTCTAGCCCAAGGGGCCCTGTCCTGCTGGGTGTCCAGCCTGGGAAACCCCGCCTTCAGGGTCTCCAGCCCAAGGGGCCCTGTCCTGCTGGGTGTCCAGTCTGGGGACCCTTGCCTTAAGGGTTTTCAGCCCCAGGGACACCATCCCGCCGGGTGTCCAGCCTGGAGACCCTCTGTCCTAGGGGGTACACAGCCTGGAGACCCTCCTCCCTAGGGCTGTCCAGCCCTGAGGATCCCTTCCCCCTGAGTGTCCAGAGTGGGGGCCCCTACCTGAAGGACTTCAAGCGCCAGGAACCCTATCCTGCTGGGTTTCCAGCCCAGGGACTCTCCTCCCTAGGAGTGTCCAGCCCTGAGGGTCCTATGCTGCTGGGCTTCTAGCCTAGAAACCCTCACCTTAAGGATCACCAGCCCCAAGGGCCCCATACTGTTGAGTGTCCAGCCTGGGAGCCCCCACCATAAGGATCTCAAGTGCCAACGAACCTGTCCATCCTAAGGTTGTCCAGCCCAGGGGATCATGTACCGCTGGGGTTCCAGTCTTGGGAACCCTCCACTCTAAGAGTGCCCAGCCCTGGAAATCTTCCCACACTGGGTGTCCAGCCTGGGAGTCCCTGTCCTAGCTGTGTCCTGCCCCGAGGACCTTGCCCAGCTGGTTTTCCTGCCTGTGGATCCTAGCTCTGTGGATGCCCAGCCCTTGAGACCTCACTCTACTGGGTCTGCATTCCCAGGGGTCTCACACTGCTGCATGCCCATCCCATGGGACATCACTGTGCTGTGTGTCCATCCCTCACCTTGCTTGGGTGCCTGTCCACAGGGACTTAGGCTCCTCTCCTTAAGGCATGGGTCCCCAGTCTGGGCACTCAGCAGGACAGGATCCTCAGGGCTGAACACCCCTAGCACAAAGGGTGCCTAGGTTGGACACCCTGACTACTCACCTTGGTCCCCTGAAACATGCCTTTACTTAGTGGGACACCCGACTGCCACCTCCCCATCCCTCTGCCAGAGTGACCCATGGGGACAGCGTACTCCCACCTCAGCCATCCAGAGATGGGGACCTTCTTGGTGCCCCCCAGAGCTGTGTCACCCAGTCAGGATCTCTTCAGTCTCCGACACAGAGAAGGATCCCACCACTGTTCTACACCCACAGGCTCAGGGATGCTGGGGGCTGCTCTGGCCCTGAGGACCAAGGTCTCACTGGGGATGTGTGGACTCAAAGTTGACAGAGGGAGTGTGTCCATGTGTTCCTGTTGTGCCCCCAGCCTGGGTGCCCCCAGGAGGAGGATGGCTGCCCCTCCTAGCCTTACAGGCACTGCCGTCCCCACTAACCCTTGCCCTTTATCCCTTCTCCAGCTGGAGGAAGAACAGCAGGGTCTGCAGAAGAAGCTGAAGGGCACAGAGGATGAGGTGGAGAAGTACTCTGAGTCTGTCAAGGAGGCCCAGGAGAAGCTGGAGCAGGCAGAGAAGAAAGCTACAGACGTATGTAGACACACAGCAACTCCTCCCCTGTGCGGGCGCTGGATCTCGGGGGGGTGAAGGAAGAGGGGGGCCTTATATGGAAAGCATCTGTGGGGAAGACTGTCAGGATCCCATTCCTGTGATCTTGACACTGAACCAGGCTGAGATACAGGGCAGGGACCTGACAGACCCTGCTCAGGGTATGGGGCCCAGGCCAGCAGCAGGCACCGCTTGGGTCATTGGTCCTGCCTGGACCTTTGCGGTCAGCGTCTGCCTGGCTCCCCTAAGCTAGTGGGGATGAGTGTCTCGAGCTCTGTCACCACACCCTAGGCACATGCCTCTGCCATTCTTGTGGGAAAAACTCAGTAGCACCTGCTAAACTGTGGCAGGAAAGCAAAAATGAGTAGTGAAACAGGAAAAGGTCTTGCCTGTGGCCAGCTGCCGAGTGCTGGCTGCAAGCAAGGATGCTTGGAGTGTTGGGGGGGTTGACTTGGTTATCTGGGGGTCCAATGTGCTGCCCTGTACCCTGGGAAGGACAAGGCCAGGAAGGGTTTTATTTAGTGCTGTGACTGATGTTTCTCCTGGGAAATGGATCCCATTGGGGAGATGTTAGGAAGGTGTTGAAATTGGCTTCTGTCTGGCCAGAATGAAGGGTGGAACAGCTGTGTGTGGCCACGGAGCCACTCAGAAATGGGGTATAACGACCTGTGGTGCCACACAGGGTATTTAACACCCTATAAATAAATCCTTCTTTTGATACCAGTCCTTCTTTGATGAAAACCAACCCTGGAAATTGGAGGAGAAGCTAAAGGGGAGCCGGCTGGAGCATGGCCAGGCTTTTTAGGACTGAGAACAAAAAATTCAATCCCAGCTGGTTTATGGAGCTAAATGGGGAAGATGTATCAAATCTTGCCAAGGACAAGGGTGAGGAAACAAGGACAAACAAAAGCAACACAAGTCCTTGGGACAATCTGAAAGCTTTGAGGAGCAGCTAGGAAACTCTATCACTTTTTTTTGTTCATGCTACAAAACAGCTTCAGTTTATTTGGATAGTAAACTCAGTAGTCCAAATATTGAAATGCCTCTTCAAGGTTACATTTCTTCTGGTTTGAGGCAGACATGTCAAGCTGGGCAGGATGGCTGCTCTATGTAACAGGGTTCACACTGGTCTGACTGGGTCCATGCTTGTGTGGGACAAGGCAAACTCAGTGTGGGGTCTGGCTGAGTATGGACGGGACATCCCCAGCATGCAGCTCAGAGGAAGAGGCAAACAATGGCCCTGGGCAGATGTTGGCCTTGGAGTGCAGAGTGGTTTGCTGCTGGCAGCAGGCTGTGTGATGCTATCCTGGGCAAGAAAGATCCTGGGCTCTTGGTCCACAGTAGCTTGACAAGTCTGCAGACTTCTCCATGGAGAGTCCCATCACAGCACATATGGTGGATGGGAGCTACCCCTCCAGAGAAGGACTGAAGGTGGAGGAATGGTGACGTAGCAACATCAGAGTGGGCAGTCTGGCTGCAGTGTGTGCCACTAGCAGGCCTGGGAGCTCATCACCAGCACAGCTGCCTCAGGTTGATGCCGAAGCCTGGACAAGCTGCACTGTGTGCGGGAATCTGGAAGTCACCAGGTCCCTGCGCCAGGGATCTGTATGTGCTGACAGCACTAAGTGCTAGGGCTGGTGTCACCTCCTCCCTGGGACGAGGTGCAGCACAGCTCTCAGCACCAGCAGAGGAAGCACAGGGTAGATCCCCAGAGCCCATCCACCCACCTCACTTGGCTGCCAGGACAGTGTGTTCCTGTGAGCACGGAGCATTCCCCTCCCTCAGCAAGGTCTGGGCACATCACGATGATCCAGGCAGCCTCCAGCTCTAGGCAAAAATGTCAACACATGCCTTAAAAGAACAAATCTCTCTGTGCTCTGGCAATGCCCTGCCTCTGGCACTGGATAGTAGTGCATGAAGCCCAAGAGGATCTGCACTAAGAGGTGCTACTATGACCCTCCAAGGCACTTCAAAAGGTGTCAGATGGTGGCACGGACCAGGGAGCTCTTTACCCTTGATCAGCAGCTCTTGGTGCTTGGCAGCCTACAAGCAGCTCTACAAGGCCACCGTGTCCCAATCACCTCTTGTCCCAGGGTACAGCTCATGATGCCCAGGGCAGGATGTAGGCAGGGGCTGCTGGGCATGATGCAGGTGGGACAATGAGTTTAGCCAGAACGGTCTCCTCAAGCCCATTACGTCCCCAACCAGTGGCTTGTCCCTTGGCTGCTTCACCAAGGCCCCGGGAAACTCTTCCATTCCCAGGCCATGATCCTGAATGCTTCACCCAAGTTCCCACCCCGGTTGCTCTCCCCAGCCGAGACTTTGCTCTTATTTGGTGATTCCCTGAACCAGTGGGAGGGAACAGGCTCTGCTGGGAAGTGACTGCATCCATGGGTGTGGCCAGAGCAGGAGGCACCCAGTCTGGCTGCTTTGGGATCTGGGTGGCTGTCCCCCAACCGCCTTCTAACCTGTTTCCCATCTTGCGTCCCAACCTGCCCCCCATCTGCCTGCAGCCAGCTCACCCCGGCCCCGTTGCTGCCAGGAACCCGTTTCTGCGCTAGGCCCCATGCACAGGCATGGGATTCTCTTGGCACCCAGGCGTCAGGCTGGGAGTAAGGCAGGATTGTCCGGGACTGAAGCCAAGACCATGGCCATGTGCTCCCAAGGGATCTGCAGCACCTCCTCTTTTGCCACCACTTGGCAGGGGGATGTGTGGTGCAGGCTGCTGATGGTGTTGCAGTCAGGTCTCCACAAGGACCCCTGTCTCCCGAGCTGAGGGCAGCTGGTGGGGTCAACCCAGGAACTGGCATCCCTGGAGGCAGGTGTGAAGTGCAGCTGGGGCTGCCTGAAAGCTGTCAGAGCTCCTTAAGTGAGGATTGAGTGCCACCAGCGCTGGCTTCTTCTGATGGATCAAGGCGCATGCCCTGGCCAGGATGCAGAACTGGGAGCTGAGGGAATGACTTCTGTCATGGACGGGGCCTTGAGCAGCCTGGTCTGGTGTGAGGTGTCTTTGTCCATGGCAGGGGGTTGGAACCAAATGGTCGTTAAGGTCCCTTCCAACACAAACGTCTCTATGATTCTACAGGGTGGAGCCTCCACAGCATTTGGGGGATGCAGAGGGCTCCGTGGGTCCCATGGTTCTCTTGCAGGACTGCTGGCCATGTCCTCAATTAGGGGAGCAGATATCAAGGAGCAGAATGGGATGGCCTCTGAGAATCTGGCTGTGCTCCAGGACTCCAGTCCCAGGTACCCCACATAAGCGTGGGGGGGGCAGCACACGCTCTGCGCAGGGAGGGGACTATGTGTCCTCTCAGCAGGGGGAAGGGGGGGCGGTGCTGTGTCTTGAGTGGCACAGTGTGCTCTGTTTCGTGGTACTGTGTGCCCTGTTTGGGGGTACCATGTACCGCTGCCAATGGGGACTGGGCATCTGCCTGGGGGGCACAACACACCTTGTCCAGGGAGGGCACTGCATGCCCTCTCTTGGGTGGGCTGTGTGCTACATCCTGAGGGACGCTGTGTGCCCTGTTTGGGGGTACTTTATACCTTGTTTGGGGGTACCACGTGCCCCTAACAAGGAATACTGTGCATCTGCTGGGTAGGGACCACCATGCACCCTGTTCAGGGAGGGGTCTATGTGTCCTTACTTTGGGAGGGGGGACTGTCTGTCATATCCTGAAGGGCACAGTGTTTGGGGGTACAATGTGCCCTGCCAATGCATACTGTGCATTTGCCTGGGGGTAGTATTATGTGCCCTGCCTGGGGTGGGGGCACAGTGTGCCCAATTTGGGGGTACTGTATGCCTTGTTTGGGGGTACCTAACAATGGATATTGTGCATTTGCTGGGCAGGGGCCACCATGCACCTTGCCCAGGGAGGGGTTCATATGCTCTCACTTTGGTGGGGGCACTAACTCCTGTATCCTGAGGGATTATTGTGTGCCCTGTTTGGGCGTACTGTGTACCTTGTTTGGGGGTACAGTAGGCTTACCAATGGGAAATGTGCATCTGCCTGGAGGTGGGGTGCACCATACACCTTGCCTGGGGTGAGGGCACAGTTTGACCTGCTTGAGGGTATCGTGTGCCGTCTTTGGGGGTACCCTGTGCCGTGTCAGTGGGCCAATTGTGTATCTGCCGGGTGTGGGGGGCACATGCATCCTGCCCGAGTTGTGGGCACAGGATGCTCTGCTCAGAAGCATCTTTCGGGAAGGGGGGGCAAGGACAGTGACCCCTACCTGGGCAGGACCATGCACCCCCCATGGCCACCCCGTTTGGGGGGGGGGACTATGCACGCTGGCCAGCGGGACAGACCGGTCCATGTCAGCAGGAGGAGGAGGAGCAGGAAGGGATGGAGGAAGGGCGGTCGGCGGGAGCGGGCGCTGCCTGAGCGCTTCCTGCCCGAACCGGGCGGATCCCACAAAGGGCTCGGCCTCCTCCCGCCCGCCATGGCCGGCAGCAGCTCCATCGACGCCGTCAAGAAGAAGATCCAGAGCCTGCAGCAGGTGGCCGACGAGGCGGAGGAGCGCGCCGAGCACCTGCAGAGGGAGGCTGATGCCGAGAGGCAGGCCCGGGAGCGGGTAAGGTGGGCGGGGGGCGGGCATGGCGCCCCGGGATGCTCTCCGGGATGCTCCACCGGCATCCCTGGCCGCCGCCAGCATCCCTTCCCCGGCATGGACCGGTTGCACCCCGCAACGGGAGCCGAGGTGGATGCCCCAGGGATTGTCCCCGGGTATCTGGAGAGCGCTGCCATCCCGATACCAGGCGGCTGGAGAGACCCCTGGGGCGCCACGGGCAGCATCCCTGCCTCCCGGCTGCTAGCTACGTGCGAGGGATCCCTGCCTCTGGGATCCCTTCCTCCTCAGTGGGTCTTGAGAGGGATCCCTGCCTCCTCGTTGTGTCTGGCGAGGGTTCCCTGCCTCCTCGTTGTGTCTGGCGAGGGTTCTCTGCCTCCTCTGTGGGTATGGCGAGGGATCTCTGCCTCCTCCATGGATCTGGCAAGGGATCCTTGCCTCCGTGCTGCCTCCTCTGTGGGTCTTCCAAGAGATTCGTGCCTCTGGGATGTCTCTTTCATGGGTCTCACAAGGGATGCTCTCTGCATCGGGTCTCCCCAGGGCTTCCCCAGCCAGCAGAACACTCAAGAGTGGTCAGCAGCTCGAGCAGCCAGCTCTACCTTGGCTCTGTCTGGGCTACAGCAGATCCTGGGAAAGGATCCCCTCCCTCTGATGCCAGCCGTGTGCATGGCTGAAAATCCCGTGCTCAGGCTCTTGTCTGGCTTCCAGCAGGCTCTGCGGTCCAGGCCACAGCAGTCACAGAGTCTTTGGTTCTCCAACATGTCCTGTCGCAGGGAGAAGCTACCCCTTTGCACTGCCACAGGCCAAAATTTCCACTCTGGCAGTGGGACAGCATTTCCAAGCTGCAGCTTGTTCCTGGTTTGGCTTTTTGTTATTGCTGGGGCTGGTTTTTTTTTTTGATTTCTTTTTGCTATGCCCACTCCTTTAATGTCCTCACCATATCAGGAGCGGCAGAGCTGGGTGCGGTACCCGGTCTGTTGTCACTCGGGCTGTGTGCAGAGGAAATGGCCCCTTCCTGCAGCTGCAGATCGGGTTCCCTGGTCACTGGTCACTGCTGGAAAGCTCATATTCCTGAGTGTCCATCCGGGCTTTTCTGACCCACTTTGGGGGTGGTTCCCTAGGAATAAAGCTCCCACCAAGGTGAGGCAGATGCTGCAGGCTGATCATCGCCCCATGGGGACCAGCCACAGCTTCCCATTGGGCAATCTGGCTACAGACAAGCTCTCGGTGAGCCTGGAAAAAGGGTGTTCATGGAACAGAGGTGGCTGTTATGCCAACAATGGGGCTGTATGCCCTCCTGGCATGCTGCCTGGCTGTTTCACTCAGAGAGGTGCAGGTTGTGCACGTCCTCAACCTGCCGTCTCAACACAGGGGACCACAGGTGCTCAGTGGGGCCCTGCAGGGTGACAGCCCTTCACTGCTCCCATGGACCTCCTGCTTCACCCTGGGCATTCCCGGTGCTGGAGCATGAGGACAGACAGGGCTGCCAGGCCTGCAGATATGCAGGAGACAGTATTCTCTGGAGTGTTGCATGCCTCCCTGCATCTTGGTGCACAGGGATGTTCCCCATGGTGAGGTCTCATTGCCACCCATCCCTTTGCACCCAGGTTTTGTCTTTCTTATAGCCTCCCTGGTGGAGAACAGGTCTGGGAGCTGCCGAGGCAGTGTTTCCCGGCGGTGACGATGGAGCAGGAGGCCTTTACCAAATGGAAAGAGTGCAAGGCCAGGCGTTGAGGGGCTGGCGGGGGGCCAGGGCCAGTGCTCCCAGCCAGACCCAGCTCTTGGCCCCGTGCATGGGGAGCCTGGGAAAGCAGGGGGCCCCGGTCCCAGGAGCCCCAGCGGCCGCAGCTTGGCCAGACGCCAGGCTGCCAAGGGCGACTCGCTCCATTGCCCCCGGCACTGCGCTGTACATCAACTAGGGGAAGCTGTGCTTGGCTTCAGGCTGCCCCATTGCACAGCATCGGGGGTGGGGGGGGTGGGGGGGAGTGGGGGGGGTGGGGTGGGTGGGAGGGGGGGTGGTCCTGCAGGAGAGGCTCCTAGCTCGCCCTGCTGCCGCCTCCTTAAACAGGAAATCCACAAGTGGCTCCGATCTCCTTTTTGGGAGCAAAACTGTACAGGGCATTCCTCCCCCTTTACTCACTGCTCTGCAAACCCCAAATACCATCCCTGTGACGGCATGGCTGCTCCAGCTACCCTATCATGAACGTGCCTCATCCCTCTCCAGGGAAGGAGCTGGAGGTGTAAGGATGCAGTGGAGGGGCTGTACATGCCAGGCTAGGCTTGTATGGCCAGAAGAAGCCAGTGTCAAAGAGAGGGCTAGGGATGGAGAAAAATCCTGTTGTTCATATAGAGAGGCAAGGGACTGTGTGGTCAGGCATCCCATTACAGCAAACACTGGCTTGTTGTGTGGTGCCAAGGAGTGTTCTGGATAGTGAATGCAGAAGTAACCACTAAAAATGCCTTTTTATTTAATATATGTATGACACATGGGGTGACCCAAAGGGTTTCTGCTCCCCTAGGCTGAGGCTGAAGTGGCTTCTCTGAACCGCCGTATCCAGCTGGTAGAGGAGGAGCTGGACCGAGCCCAGGAGCGCCTGGCCACTGCCCTGCAGAAGCTGGAGGAGGCTGAGAAGGCAGCTGATGAGAGTGAGAGGTATGATGGGAAGAGACAATGGGGGTGGCATCAAGTCACCGTTAATTGGAGGCAGCTCCCTTGGTTTCACAGTGGGGTCCTTCTGAAATGATCTTATGAGGTCTGCCTTAGTTTTCTTGAATACCCTGAAGGGAGAGAGCAAAGCCATGATGCAGATAAGTCCCCCATATACAGATGTTCTTAAAAAGACTTTGAAATTTCCAGGGCACCCATAAAATCCTGAAAAAAATTATCTGGTGTTTGTACAAATACTAAGCTGTGAGAGGTGGTGGATTCACCATCCCTGGAGGTTTTTAAAATAAGACTGGATGTGGCACTTAGTGCCATGATCTAGTAATCATGATAGTGTTGGATTAAGGGTTGGACTTGAAGATCTTGGATGTCTCTTCCAACCCAGATTAAAAAAAACCAAACCAAACAAAACAAAACCTAGAAGGTGCTTGAATCCTGTTTTCTACCCCCTGTTGGAGAGCCCCTCGAGTCACAGACGTATCCTCAGAGAGGTAGAGTCAGTGCTCACTTTATTGTGCTTCCACACATTACTTTATACTCACAATCTGTGTTCACACGCTACAAGTGTACATATAATTGGCTACTACATGCTGTCCATTGGTATAGTCTCTGTCTTAATTGGTTATAAGTTTCTGTCCATGCGCTGTTACCTGATACCCTTGCAGCCCCCCTTCTTTTGCAGCTAAAACCTCCTGTTTCACATTCTCTTTCTTATCTATCAGCTAACTTTCCACTTTCTTATAACATGCCACGGTCACTGTATCTTTGTTGTTTGGCAAGTAGGCAGGGTTGTGCATACAGGCCTCATGGATCACAAAATGCCCTGATTCTTCTAAAATATTTTCTACAGCCCCCAAAGTGGTTTTCTCCACGCAGGAGCAGAACAGCAGCCCAGAAGAGGACATCTGTGACTGGGAAACAGTCAGCTTTTCAATAGGAACCTCATTCAAAAAAACTCAAACCATCTAGCAAACCATGTTGCCCTGTCCTTGTGGCAAGCAGTTTTCCCAGGCTAGAGCTGTGCAGGCAAGGACACTCAGGTCGTATGGGACATGTCACAGCATTCTTGATAGTTACGTGAGCTTTTCCCTCCTTTGGTAAGGACCAGTTTGAGCAACAGCATCAGAGGGGGAGGAGGAGAGTCTGCAGAAGTCCTTGCCATGAGGTTTTGTTGGGATTTAGTGACCCCCTGCTTGTGAGCATCACCCCTGAATGAGAAAAGGCCTGCGTCATGGGATGTATTCTAGCATTTCATAAAGGTTGCTGTTCTGTCAGGCTCCTTTTGTGGAGGTTGCAGCTGGCTCATGCTGGGCTGCACCCATTTTTCCCCCACCAGATGATGAGTTCAGGACCTGCCTGGTTGATAGGCCTGATGTAGTCACATCTCCTCGCTCTGGGACGTGGCCCTGGCGCCAGCTCTGCTGCTGTAACTTGCATGGGATTGTCCTTGGAGTACCTCTGGTGTGACCCTGCTGTGTGGGTTGGCCAGCAAGTACCAGCATTCCTCAGCATTGTTTCGTGTCTCTTGAGCTGGAGGATGGTGGGCTTAGGGTACAGGGGGCAAGGAGAAAGTACAGGTGCCACTCTGTCCCATGACAATAACATCTGCTGGCTTGGACTTCTCTCAGAGGCATGAAGGTCATCGAAAACAGGGCCATGAAGGATGAAGAGAAAATGGAGCTCCAGGAAATGCAGCTGAAGGAGGCGAAGCACATAGCAGAGGAGGCTGACCGCAAATATGAGGAGGTGCATGCCCCCACCCTTGTGCACCTTTCCCCCAGTACTGACCACCCAGCAGCACCCAGGGCCATCTTCTTGCAGCCCTGTGCCCCCAGCTGGGGCAAGCATGGGACCAACACACACCTTTTGCTGCCATCAACAGGTTGCTCGCAAGCTGGTTGTCCTTGAGGGAGAGCTGGAGCGCTCAGAGGAGAGGGCAGAGGTAGCAGAAAGGTGAGTGGGTCTCCTGGTGGGCCATGTGTGGGGTCCCGTGCAGCCCTTACTCCAAGTGCCTGCCACAGGGATGTCCCTCCCTGGGAGTGGTAGGGTCTGCCATTGGGGTGGTCCCTGGGCTCACAGGCTGGGGCCAGGGGAATGCCGACTCACTGGCAGCACATTCTTGACCCTATTCTCTGCTGTCCCCTACCGGGGTGCCCCTCTTCCACCCCAGCCGAGTGAGACAGTTGGAAGAAGAGCTGCGGACCATGGACCAGACTCTCAAATCCCTCATTGCCTCAGAGGAAGAGGTACTGGGGCAAGGGTATGGGGCGACATGCAGCAGCCCCCATCTCTCTGTCGCTGTCTCTTGAACCATGTGAGCCACCTCTCTCCTGTCTGCACTTCCGCTTCCACCACCAGTCTCCCCTCGCATTCTCCTCTGATGGCACGCTCCTCCATCCCCCCATGCCTGTTCTTCTCAGTGGGGCTGGCAAGAGCCCAGCCAGCAGTGATGCACGGGGTGTCCGTGTTAGGAAGCACGAGGAACGGATGAACGGATGCGTCCCAGCAGCTCCCACTCAAAGCAGCTCTGCTCCTTCTCCACCTGTACTGAGTTTTCTCCTCTCTCAACTTGTTCTCTCTCTTTCTTTCTTCCTTCCCTGTGCCCACTCCTTCTGCTCCCCCCTTTCCTGCCCCTCGGCCTCCCTCCCCTTCCTGGCGACCCCTGCTTGGGATGTAGTAAATGTGGTGACCTAGAGGAGGAGCTGAAAATTGTCACCAACAACTTGAAGTCCCTGGAAGCCCAGGCTGACAAGGTAGGACCTAGTGGGGCCACTGGCACTGGGTAGAGTGTGTGGGGTCTGGGGAGCTGGGGTCTTCTGCTGGGGTGAAGGAAAACTGGAAACATCCCATGGGGTTCATGGGTGCCCATCTCTGTCTCTGCAGTATTCCACCAAGGAGGACAAGTACGAGGAGGAAATCAAGCTTCTAGGGGAAAAACTGAAGGAGGTAAGGGGTGCAGAGTTAGCACTGCACTGGTGCAGCCATGAGTTTGCCACCTCATGTGGGTGTGGACCTTGTTATGCCCATGTCTTCTCTTTCCAAAACTGCAGCCCTGCAGTGTGGCATGTGCGTGGCTTTGGGATTTCCCTGTGGAGGGGGACATCAGCCTGCTCTGGTTTAGGATGTGGGGGTTCACTGAGCCTTTGTCCCATGCCTTTCCCAGGGGAGGGATCGGGGTTGGGGTGGTACAGGAGATACAGATGGGGTGGATTTGGCGTGTGGTGCCCCAGTGCTCACTTTCTCCCCGCTATGTTTCCACAGGCTGAGACCCGAGCAGAGTTTGCAGAGAGGTCTGTGGCAAAGCTGGAGAAAACCATTGATGATCTAGAAGGTAAAATGTCCCCACCAGCCCTGTGTCCCTCTTTCCCAGGGAACACATGCTGGGATTGGACAGGCTTTGGCCGAGGTTGGACAGGGCTTGGCCCGGGTGAGGTGGTGGGCAGGGGCCCTACCTGGGGAGGCTGGATGCCGTGGTGTCAGCTGTGGGAGCGCAGAGCAGCTGGGGTCTGGGCTCTGCTGTCGGGTGGGAAATAGGGCCTCAATCCACGTGGCCTTTGCCTGCACTCTCCCACTACCCTCGGTCCCCCTGCTCACAGCCACTCTCTCTCTCTCTGCCACCTGCCCCGTGCACTGCACCACCTGCCCCCTGTCTACTCCCCACCTGCAGATGAAGTGTATGCACAGAAGATGAAGTACAAAGCCATCAGCGAGGAGCTGGACAATGCACTTAATGACATCACCTCCCTCTGAGCCTCTCGCCAGGCACCAGCACTGCACCCCCTTGCCTGCTTCTTCCCTCTCTCCTCTCCATTTCAGCCACTTGCCTGCCTGGCTGCCCCACCGCTTTTCCTGCCATGTCCTCCTATGTCCTTCCTAGCCTTTGTCCACCCAGTGGCCCCTTTGGAACAGGAGCTGGCGTGGGGTGTTCCTGCAGTACACCTCTTGGGGGGAGATGATGTGTAGGTGCTCAGGGGTTTTTGGTGCGGCAAGGGAGCAGCCTCTGGGATCCCCTGCACTGCGGTGACAGCCTGTGTGGTCGCAAGGTCTGTGCTCCGTTATTGCAGTGGTGTATAGGGCTGTTGCAAGAAGCACTTTTCCCTTCTCTGCTGCCCAGCACCACAAGCACCAGGGACCCCGCAGCTCCGGGGCCTCCCATATGCCCCCAGCAAAGCAGCCTGGTGCTCTTACTACGCCCAGGGTGGGGAGGACCCACACAAGGGAAGCGACACCATCACTGCCAAAGTTCAGACCCTGGGGATGGAAGTTTGGGTCTGAACTGTGCAAGCAGCCTTTTCCCAGGCAGGCAGCCCCCAGACCCCTGACTCTCTCTGCCCCTGCCTCCCTTCTGTCCTTTGCACATTGCTCTTCAGTTTGCATTTCATGACTTTTATTTTGTGTTCTGTCCCTCTGAGTTGTTCTCAATAAAGTGTTTTCTTTCCTTGGTTTCTCCTTTGTTTTTTCATGCCATGCTGTCCCTCATCTCCTGCCCGTCTCACATGGGTGCCAGGGTGGTAGGAGGTGGTACAGGCAGCTTACAGCCACGAGACCCTTGGGATAGCTGTCGTTGAGTCCCGAGCTGCTACCACACTACCAGGCTGAGTGGGATGGGGCTCTACGCCTCAGCCCAGGGGATGATCCCTGTCATTCCCTGGCTCTCATACACAGCTTTCCTCATATTGTGCCATCTTCTCCATGACTCTTTTGGCCTGAAACAGCAGGATTAGACTTGGTCCTTTTTGTTCCCATCCTCAGTCTCAGCCATTTCCTGCAAGCAGCAGTCTCAGCCCTGGCATCTCTCCTGGATCACCTTCCCTCGGCAGGAGGGCTGATCCTACCCTTCAGCAGTGATCCCTAAATGGACCCCTCATGCTCCTCTTTCTCCTTCCTCAGCATCCTACCCTGCTCCACAACCCAATTCCCAAACTGAGGACCCACAGTCCCATCCTTTCCCAGGAACCAGCTGCCTCCTCCTTCCAGTCCAGCTTGCACACTGTTGGCTGGGTTTCTGTGGGATTTCCAGTGAGGGCTTTGGGGAGTGCTGTCTCTTTTCACTAACTTGCCTTTCTCTCTCTCTTCCCTCTGCTGCACTGATGTCTCCATTTTCTCTAGAGCGCTCCCGGCAGGAGGCTGAGAAAAACCGCGTTCTCACTAATGAGCTGCGGGTCATCCTTACTGAACTTAACAACTGAGCTGCCCAGAGCTCCCAGCCCCAGCCTGAACTCCCACACCCAGGCTGCTGCCGGCCCCACTCCCTGCCCGGTTTCAGTCAGGCTGGCTTGGAGCTGGGAGCCCCTGCCTGATCCCTGCCGGGACTAGACGGGGTGTGGAGCCTTGGCTTATTCCCCCAGGGGTAACCACCCTGCTTGGTGGGGACAGGGAGCCCCTCTGGAGCTGATTGTTTTTTTTGAGAGAGGAATGAGGTTTTTTTGTGATGTCCAAGGATGCCCATGTGGTGGTGACTCTCTCCCTTGCCGGGGAGGAATGCAGTCGTTTGTATTGCTGTCTTCCTCCCCTTATCCCAGGAATCAGCAGCCAGCCTCTGCCTCCTCACTCTGGACACTCAGACTGTGCAGGGAAGATCCCCTCAGAGCAGGGCCCATGTAGGGTGCTGGGATAGGACCTGGGAGCAGCAGCATTTGCTGGGGCAAGGGACAGGGAAGAGTCCAGAGGAGAGTGCTGGGAGAAGGGGCTGTTTAGACAGAGCGCCTGTCTCGTCCCTGTCTCTAGAAGGAAGGAGGCTGCTGTTGGGAAGCGACTGCTGGAGGAGGCTACCTTGGCAGCAGGCTGTCCAGCAGAGCTCGTCCCTGCAGCCTCATTAGCTCTGCTCCTTCTCTCTGCTGTCCTTCCTGCCCGCTTTCCAGGGCTGCTGTCTCACTCCTCTTCTTCATGCACCACTAAGTGATGCAGCAGGCATTGGCTCTCCTCTGCTGCTGGCCAAAGGTTTGTGCATGTGCCCGCAGCTAGGCCATGGTGATGTCCCAGGGCAGGACATGCTGCTGGCTGGCCAGGGAATGGTACCCATCAGTGGTACCTACACTATGGAGGGTGCAGCCATGGGCAACAGGGCAGCAGGGAAGGATGAAAATCCTGAAGAATGGGGACCACCTGCCCCCAGTGACCACTCCTGGCAGGTCCCAGAGTGGCTGGGCTCATCCTTGCCAGAGCTGGGGCTGCTTGCATGGACTCTGCTCCACAAAGATGCCCTGCTTGGCTGGAGGCTGGAGCCATACTGAAATATCCAACTGTGTGCGTGTGTCTGTGTGTGGTGTGGTGTGCATGGGTCTGGCTACACTTGGGTACATTTGGGCTGTGTCTGTGTGCGTGGCTGGGTGTCCCTTGTATCCACAGAAAGTCTGGCCAGTGCCAAAGAGGAGAATGTGGGGATCCACCAGGTCCTGGACCAGACCTTGCTGGAGCTGAACAACCTCTGAGCTGCCCTGGGGAGCTCCTGTCCCTTCCCTACCCCACACATCCAACCCACTGGCACGGTCAGGACGTCGTCAGCTGAACTGCGTCTTGGCCAAATCCACACATCCATTGAGAAGGGAAGTCCTGCAGCCTTACACTGTGGCTTGGAGGCATCTTGTCTGTGCACAGCCTGACTGGCTCTGTCCTGTCTTCATGTCCAAATATTAAAGCAGTTTGACAAGATGAATGGCTGTATTTGGTCTTTGGGGTGGGTCCAGGCACAGGGAGGTGTGGTGGGAGTCTCCCTGCCCAGTTCATGCAAGAAGGCTCTGCAGGGTCTTGGGTCCAGAGTGAGTATGGCTGGCATAAGGATATCCTCTACAGCCATGGGGGGCTGGGAGTAATAACACACGGGGTCTGGGCTGTGTTTCCTTATCTCTATCCGTTACTTGGACTGCACAGGAAACCTTCATGACTCAAGCTTAGTCTAAGCTGACCATTGTCTTCAAGTGCACAGTTATATGTCACTGGTGTGTCCCATTCCACAGCCAGTATGTTCCCTACCTGGGGAAGGTCTTTGACTTCTCTATGGAGTCTGCTTCATGGTTCACGTTCATGACACCATCTGAGGACTCAGACAAGCATGTCACCATGCATGCACATGTTATAAGTTATCAGCGTCTTCTCCGGGTCTGGCGTTAGCTGCTTACCCTGCATACGGGTTGCATTTTCTGTTACCAGTGTCTGAATGCCGGCCTGAGGGACAGCTGTGTAAACTAGCAAACATTAATGAGTAGGCAACCACTGCCCAAAATGTTTAGAAAGTTTTCCTCCTGCATTGCTGTATTTTCTGCAACACAAAGAGCAGCAGGATGTGCTTCGTCACTGTCACCAAAATGGGCTGGATTCCCTGGGGATGCCCAAAGTCATGATCTAGTTCTGCTCTCTGTTTCAGACCCCTCCACAATATGCATTGAGCCCCTTGGTCCCACGCTAACCAGCGGATATTCCTCTAAAAGCACAGCCTCATGTTGCCAGGAAATGTAATTCATGCTAACCCCTTGCTGAGCCAGGCCATCACCCCAGCAAGCAGCCAGCAGGGATGGCTTTTGTTATCTGCTTTGCTTTATTTGCTGTGCCTCTCAGCTCAGGAAAGCAGGATGGTGAGATTGCATCTCTTTCCTGTCCAGGTGCTGCTGGCCTCCTACCCTCACCCTAGCCTGGCACCTCTGGTTTGTGGCTCCAAGATCATCTATAGGGAAAGGACGCCTTTCGGATGGGGTGCTTATTTTCTAGTACTCCTCCCAGGGTGCAAGACCCGCTGTGAGCCACAGCCTCCCATCCTGGACTACTGAAGGGAAGGACAGTTCACCTTGCTTTTCCAAGGCACATCACCAGAGCCATTCCGTTGTTCTGTCAAAGGACCTTCCAGGCAAGGGTTTGTCTGGCCACAAAAGGAACAAGAACGTAAATTCACCTCTTCTCCAGGAGCATGCACCCCGCACTGCAAACAAGTGGTTTGCTCTGCGTTCCTACCAGGGTGTGTCCCCAGTGCTCAGCCTCTTCAGCCCTTCGCCTTCCTGCTGGGACAAAGAGCCCTTTCACACCCAGTAGTTTTGCCCATTAGATGCTTCTGCCTCCTCGTTTGGACCAGTCCATTTAACTGTGTACACCCTGCTGCAAGAGCCATTTTTTTTCACTCTGAACTTTCTGTGGATTGGCAACGAGATCCTGGCTGCCTCTCCCAGGTGATGATTTGCCCCAAAGACTTGAGGCTATCTGTAGCAGATCAGCAAAGCTTCACATTTTCTCCATTGTTCCACTCATCTCCTTCCTTCCATGGTCCTGCAGAAAGATGAAAGCCAGGGGAAGCTCCAAGAGGCCAGTCATGGGGAACTTGGCCTGGAGGCATGTCTCACCTCATGCATCACTCAAATCTCCCCACATGCGTCACTCAGCCCCATGCTGAGGGCTGCAGAGCCTGACCCCTCCTCCCTCCCTCTGAACTTCTCTCATTGAAGTTCAACCTTTGGATTTGTTTATCTTGGCCCGACAAGGCCAAAGAACTCCCTGATGCTGCCACTCCATTGATAAACCACTCCATTAATCTACAGCAGCTTTCACTTCCACTCTGTCCTCTAATTTTCTCATCACTCTGGAGCCTCTTTTCATCTCCAAATCCTTCCTGTTCAATACCCTACACACTGGAGGGGAAGAACCACACAAACAGCACAGCAGAGACGTTTTGATGAGACATGCTGAGCTGTGCAGAGCTGGATACAGACCACTGTCACCCTCTGGTCCCTCCCTGCATTTAGAGCCCAAGACATTTCGGTGAGGGTGGGAAGAGCTGTGTATCTCAGCTGTGTGGGTTTTCAGAGACCTGGGTGATTTTGGAACAGATCTGGCTGCCTAACGCCAAGTGCTGCATAAAGCTCTCTGTCTCCAAATCAATATTACTGATTTGCTGACCCCAGCAGAGGACAAGGCAGCTGGAGGGAAACATGAGGGGTCGCAACCACGTGGCACTGCCTCATTTCTGCACCAGTTATGTGTGCCCTGCATGCTGCACTTGCTGCTGCACACTGCATCAGGGTTGTTCTGCCTGAACTGAGCGTGGACCAGGCAGTGCAGGGGAGCCTGTGCCCTGGGGGCTGCAGGGGGTCTGGGAGCAGTGAGACAGGCCTGTGGCTGGGAGACAGATAGCTAGGGACCACTGGGGACAGCCAGCACACCTTCACACAACCCCTGGGACACTGAGCTGGCACAGGTCCTTGGAGGCAGTGTAGGGGAACCCTCTCTGGATGGCCCCTGTGGGAGCACAGAATTATAGAAGCATCTGGCTGGAGAAGACCTTTGAGAACACTGAGTCCAACAATACATGTCCACTACTAAACCAGATCCAGTGAGCATCTTGTCTGCCCATTTTTAAAATACCTCCAGGTGTGGTGGCTCCACCAGTTCTCGGAACAGTACGTTCCAATGTTTCACCACTTTCAGTAAAGAAATTGTTCCCAATATCCAATCTACCTCTGGCCATTTTCTCTTGTCCTATCACTTGTTATTTGGAAGAAGAGACCAACACCCACTTCACCACTTCTCCCCTCAGACAGCTCCTCTCCAGGCTTAACATCTTCAGTTCCCTCAGCTGTTCCTCATAACCCCTGTGCTCCAGCCCCTTCACCAGCTTTGTTGTCCTTCTCTGGACGCATTCCAGCCCCTCGACGTGCTTCTTGTAGTGAGGGGCCCAAAACTGAACACAGGACTTGAGTTGTGGCCTCATCATCACTGAGTACAGGGGGACAATCCCTTCCCTGCTCCTGCTGGACACACTACTTCTGATACAGGCCAAGATGCCATTAGCATCCTTGGCCACCTGGCGCACTGCTAGCTTGTGTTCAGCCTCTGTCAACCAGCACCCGCAGGTCCTTTCCAGCCACTCTTCCCCAGGCCTGTAGCATTGCATGGGGTTGTTGAGTCCCAAGAGCAGGACATGGCACTAAGCCTTGTTGAAACTCACAGAACTGGTCTCTGCCCATTGACCCAGCCTGTCCAGGTCCCTCTGTAGCTCTCTTGGCTGCAGGCTGTGTCCTTTCACGATAGGACTGGGTCCCATCCCACGACAGGACCAAGCTATCCCTGGTAATAGGGAGAACCCTCCCACACTCATTACGGGCCATGTGCCCCCCCAGTGCTGGCTATGCCTGTCTGATGGGACCCTGTTCCTCCAGTGACAGCCACAAGCCCGCTGTGTTGGGACTCAGTGTCCCCCCCCCCGCTCCATGACAGTCTCCAGTGATGGGACCTGGTTCCCCCCGAGTGACAGCTGCCCCCGGTGGCAGTCCGACCCCGGTGAGACCTCTACCCCCGGTGCTGTCCCCAGCTTCACGTCCCAGGGACAGCACTCCTGCCCCGGTGGCAGCTCGCCCCCTCCCCCCGTGTCAGTTTCCGGTCCCCCTCCTACTGCCAGCTTTTCCCCCCTTGGTGACAGCCCACCCTCCCCCGGTGAAACATTCTCCCCAGTGACAGCCGCCCCGTCCCCGCGCCAGCTCCCCCGTCCCTGCTCAAGCTCCGCCCCGGTGCGGTGCTCCCGGCGTGCAGGCTGCGCGTGACGCCGCGCGCTCCCGGAAGGGCGGGGAAGGGGGCAGCGAGGAGCGGGGTGGGCGCGCTCCGGCACTCTCGGTGCGGTGTCCGTCGCTGTTCCCGATCCCGGTCTCAGGCCCGAGCCCCGCCGCCTCCGCCATGACGCTCGCCGTGTTCTTCGGGTGCACCTTCATCGCCTTCGGGCCCGCGCTCGGGCTCTTCCTCTTCACCATCGCCCGCGACCCGCTGCGCATCATCATCCTCATCGCCGGGTCAGTGCGGGATGGACACCGCTGCTGGTGGCACTATGGGCCTGATGGGCACCGGTACTGGTACCAGTATGTGCCTGATGGGCACCGGTGCTGCTATCTGCACTGGTGCCAGTGTGGGCCTGATGGACACTGGTGTTGGTGCCAGTGTGGGCCCGATGGACACCGGTGCTTATGTCCTTACTGGTACCAGTATGGGCCTCATGGGTGCTAGTGCTGCTGTCTGTACTGGTGCCAGTGTGGACGTGATGGGGCACTGGTACTGCTGTCAGTACTGGTACCAGTATGGGCATGATGGGGCATCAGTACTGCTGTCAGTACTGGTGTGGCATCAGGGGTGGTACTGATAGCAGTACGGGCGTGGTGGGACACTGGTCCGAGTTTCAGTACTGGTGCCATTATGAGTGTAGTGTGGGTGTGGTGGGATGCTGGTATCGATGCCGATACTGGTCCAGTAAGGACGTGATGGGGAATTGGTACTACTGTTGGTACTGGTACCAGTATGGGCATGATGGGGCACTGATACTGCTGTCAGTACTGATGTGGCACCGGAGTTGGTACTGGTACCAGTATGGGCGTGATGGCACACTGGTATCAATTTCAGTACTGATGTGGCACCAGTTTCAGTACTGGTACTAGTATGGGCGTGGCTGGGCGCTGGTCCCAGTGCGGGTGCAGGTACCAGTATGGGTGTGCTGGGGCACTGGTGCTGCTTTCGGTACTGGTACCAGTATGGGCATTATGGAGCCCTGGTACTGGTTTCAGCTCTGGCGCCAATATGGGTGTGATGGGGCACTGGTACTGCTGTTGGTACTGGTACCAGTGTGGGTGTGCTGTCATTACTGGTGTGGCACCAGGGTTGGTAGTGATAGCACTATGGGCATGGTGGGACACTGGTACCGGTTTCAGTACTGGTACCAGTATGTGTCTGATGGAGTGTTGGTACCAGTGCCAGTGCTAGTACCAGTGTGGGTGAAGTGGTGCTCTGGTACCACTGCTGGTGCTGTAGCAGTATGAGTGTGACAGGGTGCTGGTACTAGTAGGGGTGTTGGTACCAGTATAGGCCTGATGGGGACTGGTACCAGTGTTGATCTTGGTATCAACCAATACCAGCACCAGTATGGATGGGATGGGGGCACTGGTACCAGTTGCAGTACTGGTACTAGTATGCAAGTGAAAGGGCGTTGGTACCAGTGCTGGTACTCATACCAGTATGGGCCTGACAGGGGCACTGGTACCAGTTTCAGTAATGATGTCAGTACGAAGGTGATGGGATAGTGGTACCAGTATTGGTAGCGGTAGGAGTGTGACAGGACACCGGTAACAGTTTCAGTAATGGTACCACTATGGATGTGACAGGGCACTGGTACCATGGGAGTAATGGGGCACTGGTACCATTTGCAGTGGTGGTGACAGTATGGGTATGACAGGCACTGGTACCAGTTTCAGTAGTAGTGCCACAATGGGTGTGATAGGGCACTGGTACCAGTGCTCATACTGGGTGCTAGTATGGGCGTGATAGGGTGCTGGTACCAGTGTGAGTATAATGGGGCACTTGTATCAGTTTCAGTAGTTGTGCCAGTATTGGTGTGGTGAGCCACTGGTACTACTTTCAGTACTGGTAACAATATGAGTCTGAGGATACCAGTTTCAGTACTGGTAGCAGTACGAACATGACAAGGCTGTGACTGCACTGTCAGAGGCACGAAGAGAAGAACAGTCCTGGTGCTGCTGCGAGTACGACAGAGAACCAGTACCAGTACTCGTACTGGTGCTTTTGCTTGCATGACAGGGACACCATTATTGTTTCTCTTACTGGTGCCATCATGGGCACATTAGGTACGCCAGTGCTCATACTGGTGGTCACAGTTACAGCAGGGGCACCAGTACTGGTGCTCATACCCTTGTGAGTGTGACGGGCACCAGTATCCATACTTGTACTGGTACCATAGTGGACACAACAAGAGCATAGGACTTGTATTGATACCATTGTGGGTGTGACAAAGGCACCAGTAGTGGTACCTGTACCAGTTCTGTGCAGAACAGGGGTACCAGTACTGTTGTTGTGCTTCTGTCACCATGGTCACCACATGGCATGGGCAGGGTGGGGAGGACACATATCAGTACTGGCATGGGCTACCACGTACTCCTACCAGTATCCGTGCAGGGCTGGTAGTGGTACTGATGCGCATGTGCAAACAGGGGCCACTGGTATCGGTACCACTGTGGCATCAGTAGGGTATGGTACTGATACTAGCACCACTATGGATATCAGACTGGCACTGGTACTGGTATGGGCACAAGGGGGACACTGGTAGCAGTTCTGGTTACCAGAGAACGAATGCAGGCACAACAGTGGTTCCAGTACGGACACCAACTGCCCAGCACTGGCACCTGTACCCATGCAGGGCCAGTATTGATACAGGGGCACTAGTAGCAGTACCACTATGGGGTCAGGAGGATGTGGTGCTGGAACTGGTGCCAACATGGATATCAACCTGGCATTGTTACTGGTACTGGTGTGGGCACAACAGGGGCACTGGTACCAGTTCTGGCTAGCAGTGGCGTGCAGGCACAGCAGCTGTACCAGTACAGGCACCAGCTGCCCAGTACTGGTACCAGTAGCTGTGAAGGGCCAGTAGTGGTACTTGTGCATACATGCAGCAGGGGCGCTGGTACCAGTACCTGTGTGGAATGAGTAAGGTATGGTAGTGGAAGTGGAACTGGTGTGGATATCAGCTTGGTGCTGGTACTGGTGTGGGCACAACGGAGTCACTGGTGCCAGTTCTGGTTACCAGTGGAGTAGTGCAGGCACAGCAGTGGTACCCGTATAGGCACCAGCTGCCTGGCACTGGTAGCAGAATGGCGCTGACACTGGTAGGAGAGTGAGCAGGGCTGGTGTGCACCACCAGCCCAGTACCAGCCCAGAGGGGTGCAGGCATCGTGCCGATGGACACGGACACGGCAGCGGTGCCAGCAGGCTCTCTCTCTCTTGCAGGGCATTCTTCTGGCTGGTGTCGCTCCTGCTTTCCTCCCTCATCTGGTTTATCGCGGTTAAAGCCAGCGACCCCCGGGATGAGCCGCTGCAGAGGGGGCTCCTGATTTTCGGGGTGATGTTCTCTGTGCTGCTGCAGGAGGTTTTCCGCTTCCTCTACTACAAGCTCCTTAGGTAAGAACATCTCCCACCCTGTCCTCACTGCTGGTGAGGCCCCACCTCGAATCCCGTGTTGAGTCTTGGGCCCCTCACTACAAGAAAGACATTGAGGTGCTGGAGTGTGTGCAGAGAAGGGCAACAAAGCTGGTGAAGGAGCTGGAGAACAGGGCTTATGAGGAACGGCTGAGGGACCTTTAGTTGTTTAGTCTGGAGAAAAGGAGACCTTATCACTCTAAAACTTTCTGAAAGGAGGTTGTAGCAACATGGGTGTTGATGTCTTCTCCCAAGTAACAAGTGATAGAACACGAGGAAATGGCCTCAAATTGCACCAGGGGAGGTTTAGATTGGATATTAGGAAGCATTTCTTTCCTGAAAAAGTGGTGAAACATTGGCACAAGCTGCCCAGGGAAGTCATGGAGTCTCCGTTCCTGGGGGTGTTCAAAAAACGTGTAGATGTGGCATGTTGGCACACAGTTTAATAGGCTGACAGTTGGACTTGATGATCTTGGAGGTTTTTTCTAACCTCAATGATACTGTCAGTCTATATTGCTCCCGATCGTGGCACGTGCCAGATTTTGGCTAGGAGCTCCTGGACTGTGGGAATGGCAAGTGTAGCACCAACCTACCCCTGTCCTTGCTGGGAGCACGCAGAAGGTACCTGTGTTGGTATGTTGCCCACTAGGGATCTCAGCTGTGAAGGTCTGGAGGAGCCAGGGCTGAAGTGGCTGTTACTATTTTGCCAAATTTGGGACATGTAAGCTGTGGATTTGGGCTGCTACAGGATGTGTCACATCCTCTCTACCCTGGTGGCACACACCAGAGTGCTCCTACAGTTCAGGGAGATGCCAGGTACTGGGAAAAGCCTGCTTTGCTGCATGGGGGTCAGAAAAGGGCTAGGGGTCTGCTTTGCCTCCAGCCCTTTCTTAGGGTTGGTTTTGTGTGAGCAGGGACAGCTTGATGGTAGTTTTGGGGCTCTGTGGGGTGCCAGATCCTGTGCCCCAGCATGGGGCAAAATCTCTATGAGCCTCAGCAACTCCCGGCTTCCCTGGCGCCACTGGCCTGGAGAACCTGGGATTGTGCTGCCTGCTGGGAGAGCATGTGCTGCACTCTGTACAGTGCTCAGACAGACAGACAGATGCTGTGCTGATGCTGGGCTGGACAGGCAGATGAGGAAAGACCATGCTTGGGTTGGCATCCCACATATCCACAGCTTTCCTGGCTGGATGGATGCTGGCCATAGGCTGGAGGAAGGCTGTGGAGGGCTGTGTCCGTGGTCTTGCACTGCTCCCTGCGGCAGGAGCGCTGCTGGAGGCGCACAGGCAGAGGGTAGCAGAGCTCCACGGTAGCAGAGGTCCATGGAGCGGTCTCTAGCACAAAGGACTGCCTTTCCTTTCACCCTGCGGATCTCTGTCTATGAGCCCTGCTGTCCTCCTCGGGCTGAGGAGCCATCTGCCGTCCTCCTCACCCACCACATAAAAATTGTGAAGCCCACCTCTCCCATTTTTCCCCACAAAGAATTTTTGTAGAATCTGTCATAGAATTGTAGAATGGTTTGGTTTGTGAAGGGACCTTAAAGCCCATCCATTTCCAACCGCCCTGCCATGGGCAGGGACACCTCCCACCAGACCAGGCTGCTCAAGGCCCCGTCCAGCCTGTCCTTGAACACTTCCAGGGAGGGGGCATTCACTGCTTCCCTGGGCAACCTGTGCCAGTGTCTCACCACCCTTATCATGAAGAATTTCTTCCTAATGTCCAATTTAAATCTTCCCCCCTTCTAAGTTAAAGACTTTCCCCCTTGTCCTATCACTACTTGACCTTGTAGCAATTTTTCTAGCTCTTCGAGCTCCTCTCTGCACCCTCCCCATTTTTTTTCCAACATCTTCTAGGAGTATAAATGTGGAGATGAGGTATGCCATCATGGCACACACCTCCCATACCAGCACTGGGGCTGTTTCCCATGTGGGGTGCTGCTCACTTAGCACTTAATGTCCAGTTTGCCCCAGCCCTGTTCCATGGGGCTGGCTGGCACTTTTGTTCCTCTGTGTAAAATTTTTGTGGCTTCACATGGTTTTCAAGTGTGTGGTTTGTCTGGTGGATCAGGGTGGTTGTGCCAATGGTCTCCACAGTGGGCGTTGTGGTTTGGCAATGGAGAGGTCACCAGGAGGGTGGGATGTTGCGAAGTGAGACCCTAGCTCCCATCTACTCCACCCTGGTGCTGCACCATGCCGTGGGAGGTGACTGGATTATGCCAGGCTGCAGCATGCTGTCCTCCCTACAGGAAAGCCATTGAGGGGCTGGTGGCCCTCAGTGAGGACGGTTGCTCCCCCATTTCCATCCAGCAAATGGCATACGGTGAGTGCTGCAGGGCTGGGGTTGAGCCCGACCAAGGTAGGGGACGGGGTGGGGGGTGGAAAGGGAGGTTTTCATCCCAAAGCAGTCTGGAGATGCCTGGGATGTCCCTGGGTGCCTCAGGGCTTGACAGTGTCCCTGTTCCGGCAGTGGCTGGTGTGGGCTTCGGGCTTATGAGCGGTGCTTTCTCCATGATCAATCTCCTGGCAGACGCATTAGGGCCTGGCACCGTGGGCATCCACGGGGACTCGCAGCTCTACTTCCTGACCTCAGGTGGGTGACTCTTTGCTCATGTCTGTCCCCACCACAGAGGCAGCAGAGCTGGGGGAGGCTGGAATCTCCTCTCTATGCTGCACCTTTTACGCATCTGGGCCCCTGTCACATCTCTCTGTGCTAGAACCTTCTTTCTGTCCCTAGTGACCCTCCCTGCTTCTGTCCCCCATCCCTCACACACTCAGGGTCTGCCCCAGTACCTCCTAGACCAGCCCAATACTGCCTATACACCCCTTTCCGGGCTCCAAACCTCAATGAGCCTGCAGGGCAGGACCGGGTGGATGGTTCCCTGGTGACAACCCTCTGCCACTCCCTGCAGCTTTTATGACCATGGTGCTGATTTTCCTTCACACCTTCTGGGGGATCATCTTCTTCCATGGCTGTGAGCACCGGCGCTGGTGGGAGATTGCAGCAGTGGTTGTCATGCATCTCGCCGTTTCGGGGTCGGTGAGTAGCAGAGAGCAGAGTTCTGTGCCGGGACCTATATTTGGGGACAGCCATGGTGTATGCTTGTCCCCGTGCTGGAGTTGCACGGACCCTTCACAAATGGAATCCCAGAGCTGGTCACCCCTGTCTTCCTCCACTCATCGAGGTGGTGATGCTGCCACCCATCCTGTCCCTGTCCTCTCCTGTCTACTAACCTCTCTTCTCTCCTGCTTTTCCCCCCAGACGTTTTGCAACCCCCTGTACGTGGGCAGCCTGGTGCCCTCCTACTTGCTGATGGCCATTGCTGCTATCTGGGCTTACCTGCTCTCAGGAGGATCTGCCCAGAATGTGCAGCGCTTTTTGCTCTGTAAGTCCTGCTCCATAAATGGGATAGGGGATCCTACAGGTCCCTCTAGGTACCAGGGCCCATGCTGGGGTGGGTAGAGGGTGTCCCAAGGGCTGAAGCAATTGGCTGCTAGACTGGAGGAGATGCTAGTGTTTGGGAAGGTGGCTGGGTTTTTACCTCTGCTAGGGGAAATGGATGGGGTGAGGAGTCTGGTAAAAACTGACCCTCTCTTCTCTTGGTTCATGCAGGCCTACGTAGTGGAGCCAGCCCCCAGCCAGGATCCTGAGGCCCTATGGGATGTTCCTGTCCCCAGCCACCCCTGCCCTCCCCTCCATCCTGGTGACAAGAGCAGCCATCACCTTCTCTGCAATACTTTTTCTCCTGGACTGGGTGACTCTGGCTGGTCCCAGCAGGGCAGGTGCTGGGGTCCAGCTGTGGCAGCCAGCTAGCTGGTGTGGCTAGGGCTGGCTCACTTCAGTGCCCTTTTGGGAATGCTTGAACAGCTTGGTTTCTTGGGACCTGGCTTTGCTGGCCTGCTGTGAGTGTATTCCCAGTTAGCCTGCCTGGGAAGGATACTACCTTGGACTGCTGGAGGCCTGAGCCCAAAGACACCCATTGCTTCTCCCTCGACTGCAGAAGATGTGCTGTCCCCTGTGCCAGAGAAGGGACCCCGCATCGCCTCCTCACTGCAGGGTGGAGTAAGTGGCTCTGCAAAGAGCAGCCTGAACTCTATGTTGGGGCTGACCACTGTGGGCAACTTTCTCCACCTCTTTGCCCATCCTCACTGCCCTGGGAGCCATGGCCCCGGCGCTGGACTGCAGTGATCCAGCATCCTGGTACAGTGAGAATGGTGCTGGGGGGACCCAAGGGGACTGACAACACTCGGGATGGGAGGAGAGAGAAAAGACCAAAGTGCCCAACAGATGTGGAGGGTGGTGGAGGGCTTAGAGGGGATGCAACCCTGCAGGTGGTGCCAGCACAACTTGGGGAGAGGGTTCAAGGGGCCATTCTAGGGGATATTGCTCTCTCCTGCACTTGTAGGGTGATTTTCAGGCAGGCACCAGCCCTGATGCTCTGCCCCAGGGCTAGGAAGGAGAAACTGCCATCGGGCTCAGGGCTGAGAAGGTGGTTTTATCCACAGTGGGCTTTTGTACCAATAAAATTAAGTACCACAGATAAGTGAAGCTGTGTGTGGCCTGCGACGCTGCCCTGATGAGGAGAGCACAAACACCATGCAGCTGTGGTGGTTCACGGTGTGACCAGGGTGGGTCTGGCAGCTGCCGACCCCAGTTGGCTGGAGGTCTTGCTCCTACTCTGTCCATCCTAACAGGAGCTGGGTTCCAGTCTCATTGCTTTGGGGTAGAAGCTGCTGAGAGCTGAAGACGTGCAGGTTCCCTCCCTCTCGTGGACCTGTCCCGTTTCTCTTGGTTTTGACATGGCCATAGAGGTCCCTGGGGCTTGGCTTCAGCTGCACTGCAGCTACCAGGAAAGGTGGGAGGCAGCCATGGATCTGGGACTGCTCCAGCTGTGATAGAGCTGGAGGGAACCTGGGTGGGGACTGGCCAGTGAGGGAGCAGTGGCTCTATCACTTTCACATCTGCCTTTCCCCAGCCCTACCAAGCCGTGGCTATGTTTTTCCAATGCTTTGCACAAATACTAGGAGGAAGAAGTCCCAGAGCGATGGAGGGCAGGGCTAGCCTGTGCAAGAAGCCCTGTGCTGCTTGCTCTGGAGCTCTGCCAAGGGCATGGAGGCCAATGCTGTGTGCTGATTGGGAAGGGGTCACTGCACACCCCTCTCCAGCTACATAGGTTCAAGGAAGGACAGCAGAGAGGGCTGGCACCATGGCAGGCTTTTACTTTTTTTTTTAAAATACACATTTTTACCTTTTTTATAACAAAAATATCCCCAGTCAAACAGTCTGTGTGGGCAGCCAGTGCGGCTGAGGGATGCTGGAGTGCTGGCCCTCCCTCAGCCCAGGTGGGAGTGAAGGAAGGTGGGGAGGCAGGCTGAGCTGGCAGAGCCAGGACCGCTGCAGAGGCGTGGGGCTCATGCAGTGTTCTCAGTAGCAGCAGCCGTGTAGATGACCTTGGATTTGGTCGGGGAGTCCAGCCTGGCAGGGAAGGAAGAAGGGGAATGTTAGAGCAGACAGGGGGGCCCTGCTAACTGGTCTTGCTGTCAAAAAGACACCCTTAACACCCTTCTCATACCCCAGACCCATCCCACCCCCCAGTCCTCCTTCCTTCTGCATCTCCCCATCACTCACCGTGTGTTCTGGCTGCGGTGCTTGTAGATGTACAGCAGGAAGGCCAGTGCTGTGATGGCAAAGAGCACCCCAAAGAGCACCGCCAGCACATCCCCTACAAGCCAAGCACAGGTACATTACACTGGGGATGGTCCCTTGTGGCCACCAGGAGAGGGAGAAAGGTCAGTAGCCCGCAGGCAGAGGGGACACGAAGGCAGCAGCCTCGACTGAGCATGCTTACCTGCGTGAAATGAAGAGCTGGAGTGTCCATCTGCAAAGGAGACAAAGACAAGAGGATGAGAGCCAGCTGCACGGATGCTAGGGCAAACCTGGAACCCTCCTGTGTCTGCCTGCCCCCCAGCTCAGCACACAGCTGCCAGATCTCCCCCTTCCCATGCAGGTACAACCCTTCCTGGCCACTTTCCCCTTCTTGGGACTAGCCCCACACCTACCTGCGGCTTCTGAGCCATCACCATCTGGAAGAGAGAAGGTGTAGTTAAGAGGGTGCCCAAGGTGTTTCAGGAGGGAACTAGTAAGCCTGCAGGGCTTCAGGCTGTGCAGCCAAAGCAGAGCTGCCTGCAAGAATCCTCATCACCCATGAGGAGGCAGAGGGGAGCTGCCTGCCAGGTCTCCAGCAGCTTGCAGCTTCTTGCTGCAGGAAGCCTGGTCCTGACACACTACCAGAAAGAAGCATCGAGGGCAGGGGAAAAAAAAAGGGATCCCTGAACCCACACAAAAGCCTCACTGAGCCTAGCCAGAAACCTAGCCCCTCCACTGCTGTCTCTGCTTGGAAAGAAGACTGACACGGTTCCAAGTACTGCAGCACTCCACAAATGCACCAAACCCCCTTGGAGAGGGGCATGGGGTGAGCCCAGCAGGCAGTGGTGGTGGGGAAAGCTGCCTGCAGAAAGACGATGAGCAGCTCCCTGATTGGAGGCATCTGGCTGTTGCTGACAGGGCACCCCACACAGGGATGCCTGGGTGACCCTGCATACAGGATGAGGGCTGTCCCAGGCAAATATTTAGCCAGCATGGCTTTTAAATGCTGCATTATCATCTGTACACTGCTCGGGTATTGCGCGCAGAGTGGCACTACCTGCAGGCCATATCCACCTGCACAGCCACTGCAAGGAAACCACCACCTTCACCCAGCAGCCAGGGGCAGGAGCGACTCTGCGGAACTGGGGGTGACTGGGGAAAGATCAACAAGCACGGGTGCAGGAGATGCAGCTGCAAGCAAAGGGAGACGCGATCCTGCAGTGCGCTCAGTTGCCCCAGGGCTAAAACAGGCAGTTGTTGGCACTGAAGGAGGGAGAAAACCCCAATAAACCCACCCACGCAAGGCGAGGGACAAGTAACCTCATCTGGGAGTACTGGGAAATGGTCCTGCCACTCCAGGAACCAGGGCTTTGTTAAAGTGGGAGTTGTCAGATAGAAATAGCAAATAAGGAAAGAAAAGAAGGTGCTTCTGCAAGAAAGAGGTAAACGAAAGGCTTGGAGGTAAATGGAAAATATGATAAAGTATCTAACAGGTTTACCAAAGATAGAGCATGCCAGCCTAACCTGATATCTTTCTTTGATAAGTGATATTCAAGACAAAGAAAATGTGGTAGATTTTATCTCTCCTGACTTCAATGAAGCATTTGATGCAGTGCCACATGGGAAACTGCTAGCCAGGCTGAAGGCCACAGCGATTAAAAGCCTTTTGGTGATCTGGCTGCTGGTGGAATGGTGAAGGGAAGTGCCTTGCACCCAGTGTGTGGTTATGGAGACATTGTCTAAGGTTCTGGGACTAAGCCTGTTTCTGTAACTGCTGTTTCTATTAGTCACCTTGACACAAGGTGTAGGAAGTGCTATCAAAACAGGAAAGGGGCAGGATATTAGACAGAAAAACCCCAGTGACCTGAGAGATCAGCAACAGGCAAGAATTCAGCGATTCAGAGTGATAGTCACACCTGAGGATTAACAGGAATTTCTACTCCTTTGTGGAAACCACCAATGCAAGAAAGGCCTTCAAGGATGAACTGAGTATAGGCAGAGAGAGATGTGTTGGGCAGGGATGGTGAACCTGTCCAGGATGGCTGTGTGGCCCCACTAGCAGAGCACAGCCTTGGGAAATGGAATTCCTGCACTGCACTTTCTGCAGGGGTTAGCAGTAGGGTGTTCGCTGCAGGTCCTACCAAATTTAGCTCTTCTATTTTGGGATGAAGAAACTAGCTGGGATGATGGGACCTGGCTGTTTGACCTTGCCTATACATCCCCTAGTCCTGCTACTGTTATTTCTGTAAGACCAAGGATAATATAGTTCCTAGAAACCTATTATCCCCCTGCAAGTGCAGAAATGGTGGAGAGCAGGAGCCCAAGACCAAGGCTGCTGTATGTCACCTGTCAGGCAGGGCTAACCTGTGTAAATGCTGCATTTCCATAAGAGGCATGAAACCCTGAGTCCTGCTCCCTACCCTATCCCTGCATCTAGGTGTAGCTTGAGCACGTTCATGCGCGCCTTACCAGAAGGCAGGTGCTTTGCTGAAGGGAGAGTGGTCTGGAAACTCGCCAGCACCCGTCGCCCATGCAGGTCCCTCACCAGCCGGTAGTTGTTCTGCAGAGGATTATTGTCATCATTTCTCAGGCTCATCACCAGCACTGACATCTGGAAAGAATACAACCTGAGCATGTTAGGGTACATCCCACTTTCGGGAGCCAGCTAAGCCCCAGGGAACTTGCATGAATGGTGCACACTTGCAGGGAGAGGCTGCGCTAGACCCAGTGTGGAGCTCATTGACAAACCTGGTAATGAGAGATCAGCATGGTCTGGTTGAAGATTGTCCATTTCACTGTCTGGTAGCAGGGAGGGGTGGTCAGAGAGCCGTTGTAATGGAAGTAGAGTTTCAGGTTGGCAGGCAGCAGACCTGCGATGTTGAATCCAGGCACCAAGACTTCCTCACCTGGGAAAAGAAACACCATGGGAGTGAGACCAGGCAAGCCTTTGGAATACAACAGGCAGGACCAGCATGGAGATCATGGGCAGCCTGGCGCTGCCTGTGCCAGAGTCAACAATGCTGCTCACAGTGCACTGTGGAAAGAGCAGTGGGTTTGCCCTAGAGGGACGGGAAAGCACTTGCGAGAAGGGGGCACCTTGGAAAGCTGTCTCTGTACAAGCTGTGCAATGCTCTCCTTCTCACGTACATAAAGCAAATGTCTGTTGCAGCCTCTTTCTGCCATGCAGCAGGTTTCTCTGCTGGGCCGCAGCCCCTGAAGCAAGTATTAGGTCTGAGAGGACCTTACCTTCTTTTTGGATTTTGTACAGATGCTGAAGAATTTCCTGGTAGTATGGGTTCTCCCTTGGCCCAGCCTGCAACACAGATACCCCACAGTAATGATGAGCACAGAGGCCAAATGGAGACTGGACATAGCTGGCAGAACCAGCGAGTGGCATTCTGTCCCAGTGACACCTTCCTCCCATCAGGGCTGCCCTGCTCTGCCTCTCCTCTTCTCCCCAGGTTCATTTCTGCCTTTGCCTGTTCCTAAAACTGTGTCTGACTCTGCCCACTACAGTCCCACCCTCCCCCTGTTCCTACACCTTCTCACCCAGGGCTGAGCCATGGGACTCACCTCCAGGAAGGCTCCCAGTACAGCCAGACCATCTGGCTGGACCATTGCCTCCTCAAAGCTCTCATACTTGGTGTTGTAGTGGACCACATGGATCTGGAGAGGAAACACACAATACTAATGCAGGACAGACACCTCCAGGAGGTACTTATCCCTGCCAGAGCAAGGACCAGGAGAGACACGGGCTCATGACAAACACCCCTCCTAGGAGGGGAATATACTTCTGGGACTGAGTAAATGTGCTGCTGTGAAGCAGCAAGCATGAAGGTCTGCCCGCAGGAGCTTCCCCAGTTCAGGGAGAGCAAATCAGTTTTCTGCCCTAGAGACCATAGGATTGTGCTGCACAGTTGGGCTTGGTTTAAGGACAGCAGCTAGAGAAGGAGAGAGAAAACCAGAGGGAGCTGGCAGAGCAGAACAGTGTACAGAGTAAACAGCCCCAGCTCCCGTTGCAAGCTGCTCACAGCCACCGAGGGAGCTGGATCCCCCAGCCCGGGGACCACCACAGCTCCGGCTCCATCAGCCCAGGACCAGGCTGCAGTGTGGGGACACTGCTCAGATGCAGCCAGCCTCAGCCCACCTGTGGGCAGAGCATCCTGGAGGGTGGTCTTCTCCTTGCCTCTGCAGTTCAGGCTGCAGCATGTGTATATGGCTCTTGCTTTAAGGGTTCAGCACCGAAGTGTGGGCTCCTACACTGAACTCTGCTGCTGCAGAGCTGCAGAGGGAGCAGGGATCCTGGCCAAGGGTTACAGCATCCACCCAGGGACAACCAGGACCACAGGCTAGGAGCAGTGCAGCACTCCAGCACCCCTCCTGCTTAGCATCAGGAGAAGCAAGGACACATCCATCACCAGGAGGGCTCCTTACCTCCGCTGCAAAGTGGTGCCCATTGACAGTGTGCTCCGAGCCAAGTCCCAACGGGGAACCCCAGTGCAGGTGCAGCTGCACAGCTCGGTACTGCTGGGCATAGCCACCGGTGATGGCCAGTGACTCAGGCAGCTTGAGGACAACTGCAGGGGCAGAAATGAGGTAGGTCAGTGAAACAAAGCCCAGTCCATCCCACAGGTATGCAGAGATTTCTCAAGGGAAGAGTCACCCTGTACTTGAGAAAATTGGTCAAAACAAACAAACTTGCTTTAAATATTCATGAGGCTACAGGCAAGTCAATATTCAGAGATGTGCCAATGCAACAAGGTTCAACTTTTGACTTCAAGTTTTTGAACAACCCATTAGATAGACCAGCTTCAAAAATAGCTGCTATGTAAATGATGAAAAGTGAAGAGCCCCTCTGCAGAGATTCCCAGGGACCAGCTCCAAGCCAAATATTATCCAACAATTTATTCAGTAAGTGAGAGTAACACAAAGAGACCACAGATAAAATTAATGGAGAAAGATATTGGCAGAGAGGTAAATATCTATGAGAGCAGGGCAGTTGGTCAGAGAGCTGCAGCCACACAGGAAAGTAGTGGAGGCCCCATACCTGGAAACATTCAAGGTCAGGATGGATGGGGCTCTGAGAAACCTGATCTAGTTAAAGATGTCCCTGCTTCTGCAAGAGAATTGGACTGGATGACCTGTAAATATTCCTTCCAATCAAATGCATTCTATGATTCCACGATAGCAGGGTAGTTGGTCAGTGAGATCTGCAGCTCTTGACAAGCTGGGACCTTTCAAATGAAGCAGCCTGTGAGTGTCTGACAGCACTGGCATTGGTGACAAGGAAGCATTAAATCTTTTGAAAGCATTTAGAGCTAGAATTCTCGTTCTTTGGGTAGAGTTAATACATACTTGTTTTTGCCATTTTCTTTAACTTGATTTAGCTGTCTATCTTGGACTCATGCAGCAGTGTGGCAAATCTAAAAGCTGAGTTACCTGGACATGTGGCAAACATATTAGGAGCATCCCTGGACTCTGAGAACCGCTGTCCTATCCTTCTAAGCACCTTTTACTCATTTTTAATGCCAACCCTTCTCCTTCCTCCTTCTTTATAGGTGAAGTGTCCCTTAGTCATATCACCGAGCTAGGGTACAGATCCGGGATTAACCACATAACAGGGCTGTGATGAGTCATTTGTCCTCTCCTGTGTTCCCTGCCAATGGGTTCAGAGATACAAAACTCAAATATGAGAAGTGGGAGACTGCTCCCTCCCTGGGAATTTATCTGCTTTTACACTCCTTCTATATATCTAAATTGATGCATTCCTTCTACAAGCTACCTGAGTCATTTTCAGACCCTTGAAAAAACTCATACAGCATACATTCTTTATCTTACAAAAAGGAGTAACTGTACAAGGATCTTCCTGACTTGCAATTTTTTAATTTATTTGTGCCTTTACATAAAGCAGTCTGGTAGCTGCCAGAACAAAAAAAAAGCATCTTAGAAGCATGTGAGAAAATGCTCCCCCCCGGCCCCACAGCAATGAAAATGCTCTGACTGCTTTTCTAAACACCAAGCAACACCAGATGCCAGGGTGTCTGAAATAGCAACTACTGAGCTCAAGTAGTTTAACTCTGCAGGCACGCTAGGGCAGGAGGCCATAATATAAAGCTCTGTGCTCGCACCACGTGGCTGATCTGACCATGCACAGCGAGTCCAACCTGTTGAGTTTGGTGCGTACACAGGTCAACTCCATCTCACTAACTACCAGGGTAAGGAGGTGCCTTATCACATCGACAATGAGTTTTGAAGTTCCTTTCTACGCCCCTTTTTCTTCGCTCTGGGACTGGCAGGCACCAGCATGCATGAAACACTCACCTTGCTCCCAGTAAAATCTCGTAGCAACCAGGACCCATCATCCCCATCTGTGGGGTGGTGAGCGAGGAGAAGATATGCTACATATCTGGCATGGTGTGACAGATACTAAAATAATGTAAAGAAGTTGTTCCCAGACTTCTAATAAACATTCCAAAATTGGAGAAAGGGAAAAAAAAAAAAAGACCATAAAAATTTCTTAAGATCTTGAGGCAGCATCCCAAAGCAAAGATTTAAAGAAGCTGGCCAGTGCTGAGCCCTCAAAGACTAAGTGTTTAGCCTTAAAGACTAAGCTACAGCAGAGACTGACTAATCTTTGAAAGTAAAAGGCAGGAGAGGTATCAGTAGCTGCGGACCTGCATCAGAAATACCAGGGACACATGGATTATAATGAATTCCTGGAGACAACTCTCAAAGGCCGTGAATGAGTTTGGAGATCTTCATCTCCCGATTTCTCTTCCCCAGCCAGGAAAGCACATAGACCTGTAAAGGCTTGAAAGCCTGATGCTTCCCTGTTGGCCTTGAAGGCAACACAACTGCAGCCTGCAAGAGAATCCCCTTTCCAGAGCTCAGGGAAAAGACAGACAAGCCTGGTCCTTCTGGGAGAGGCTGAGTAGGCTCTGCCTGTGCTCCAGCCTCTGCCTGTGCCTTTGCACCCACCTGTGTGCCCATTGTTACTCAGCTTGAGCTTCTCACTGGCGGGCAGGCTGTAGCCAGAGAGCTGGATTGGCCGCAGCTGAGGGCTGAAGATGGTCTTGGCCGTGTCAATGTTGATGGGTGACTGCATGGTGCCCATGCAGTCCACGTAGTCCACACCCCAGTGTTCTTGGCCTGGTACAAGGAGAACAGACCCAGTGAGACCACCTGGGCAAGGAACCTTCCAGAAATGAGGTTTGGTGGGTGGCAGGGGAGGAGATAGCCACTGCCTAAGGAATATCCCATGCACGCAGGGTGAGTTTCCATCAAGTCAGGTTAAGAGCAGCTCTGTGCCACTATGTGACTATATGCAGCTGTATCAGGAAAGGTCTCGGAGCATGGTGAGCTGCCAGGAAAGTCTATTTTTGGGGTGTTTGGGAAGAGTGCAAGAAGATCATTTACAAGTGGACTTGGCAGGCCGAGGATCTGCTGCTCTGCAGCTCTTCACACACTTGCTGCCTTGCACAGCTTGGCCTCTGGCAGGTATCGACCTACCACTTTTCCTACTCTGCTACTCAAGTGCAGTACCACAGTGCTGCTGGGATCAGAGGAGCTCACAGCCACAGGTATGATGGATTCTCTGTTGTTAAATGTCCTGGTACAGCTCTGCAACGGGACAGCTCACACAGCTGAGGTAGCTGCCTAAATTGCCACCTCTCCCCAGTGCCACAGTTAGGATGAATGTAGTTGACGCTCCAGAAACCTCCCACTGCCACAGGACACTGCTTCTAGCATGTTTTGGGCCATGCAAGCCCAGGTCACCCGCAGTCTATTCCTTTGCAGGACCCCAATGAAGATGAAGCCAGGCATTAGCAGGATGCAAGCCAGCCCCTGGTCCTAAGGAGAGTGATGGTGCTGGGCCTGGCCCACCACTGCGGCAGGAAGCTTGTGCTAGCACTGCAGTGATGCCCATCACAGGTGCTGTGGAGAAACCCCCAAGCCATGATATGAGGGCTGGGCAGGGCAGGATGTAGAGGGAAGGTGACAGGGGACATAGGTGAGGACAGCTAATCACTGGGCAGGTCAAAGTTCCAGCAGTCCAGCCTGGAAAGACCAGCCTGCTTCCCATCTTGGCACAGGACCAGGGCAGCTCCCGATCACGGAGGGGCCCTGCCCTGAGGGGCATTACCCCAGACCTAGGGGGTGGGGGAAACCCTTGGAAGAGCTGCTGCTTACTGCCCAAATCAGAGCAACCCTCTGCTCTTCAGACCATCTGTGCATAGGTATGGGCAGTGCTGAAGCATCAGGGTCAGACAGGACGGAAAGGTAAGCTGTGGAGTGCGCACAAGAGCCCTGTAATCATTAACCACAGCTGGCTCTGGCCCAGGGTCTGCAGGGTGTAGGAAAAATAGCAGGAGTAACTGCAGGGTATTTACCTTCATAGCTCCAGTGACTGTGGCCAGGACCTTGAAAAAAAGAGAAGAAAGAACCACATGAATGGAAGGGAAAGGTTGGCAGCATAAGCACCTCTGCCAGGCAGCAGGTCTCAGGGGTCCCACAGCTTTCAATCTTCCTCCCTGCCTTCACCTTCCCACTCCTCCCGCTGTCCCAGCAAAGGGGATGCTACCGGAGGGCACTGCCTCCTCTGAGCAGGACCAGGTCTCCTGCAAGCATCAGCCTAGAGGGAAAACCCCAGGACTTGACGCTTTGTTATCATTCTTATAGTGGAAAAATCATAGATATTGGCTTCCGTCACTGAGCAGCTGTACCAGTGCTCTTTCAGCTATTCTGGAGCAGCCAAAACCTCCCACTGTCCCAAGACAAAGCACTCAAGGAGGTAGGTCTGCTACTTCCCTGATAAGGCTCTGTAAACAAGAGCAGGTGAGGAAGTGGCCATCCTGGTGGCAATCCTGTGATGCTAAAGTGCTGGAGCAGTTGTGGGGAAGAGCAGAACCGCCACCATGAAGAGTTTCAGCAGCAAGCTACATTGCACCACACAGATGCCCTCCTCCCACCAAGGAAAGCAGAGGAAGCAGATGAGCACCAAAACTTCATCTTCCTCCACAGTGAGTGCCCCTACCATGGAGGCAGTCTGCACAGCAAAATGTACCAGGCCAAACACCCAGCTCCTGTCTTGGCAGCCCTGCCCCAGCTCACCCAGGCAACCTAATTCCCATGCAGAGTTGCGTAGAGGTCCGACAAGCCCATTCCCTAGGAAAAGCAGTGCATCCCGTGTCACTCATGGGGCACACTGCAGTCACAGCAGGGCAGGACACACCTTAGTGTGCCCAAAGTCTCCCACAGCTGGGGGTGTTGCCGGTGTGCAGATTTAGAGGGAGAAAAGCCTTCTTCAGGCAAGTCCACACACCAGACCTCACAAAATCACTCTCCTCCAGAACTGCCAGCAAAGCCAGCACTTCCAGAACATCACTGGGACTGGCCTTAGAGCCTCTTCTCAGATGCCCCTGACCAAACACCTGGGTAATCACCAGCCCTTCTGCATGCAACCAGCTCCAGGCAAAGGGATTTTGGGCTTGGATTTGTCCCAAGCAGAGGAACATGGCCCATACAGATTATGCCCCTGCCATGACTGGCACAACAGGAAACTCATGGGCACCTCCTCTGCCTTGTCTTTACTGGCATGCTTGTCAGTGCAGACAATCTGTTGGCGTATGCCATAGGAGTAGGAGAGTAGTGAGGTGGAACAGGCTTGGGCTGAAGGGTTATAAGAACCCAGCAGCAAGGGGCAGCATTTAGATTAGATTCACTTCGATCAGCTCCCGAGAGTGCAAGGACACGGAGGAGCATTTAGCAAGGGGTGTCCATCCCCAGTACCATCTCTGTCCCTTGGTAGGGCCAAATGCCTACCAGTCTTGTGGTGACGCAAGAGGGGCTCAAGCAGGCGCCGCTCCAGTCCCCATCCCTGCTGCTGACAACAGCTCTCAACAGCCACTTGCTATTAATAGGAGCAGATTCCAACTCAGGGGTGAGAAAGGAAGAGGCACACTTTCCCAGGCCCAGATGTCCTAAGCAAGGCCTTGGGCTCAGTGGGATCCTGCCCTCCTCTCAGCAATGATCCATGCATAGGCGCTGCCGGGGGGTGCTTGATCCAGCTGCCGCTCTGGAGAATGAATGACCATGGCAAAACAGGGCTGGAGGGTGCTCAGGCACACCAGGAGTCACAGAGATGGGAACAGCCCTCTGGGCTCACTCCAGCATCACCAGTGACTCATCTCTGCAGTGCTTCTGAAGTTCAGGAGGGATGCTCTGGAGTCGCTTGCCCAGGCACGGGGTACTCCCAAAGGCATATATGAAGGGGCAGCAAGCAGAGGGCTGAGCAAGCTGCGGCTGCCTGCATCAGGCAGGAACACGTGTGTCCCAGGACAGGCTGCAATGCCTTCTCCATGCCTGCTTGCATGGCACTGACTGGGGATGCACCCAGTTGTGCTGTGGTAAGTTGAGGTTCATCCTGCACACATCGCTCACACAAATGTTACCTGCTCCCTGAAAAATGATTATTCACCAAAACCCACAGAAAACTAACCATCTCCTAGAAATCTATCTCCCATACCTTCTCCCATCCTGTCTCTACTCTCCTGCCTCACCTGGCTCTAATGATAGAGGTGGCCATGGCTCGCACACGAGAACCATGGTTTCTGCTTCCTAGGCAGGATTCCCCTCCTGCAGCATGAGGGTGCCTTTCAGCAGAGGGTCACTTACCTTGGGACAACCCTGGCACAGGGCTGGCACTTGGTGCCTTGGTTGACTACACATGCCTCAACTGGCACAGCCCGCCCCAGCACCCTTCTTTCTGCTCACTTCCAGGGACTCTGTCTTGACAGAAAGCAACTCAAGCATCATATCGCACATTGAGCAATAGCGTCGTGTTGGCATCTGCCCTGTTGTGTCAGCACTGTGTCACCCACCCCAGGCTTCCATGTCCCCCCCGTGACCCTCTGTTTCCACAGTCCAGGGGGCTCCAGATCCTTCTCACAGCCTCCCGCCAGCTCAGCTCAGCAGCCTTGAACACCCTAAAGGCTGTGGCTGCCTCCAGACGTCAGTCTGATCTATCCTAACACAACAGATCCTCAGGGGTCTCTTGGCTTCAGAGTCAAGAGGACCCACAAACAATTACGAACACACTGAAGCCACCCAAGCGTGTTTTCCCATCCTGTGGGTCTGGGTGCAGCTGTGGCACAGCCAGGCCACCCACTCAAGGAGGCATCTTGTGAGCCCAGCTGTGCAGGGTTGGGCAGCCTTGGCACATGCACCCAGTAGGGCAAGGGAGCATCAAGGTGAGCACATCCCAGGCACTGGGTTGGACTCCTAGCATCTGCCCTGGCCTCAGTGTAGCTCAGAGCTGCCTCGATCACCCTGCAATGTGCCAGTCCCTTCCTCTTGGGGGCATTTGCAATCTCACAGACCTTTGCCATGTACATCAACCCACTGCCCTGCCCTAGTGCTGATTTACATAATTTCAGTCTGTCTCCCACATTCCCCAACGGAGCACATCTTCCCCCTTGAAAAGGTGTGTGGTGCCAGGTACCTTGTCTGCTGAACAACTGCCACTCACCACAACAGATGCGGTTGCACCTTGGCAGTGGATCCTGCAGCTCTTTGCACGCCCTGCCCTACCTCTGAGCACCCACAGCCCCCGCACAGGCTGCAAGGCACTTCCAAAACTGTGGGGCAAAACAGCCTTGCTGCCACGATGAGCACGCTGGGAGGTAACATGAAAGAAGAGGATACCTTGCAGGAATCCCAGCAGGAAAACATAGAAAACCAACAGGAGCTGCCTGCCATTGCAGGCAAGATAGTCTCTGTATTTAGCTCTGCAGAATTCCCTTCCTTCAGTCTGTGATCCAGCAGAGTTTCCCCCTTTTACTTACTCCCTCCTTTACGCTTTCTGTCTCAGTTGCTCACTCCGACTCGGCCCTCCCTGCCGCAAGAGCCAGCTCCCTCCTTGACATACAACACCATCCAACAACACTTTCCTGCCGAGTTCAGGCAGATGCTGCCATTACCAGCGTGCTGCTCAGCATGTCCTGCAGCCTGGGAGGAAGGGGAGGAAGGGTAGCAGCAGCTTTTGACATGGTGAGGAGCCAGCATGGCTATGGGCCACTGCTAATCTGCCCCGAGGGACTCAGGATGATTTGTACAGAGCAAGAGGCACCCCTCGGTGGAGCCAGGTAACAGGAGAGAGACCAGAGGGTCTGCCCCCTCCATCCTCAGCTTTTCACATTTTAGAGGGTACAAAGCCTGAAGCTGCTGCAGGGCACCTGACGCGTGTGCTGTTGGCAGCGTGGATGCTTCCTGTCAGTAGGAAGCCTTGAACTCCAGCAGAAGTCCAATGGCTCATGTGTGTCAGGGAGAGCAATAGGCTTGCTTCTAGCTCAGTCATCCTGTTCTCTTATCAGCTGGGCACACAATGCTAGAGCCTCTTCTCCATGCTGGGACCCAGTCCTGGGTCAGATCCAGGCAAAAGCCCTGTGGGATGAGACTGATTTGCAGGAGATGCCAGGGCGGCACCATCTTGCTGTGCCCTCAAAGAAGAATCCCTTTTTAGCAGACCAGTCCCAGGCTACGGTGGGACTATAGAGATCATGGCCCAGAGAAGAGGGAAAGCAGTATGTTATTCCTGATGCTCAGTGAGCCAGGAGGTACCAGGACATGCAGAGATGCACAGAACACAGGTCCCAAAGCAGGGACCAGCCAGAGCAGCCAGGTCCCAGCCTACAAAACACATCCAAGCACCATGTCACTTGAAAGAAATAACCTTATAACAGTACCTAGGCTGTGCCACTGTGCTCACGACGCCCTCGACCAGGTCCCCAGGCCAGTCTGTGGCAAACATGTCACAGACACAGACACAGGGTACTGGGGCACACAGCCTGAGCATCCGTTTGCCAGCTCCCACAAGGGGCCTCTTACAGGAGTGCTGTGCCATACCAGCCATACCTTGTCCAGCACAGCCCTGGTTTCTCTATCCAGACATGCACCCTGTGCAGTATCCATGTCCTTCCAGCCCAGAACACCATCCTGTGCACTGCACATGTGGGCACTGATCCCTCCCAAGCCCAGCTGCATTAAAGGCCCTTTTGTGTTTATAAACTCTGACCTACTACAAGCCTTTGGGATCAGCCTTTAATCTGCCACTGCTAGCACAGGTTGCCGCAGGGATTGTTCTTTGTGTTGCTGTGAGAGGACAGCTTGGGCTGTGGGGCCCAAAACTGGGCCAGCTTTCCCAAAAGGAGCAAGGGTTTGGGTGGAGGAAGGCATAGGGCAGGGTTTACTCCAGGGCACATTCCTGCTGCCTGTGAACCCAACTGCCCCAGCAAGTGCCAGGGGAAAGAAGAAACAATTGCAGAGTGGTGCAGAGAAAGGGCCATCCCAGCAGAAGGGGTAAAAATGGGGAAATTCCAGGGACAGATCAATGTTTGGAGCTGGGGAATGAGATGAATAATGGGTATTAAACAAGATAAATGGGCTCAACTGGAGGAAAAGGAAATCATGGAATGAGCAACAGTAGGACAGATCCGAATAGGAGGGAGAGAGAAAACAGGCTGAAGTGGGAAAGGGAGTTTGTGTTTGCCAAATACACCCCTAACATCAGATTCTGGTCTCTGGACTATCCAGGTGCTCCTCAGAGAACAACCCCATGGCAAAGCCTCAGTGAGAACCTCCTCAGCTTGTGCCAAGTGCCCAGGGTTGAGGGGCAACCAGACCTACCTTGAACAAAAGCCTTGAGGAAGAGAGAGCCAGCACATTGCCTGGCAGTTGTGCTGAGTCCTGCAGCTTCAAGCACCTGGCAGGTAACTTGGTGGGCCCTAGCCGAGACCTCCTCCTTCATGGGACTCCAGCCAGATCTTCAGCATCTAACATTGGTATAGGATGGGCCAAGTTGCTTGTTCCCTGCTTACCTCTCACCCCTCACCTCCTTTTCCCATCTCCATTCCAGTCTCCCCACCCACCCACCCCAAACCCACGCAGTGCCGAGCAGCTTGCTGCCAGCGCACCACACCAGTATGCTGAACGCCTGATGCCCTCCCACCCTGTGGCCCCGGGTTGCTTCATCTCTGTGGCAAGGACCATCTGTATCCCCAACTCTGTCTAGTGCTCAGCCGGGCAAGAGCAGCTCTGGTAAGAAACGTGAATCATTGCAATAACAAAAGCAGCTCCTGGCACCAAACCTCTGCCTGTCCACACCATAGAGCAGCTGTCCCGGCACAGGTCAGGGCAACTCTGTACTACAGGCAAAACCAAGGACACACCAGGAGGCTGAGCCCAGGAAACCAACCCACGGGCAGAGCTGGGATGAAGAGCGCAACCAGGGACAAGGACGTCCCAGCGCAGCGCTCAGCCCCAAATACATGGAAATACATGGCACTGCCCCAAAATCCCTACTGAGCACTGGGAAGTGCCACAGTCAGAAAAGAGACCAAGACCAAAGACATGGGACTTCTCCCCCCAGAACAACAACCCTGAAATGTGAAAGCCCCTGTGCCGCTAGCAACAGAGCTCTCAGGGTGTGGGGGCACACACCTCCATCCAGCCCCTGAGTACAGGCATGTCCACCATGCCCCATCACCAGCCGTGGGGGAGAACCCCACCAACTCCTAATTGGGGCCAGACCCCGTTTTCGCTGGGATGTGGGGAGAGAACGTGGATGCAGGGCCAGGCACAGCAGACCCTGCTTGAGGAGAGGCCATGCTGCAGGACAAAGGGGACCAGCAGCTGTCCCGCCACGCTGGGGACCACAACTGGACCCTCCAGGCAGCCCCAACAAGGCACGAGTGACTGCACAGCCCGTACTGACCCTTTATCAGCAGCTGTGAGCCCCCCTAATCTGGCACAAAGCGGACTTGGTGGGAAAAAAGGGTTACACAAAAGGCCGGGGATACCAGCCCCTGGGCAGGGGTCTGGCTGCGCAGGAGTTGGCGGGAGCAAGGACAAAGGCAGGGACACGTTAGCGGGGAGCAGCTCCCGCAGCTGGGTGATGCTGGGAGGGGGGGGGGACGACACAGACCCACAGGAGCACCCCACACTGAGACACACCTGGGCACCTAAAAAGGGTACAAGAGAAGGTGCAGTAGCCCCCACTAAATACAGCGGCTCCCCCCTAAAAAACAAGCAAGGGGAGAGCTGCCCAGCTCTGGGGAACCCCGCTAAAACATAGTGCATCCCGAATCCAGTACTGCATACACTGGGGTGCCCTACACATCAAGGATCCCAAATCCAGCAAGGTGGGAACCCCGTGCACCAGAGCATCCCGCGCAACAGGGGACCCCAAACTCAGCATTGGGGCACTTCGTACATCACTGTGCCCAAGCACCTGGGACCCCAAACCCAGCACCAGGTGCCATCACGATGCCTCAAACGCATCCTCGGGTGCCACCAGGATGCCCCGCTTAGAGGGAACCCCCAAACCCATCATCGATATACCGCGCGCATCGTGCAAAGGGGGATCCCCTTTCTCACCTTTCTCCTGGGAATGCAGAGTGTCCTCGCCTCCCTGCTCCTGGCTGTGGTCGCTGGCGGCTCTGGCACGGTTGAGGGCTGCCAGGAGCAGGAGGGAGACCCTCAGCGCGGCGCGAATCATCTCCAGGCGGTGCGGGACGGCTCGGGGCAGCCCGCCCGCCCGGCCGCGCGTACGTGAGAGCGGGCGGGGAGGAGAAGGAGGCGGCTCTGACTCAGCCGCCGTTACCTTTTATAGAGGCTGGAGGCAAAGTCTGACGCCGCCCGGGCCGGCCCGGCCACGGACAGGTGAGGTGCACTGCGCGGGGCTCGAAACCGCGGGTCGCGGGGGCTGCAGCACACCCCACCCCGTCATCCAGCCTGGATGGGCTTGAGAGGAGAGCCTATCGGGCTTCCTCTTTGTTGGGGTTGAGATCCTTCAGCCATGGGTGTCCCCTCTACTCAGTAAGGGGTGAGGGACCCCTCAGCGGTGGAAATCTCCTCTCCCGAGTGTTGGGGATAAGACCCCTCAGCCATGGGTGTTTCACTCTTCAGCAATGGGTGAGGGACCCCCCCAGTGATGGGTGAAGGACCCCCCGGTGGTGCATAAGGGACCAGTCAACCCTTGATCTCCCATGCTGAGAACCCCTCAGCCATGACTGTCCCCTCTCATCAGTGCAGGGTCAGGGGTGGAAATCTCTTCCCAGTGTTGAGGTTGGGACCCCTCAGCCACGGATGTTCTACTCCTCAGCAATGGGTGAAGGACCCCCCAGTGATAGGTGAGGAACCTATCAGCAGTGGATGTCCCACTCCTTAGTGATGGGTAAGGAACCCCCCAGCGATGGGTGTCTCCTCTCCCCATTGTTGCGGTTGGGAACGCTCAGCCATGGACAAGGGACTCTTCAACCATGGATGTCTCCTCTCCTTAGTAATGGGAGAAGGACCCCTCTAGTCTTCTCTCAGTTTTGGCATTAGGACCACATAGCCATGGGTGTCCCACTCCTCAGCAATAAGTATCTCCTCTTCTCAGTAATGGGTGAGGGACCTCTCAGTGATGGGTGTCCCCTCTCCTCAGTGAGGGATGAGGGACTCCTCAGTGGTGGGAGTCTCCTCTCTTTCGTGTTGAGGTTTGGACTCCTCAGCCGCAGGTATCCCCTCTCTTCAATTTTGGGGTTAGGACCACTCAGCCATGGATGTCCCTGCTCCTCAGCAGTGGGTGAAGGATCCCTTGGTGGTGGGTGTCTACTATCCCCAATGTTGGGATTAGGACCCCATAGCCACAGGTGTTCCCTCTGCTCAGTTTTGGGGTTAGGACCATCAATCATGGGTGTCCTACTCCTCAGTGATGGATGAAGGACATCTCAGTGATGGGTGAAGGATACCTCAGTGATGGGTGTCCTCTCTCCTTAGTGTTGGGGCTGTAACCTCTCAACAGTGCGTGTCCCCTTTCATCAGTGATGAGTAAAGAATCCCTTGGTAGTGGGTATCCTCCCTCATCAGTGCTGGGATTGGGATCCCTCAGCAATAGGTGTCCTCTCTCCTCAGTTTTGGGGTATGGACCATTCAGCAGTGGGTATCCCCTTTCCTCAACAATGGGTTAAGGATCCCTTGGTGATGAGTGTCTCCTCTCCCCAGTGTTGGTGTTGGGACCCCTCAGCCACTGGAGTCCCCTCTCCTCAGTTTTGGAGGTAGGACCCTTAGGCCATTGGTGTCCCCTCTCCTCAGTGAGGGGTGAGGGACCTATCATTGATGGGTGAAGGACCCCTAAGCTATATATAGGTGTCTCTTCTCCTCAGTGAGAGATGATGGACCCCTCAGTGATGGGTGTCCTCTCTCCTTTGTCTTGGGGTTGGGAACTCTCAGCAGTGGGTATCCCATTTCCTCAGTGATGTGTGAGGGACCTCCAGCAACTGGTGACCTCTTACCTCAGTGGTGGGTGAAGCAACCCTCACTGGTGGGTGTCTCCTCTGTCAAGTATTGTGTTTGGGACCCCTCCTCAGCAATGGATGAGGGACCCCTCAGCCATGGGTGTCACATCTCAGTGAGGGATGAGGGACTCCGTAGGCATGGTTGTCCCCTTTCCTCAGCGATGGGTGAAGGCCCCTTCAGTGGTGAGTGTCCCGTCTTCTCAGTTGGGACTCCTCAGCAGTGGACAGGTGTCACCTCTCCCCAGTGCCGGGGTTGGGACCCTTCAGCCTTTGGTTTTCCTCTCCACAACAAAGGGTGAGGAATCCTTTAGCAGTGGTTGTCCCCTCTTCTCAGCAATCACTGAGGGATCGTTTAGCTGTGGGTGTCCCTCTCCCCAGCAATGGGTGAAGGATCCCTCAGAGATGGATGTCCTCTCTCCTTATGTTTGGGGTTTGATCTCCTCAGCCGTAGACATCCTCTGTCCTCAGCAGTGTGTAAAGTTCCTTCAGTGGTTATCCCCTATTCTTAGTGATGTACAGTTAAGAAAGACATTCATTTATTTCTATCAAGGCTAGATGTTGACACAGCTCCATGCCTGGCAGAAGTCTCACCTTTCTGCTGCTCCTCAGAGGTGGCAGAAAATGTGTGGGTGCATCTCAGTGTATGTACATAGTGTACCTGGATCCCAAAAAGCTCTGACTGAAGTCCAGCACCAAGTGTCCTTAGACCATCTTATTGCTATAAGACAACAGTCTCTGTGGTTAAACAGACAGGCAAGGGAAGGTATGACGGCAGGTCAGTTTTCATGGGGGAGGGAGGTACCAGTGATGCCTTCCTCAGAGCTGCACCGGGGCTTGTCTTTTTCAGCACTTGTGCTTCAACATCTTTGTAAATTATCTGAAAAAACATGACCAGTGATAGGGCAGAATTAGCTGCGACACTCTTTTGGGGCAGTAGAGGACTGAGGCTGCCTTGAAGAGTTCAAGGGGGCAATAATGGTGATGAGCGACCAGGCGCGTCAGCAGCAGCTTGTGGTCTGCACTGGTAGATGCAAAGTGATGCACAGATGATGTAATTAAGGATGCATGACACGAGGCTGGATGTACATTAGCTAATGCAACTTGCCAAAGAGATCAGGCAGTCATGGTGATGTCATCTCGCTGTTTCCCAAGAGAAAAATGAAGCAAACAGCAGGGATTATCAAGTAAGAAACAAAAAGAAAACCCCAAACACCCTCCCCTTCTCCTGCATTGCTGTTGTATAAGTCTTGGGTGAGACCTCCTCTCAGCTGTTGGCTGCAGTTTTGTTTCTCCCATCACAAAAGGGTCAGAATCAGAAAGAGAAGACACGGGGCCCCAGGTCTGTCAGGGGCAGGGGTAGTTTCCAAGCATGGCTGTGCAACCTGGTGAAGTGGTGAAGTGATGTCAGTGCCCGTAGCACCCCACTTTGTATGGGACTGGGGAGCAGAGAATGAACACTTGCTCTCTTGGGACAGTAGATTTATGGCACAATCAAAAGAAATCATCAAGCAAGAAGTTTGTGTCCAACCAGCAAAATATTTTTTCATGGGTTGCAGAAGGAAATGGGTAAAGTCCTTAGCCCACAAATGTGCAATTTGTGCACACCCAAGAAGATATCAGACAAGTTAATGGAATAATTGTTGCTCGATGCTGCCAGAGTTCCATCTCTGGGCAGTGCCCCATGGGCTCCATGCCTCTGCTAAACCAGTTTGCCCAGCTTTTTCCCAGTTCAAGTCACTGGTCTTCCCAGCACCTCTCCTTTATGACTGTGCTTAACGTAGCCCGTGTGAATATATCCACATCTACAGTCTTGCCATCACTGCAAGACGGCTCAAGACCTGTCAAACAGTAGAGAAGATCCTGCTGGGGCTGGATTTTGTGCCAAGCAGAAGAAACCCCTCCTGAAAATCTGGCAGTGGGGAAGCTGCTGATCCTTGACAACCCGGCATCATGGGATCCTGCCCTGTGCTGTGCCAGAGATGTTCCCTTGCACCTGGCCTCTCTGGAGATCTCTGTCTCTGGTGGTGACCTGTAGGTAGGATTAATGTACTCTCAGTCTTCAGCCTTTATCCTGATTCACCTGTTCCTTCCAACACCAGATAAACTTAACCGTCAGACAAGAAGACATTAATTTATCAAGGATCAAGGAAACAGGACTATGAGGTGAGAATGAGCCACAAAACGCAACTCCAATGCTCTTTCCTTCTCCTTTTCCTGTGGTTTCTCTTATTAATAGTCTTCATCCTGAATGAAAAGGAGGAAGGCAGCTGGATATGGCAGAGGAAGGACAGGCTCATTCTATCTCTTTTTCAGGTCAAGTCCCATGCAGTTCTTTCCTCACAACTGAGTATTCAGCTTCCCCAGAGAGGTTACCCTGTGTTCACTGCTTCAGCTCTTCCCAAATGGAGGAACTGGGGACCTATCACCTTTGCTGCTCTGACTTTCTTAGGTTTCATTGTCCTCCCTCTTCATTGCTCTTTGAGGCTGGGAGTATCGTATCACAGAAGCTATAATCACACGTGTCTTCTTACAACCTCTGATCTTTTATACTTTGTCAGCTTTTTTCGTAGAGATGATACTTGGCAGCTTGGGACACAATTAGAATGAAAGGTGACTCCATCATCAGGGCACTTTGTCTGGATGTGCCTTCTGTGATCCACACCACCATCCCATGAGCCTTGCAGGCCAGGAGGAAGAGTTTGTCCTCCTATATGAGGATCACACCAACACAGTAACCTGACCAAAAGGTGTTCTCCAGACTTCTCTGGTAGACTACTGTGGGAGGAGATCTGGTCAGCTGTAAGCAGCCCAGGTCTTTGCCCTTCTTTGCTATGAGGCACCTTGAAATGTGCAACATCAAACCTCTGCTCAGCTCTGTATGGATCCAGTCGGAAGCAAAAAGCACCAGTCTACCAGGGAGGTTCTCAGCGGCACAAGATGCACTGGAGCAAGCTAGAATGGATGTACTTCTGGAAACACTGGCTGATCTTGTTTTACCTCCAGGGCTGTGGGGAGGAATGACCACTAAATGCTTGTAAAAGGGTTTATTCTCAGTAAAACAAATGTCATTCCTAGGAAAATTAACGCATGCTAAGGAAAGGCTTGGATGCCTAGAATAATTTAGAAATTAGAATTCTATGATTCTAACTTTGGGACTCTGGGTCTGATTCAAATTTGTACTAGTAACCCTTTCCCACGGGATATACTAATGAATTCCTGACCTCTTTTGCAGGCTTATTGTCTGTTACTTTTAATGTAACAGCAGCAGGCACTAGTCCATCAGTGCTGATTTTGTGCCTATTCATGATTTAGAAGTTCCCTGGATGACTTCCAAATGAAACCAGGCCAATCTATGCCATTCACTGAGATGAATCCCAGATACCTGCACCTTCACTTTGTGTTTCGTTACCGAGATTTAGTTAGAATTGCTTCATTTATAACCTTTCCTCCAGGGCGATACTAGACTCTGCTTTGCAATTGCAAAAGTTGCTTAAAATGTTTCCTACCAATTATTTTTGTTTTCTTCTCTGTAGCTGTATGTTCCTTGTGATGGTACCATTGGTTACCCAAGCCCTCCATCATCACATGGCTTTTCTCCAGCAAACAGCCAACTTGCACTCCATAAGGGTAGGATGGCAAGGAATATATTGAGGGAAGATTGTTAATTAGTTCGTTGTTGTCCTTTGATTTTCTAGGATAATAGTACCTAATTTCAGAGTGACCCCAGCACCTGTGTTTTGGGGCTCTAGACACAGCCTGGTCATATCCTGGTCTCCTCTTCTCCGTAACCAAACTATAGAAAACAAGTAGCCACAGAAGCCAGCTGGCCACTCCCATGGTGTGTCACCTGCTTTGAAGCTATGAATTTTAGTAGCTCTAGTAGGTATGGTTTTAAAATATACATTTTTGTATTCCTATATACAATTCTAATGTACAATACTTACACATTCATGATTACCTATTCGTAAAAACAAAAAAAAATCCTGAATAATGAGAAGCTAATATTTATTTTAAAACATTTCCCTACAAATCTGAGTTTCAAAACTTCTGGAAATTAGGAAATCTTACTTCAGACAAGGTCTGCATAGGAGCCTCTGGATCACTGTGTCTGTCTGTTCTAGGTAGACAAGCAACCTCCCGGGCAGCTGCTGGCAAATACCCGCTATAGCGTTGTCCCAGCAGGATAAAAATGCAGAGACTGGGAGCTGGCAAACACTTCCAAGAGCACTGAGCTGCACCATGATCTGTCTCAAGCAGTGAATAAGTCAATCTTTTTAATTACAGTAAACAGAACAAAATTTTACATATAGCTGTGTGCAAATTAGGACTGACAGCACTTGCCTGGGCACTGACTCTGATCCCCCTTTGTTAAAAAGCAGCTACGTGGCCTCCTGCACGAACTTGATCAAGCTGTATGTGGAAAGCATGGTCCTCCTCCTGCCCTGTAATTCCTGGGTCTTATTGTAAAACCTCAGTGTTTATGAATCTTCTTTGATTTTTCCATTAAAATTCGTTCATTTGTTCCTGTGTGAAGGCTGCCCTTTTGGTTGCATTTATTCCCTGATGTATTTATAGGCAGCAATCCTATCCCTACTCAAACTATGTTTTAAAAGGTTAGACAGAAGTTCAAAAGAGCTTAGCTTATTAGAACATAAATGTCCTTCTTCTTATGATCTCATTAGCCCCCTGCACCTCTTGAAGTTTTAATTACTCTTTTCTGAATGTACACATGTTAAATTATACATTTAACCTATATGAAATGTACTTCTGCCATATAGTAAGCACCTAGTAAGCGTGCTCATGGTATGCACCCAATCAGGTGGTTTGCCTGCTTTTCTTTTTCATTTTCCTACACTGGTTCATGCCAGGAGTTCTCATTAGCAGCTCATCAGCACTCAGGAACGTGAGATTTCATGGTACTACAAACAGTGTTGACAACTAGCCGGCCAAGGGAGGGGATTGTCCTGCTCCACTCTGCACTGGTGCAGCCCCATCTTGAATGCTGTGTGAAGTTTTGGGCACCACAGGATAAAAAGGACCTCAGACCACTGGAGACTGTCCAGAGGAGGCCACAAAGTTAGTGGTTTTAGAGAGGAAGTCGTATGAGGAGCGACTGAAGCCACTTTGTCTGTTCGACCTGGAGAAGAGGCAACCTAAGGGGACTTCTTATTAGTTTACTACTTCCTCACAAGGGGAGAAGGAGCAGCAGGTGCTGATCTCTTCTCTCTGGTTACCAGTGATAGGACCCGAGGGAATGGCAGGAAGATATTACAGGGGAGGTTTCAGTTGGCTGAAACCAGAGGGTGGTGGAGCACTGGAACAGCTCTCCAGGGAAGCAGCCATCACACCAAGCCTGGTAATATTCAAGAAGCATTTGTACAATGCACTCAGACACGCGGTGTGAATGTTGGGATTGTTCTGTGCAGGGACAGGAACTGGACTTGATGATCCTTGTGGGGCGCTGACAACTCAGGACATTCTATGTTTCTATGAACTCTTCTGCAATAATTTGATTCCAGCTACATCAGCAGTGTTTCCCACCTTCATGTCATCGGCATATTCTTGTATTTTGTGAAGGTCTCTAGTAATGGTATTGATGAATGTGGGTCCTAAACCCACTTCAGTGGATCTTGGTAATATCTTCTTCACAGCACAATGCCTCTTTTCTTGAGATGACCTGTTATTTTTCCCTTGAATCTTTACTTCACAGTCCTTATCCTCTTAACTTTAATAAATACTAAAGTCTGAAATTACTTCAAATAACATTGAAATCCTGGGAAAGTAACACAGAATGCTTCCTTTCTTCAGAGAGAGACTAGCCTAGTTTGATACAAACTTATTGTAGCAAACATGCATTCCATTTTATCCTGTTTCCTGCTTATTTTATAAGTTTCCTTCTACCATTGATACCCAGATCCATTTTCTCCACTGAAAGTGAAGTACTTTTATTAGTCTCTTGTGTGGCATCACCTTCGGCTGAACACCAGACCTGCAAGTTGTTGCTTCTTTCAGCTCTCAGATTATGAACTCAAAGCTATTTGAATTCCTTAATCTCTATTCTTTATTCTGTATTGGGTGGTTTGTTCTTATACTTCTGTTTTCATAGAACGGTCAGGGTCAGAAGGGACCTTAAAGATCATCTTGCTCCAACCCCTTTGCCTTTGGCAGGTGCATCTTTCATTGGATCAGGTTGCTCAGAACTTCATCCAACCTGGCCTTGAACACTTCCAGGCATAGGGCAGCCATGACTTCTCTGGACAACCTGTGCCAGTGCCTCAGCACGCCCACAGGAGAAGAATTCTTCTGAATATCTAACATAAATCTTCCCTCTTTCAGCTTAAAACCATTTCCCCTTGTCCTATCCCTGCACTCTCTGATAAAGAGCTCCACCTTTCCTGTAACCCCTTTTAGGTACTGGAAGGCTGCTGTAAGGCGTCCCCAGAGCCTTCTCTTCTTCAGACTGAACAACCCCAACTATCTCAGCCTGCCCTCATATGGGAGGTTCTCCAACCCTCTGATCATCTTTGTGGCCTCCTCTGGACCCGGTCTAACATATCCATGTCCTTCCTGTGCTGAGGAACCCAGAACTGAACACAGGGCTCCAAGTGAGGCCACACAGAACAGAGCAGAGGGGCAGAATCACTTCCCTCGACCTGCTGCTCACAATTCTCCTGATGCAGCCCAGAACACGATTGGCTTTCTGGGTTGCAAGCACACATTTCTGGTTCATGTTGAGCTTCTCACCTACCAGCACCTCCAAGTCCTTTTTGTTGGGTCTTCTGCTTGTGCTCCTGTGTCTAGCAACAAGGAGGCAGATACTTGTTTAGTTGTGAAGTCATACCTACTGTCTAACTTCTAATCTTTACGTAATGGCCAGCTCCCTTTATTTTTCTCGCAATTTCCTTCAAATACTTTTTCTAATATACGCCTTTTTATGGAGCGTTAAAGTTTCCTCTGCAGGGTCTTGGCTAGGAACAAACCTCAGGTTTTCTGTATCTGTTTACCTCCAAGCCACAACATCCCTTGCTGATTGACAGCTTTTACTACTGCTATCAGATTCTTTGTTCATTCTCAGTATGATTCACTGTAGTTATACAACTACTGAGGGCTGGAGTTGCCTCCTAAAACATTTACGTGTTATTCAGGACACAAGTTTCAGACGGCTTTTGTACCGAGCGAACAAAAATTCCATGCCACTATTTATTCTGTGCCAAGTTCTCGTGCTTCTCAATCCAGGTGACTTCATTATGTAGTTTCTGTATTTTATTTCTCTCACTGCTGTCCTTGAAACTAAGAATCATGCTTGTAAATGTTTTTAACCTTCTACTTGTGTAATAAAAATTTTATCACTCAGTATAAGGTTATTTTCTGTAACCAGCTTGTGTACAGTAATTTCCCCACATTTAAAAACAATGTTAACCACTCTGAGCTTAGGCCAGTTCCCTGGGTGTTTAAGTTGAGCAAGAAATGGCTGGTGCAAGTGGCTTCTGTTAAAAGTCACTAGTGAACCCTGAATTGTGTTATAGTCACAGGAAACTACCAAGCTACTCCCCCGTCTGTTGTCACAGTGTGAACTGCCATGAAGGAAAGAGAAACTGCTTCTAAATGAATAAGAAATGAGCAAAGCTGAGGAGGTTGTCTGTCATTTACAGAAAGTTGTGAAATGCTTCCTGGTAAATATTTCCCCGGAATGGCAAACTCTATACCCCTAGAAACCAAACATGCTACACTACTTAGAATATATTTGGTGCTGGTTACAGCTACTCAGCAGAACACAGGCATCAGGGCTGCCTGTATAGTGACTTCTTCTTCCTTACAAGCTTCTCCAAAAAGGGAAATGGACTAAGAAAGTCTCTTTTGGGACCATAAGACTACAAGACAGATATCTAAAGGTAGAGGAATTCATGGGACAGCAGGTTAAAAATAACGACTCTGAATTCCTGTGGTAATGTCTTTTTGATCTGAAGCAGTTAAAACAAAATAGAAAGTACCTGGGATGCAGCGTAGGATACCCCCATGGCAGAGCAAGTGAGGAGTTTACCGTTAGAGCTGTGAAATTCTGCCTGGCTATGCATCACCTTACCCCCTCCTCTTGGCGCTGAGCCCAGCAGCTTGTGCGTGATTCAGTCTTCGCTTCTGGGAAACAGATGGTGTGGTCAAAAAACATCAAATGATGGAGCTCCAAACACTTAGGGGGACTTAGGATTTCCCTTAGGAATCTACTCCAATGGATGCTGAAATTACGTGTTTCATGTTTGGTTTTGGTTAGTCTGACTGTAACAGCGCACCGCTGGTTCTCATGCTGCCAGTCCAGGATGCTGAACAGTCCCCTCGTATTTTCCCATATCCCAGCTGAAGAACTTCTCAATAGCCAACTTGATATATTAATCAAATTAAGCCCTTTAAATTTCTCTCTGGAGACATTTTCCCTGCCTTACAGCAGTCTGTAATTTTTCCTGTGCCCTCTCCAATTTTCCATCAATCTTATTTCAAAGATGTAGAAGCCTTATTCTCACCCTCATCAAAACAACTTATGAGGAAGAGTCCCTTCCTTGCTCTCACTTACTGGTCCGTGATACTTGACTGGAAAACCATTAGCTCCTCCTGGCACAGCATTCTGGTAGGAATTCATACCATTCTGCTTATAGGACTCAAGACCATTTTCCAGCATATTGGTGCTGGAAAAACCCCTTCATTTCGTAGGCCTGCCCCGCTCCCTGTCTGCATGCTCTGCTTTCACAGGCCAGGCCACTTAGGTCTCACAGTTAATCCTCACTTTGTCAGCTTTTGAGCACAGCTGGGATTTCCCCCAGAGGGCCCTTGTACTAGCCTCCAAATACACTGTCCCCACCTATACCCAGTCTCTGTTGTCATAACTCCTGACAGTCAGCCCAGCAGGGCATTTCACAAGAGGGAAAAACTATTCAGCTGTCAAAAATATCCAGAAGCTGAGCCCTGGAGCTCAGATGCCCTGAGCATCTCTAGTGCCACTTATGTGAAAGCCAGCTGAGAGAAAAGAGGAGTTCTCTTTAGCACGTCGCAGGCCAGGGCACTGCAGGTTCAAGGAAGATCCGGTACACTCCATCATTGCTGTTGTTAATCATCATCCTTTTCAAAGATGAGCTGTTAAAATAGGCTGAAGAAAAGGAACTTGGCTTCTCAAATGATGTTTGCTTGGTTGCGACACAGGAGAGGAGAGCCAAGAGTGCTGTCAGAAAGCCTCACAGAAATCATGAGACTCTGCCATATGGTGAACAGTCTTCCCCAAGGCAGTGTGCTAGCACATCCCAACACAGCCCAGCTCTCACCCAAGGGGTGCTTGGCTTCAGCCTGCCACCCAGAACCCATCCTCCCCGTGCCCTAGTGCCAGCTGCAGGCACACAGCCACAGGATGGGGGCTGCATCTTTCACTGAAGGACACTGGTCAGATGCAAAGAGCTGCAGCACACCAACAAAAGAGAGTTTACTCATGGCCACCTGGCTTAATTGCCCAATCAGGCTTATAGTAACCTAACGGGTCTTCAGTCCTGTCAGCACATGCTTTCTTTGATCTTCTGCAGCCTGTGCTCAAGGGCCTGGCCCTCCTGCATGCAGTGGCAAGCAGGAGGAGAGCAGGCAGGCAGGGGTCTCAGAAGGGATTTGCAGCCGGAGCTCCCACTGGCAAGACTCGCTGCAACGGGGTGTTTACTGGGTGAAGCCCACACCCACAACTGCAGAACAATAGTGCAAACATAAAAGAGCTATAGATCAAACTAGCCAAATAGCTCTGCCCAGCAGAGGTGCTGGGGTGTAGTGTGTCTCCCACCACAATAGGATGAAGATTCATTTCTCTAGCCAGAGTCAGGAGTGAAGAAGAGGTGAGCCTGCTCATCACAACCGCAAAGCAGTGCTTTCTACCATGCAATCCAGTACAGTCTCCATGGGACTGCCCTGCGCAATGTCTGTGGCCAGTGTCCAAGAACACATCAGCCAGAAATAAAATCACTTGGAGAAGGTCTGGGAAATCAGTCCCACTAGGCATCACCCTGAGGGCCAGCCTTGCCTCCTGAGTGGTCTCTGTAATGTTGCTGCGTGACAAATGCAGCTGCAAGGGGCCATCATAGAAATGAATTTCTTAGAATAGAAGCAGTAGAGCCAAAAAAATATTCTACCAGTGCCCTGCTTTGTGAACATTATAGCACTGCTTACCTCCTCTTCACACCCTTCAAGAATTTATAAAACCCTAGTCAGACCTGGCCAATGGTCTTTGGCATCCTTATACCGCAAGGAAGGAACCCAGGTACTTATGTCTTCTCTGATTTCTGCCTGCTGCTAACTTCTGGCACATGGCGATGCTTTGCCTCTCACCCAAAGTAATTTAATGCAGGAGAGCCCTTCAGAGGCTTCAGAAGAGGCTTCAGACCAGAGGGGTCTGCAAAAACCAGACCACTCAGCCTGAAGGCTGTGGTTGATGTCTGCTGGGAGCAGAGTGGGCAGTGCAGTCCCTCTAGGGTAAAGCCCTAAGAGAGCTGGCAGGACTGCACAGCCAGACCGTGTCCGCATCAGTTGCATGACACTGGGGCACTGTTTTAATTTAAAATGGATTAGGCTTTGTTTTCTTTTTAGCACAATAACATTGCACGCATTGTTGGGCGATAAAACCCACAGATAGCTGTGCCAGTGGGGTGTTGGTGTGAACGTGATCAGCAGCACAGTATGAGCTGGGACAGCAAAGAGAGGGGGAGAAAGCCTATAGAAATATGCCACTGCCTATAGAAATGTGTTGCTGCTGCCTATAGAATTGTGCAAAGGCAACAGCTCCTGGGAAGGTGCTTGCACAACCTCTGAATAGCTCCTTCCTGAAAGAGGGTGGAGGGGCCCACAGCCCAGGATTTGGATGACAGCTGGAGCAAGATGTGGGGTGAAAGGCAGCAGGGACACCTGTGAGCCAGCTATGCCTTGTGTCACTCCTACTCATAGCCATGTGACAGTGAGAGCACAGGTGATGCCTGGGAGGACACTACTAAGAGGAGGTGAGGATGTCTCAATTCACTGCAGCATCTATTAGTAAATTGCTGTTTTTCTGAGACAGGTTCTACTCTTCCCTGCCTGCCCTCCTTCTAAATTTCCTGGGCTTAAACTCTGTGTTTAGTGCTGGCATATGAGGGAAGAACTGCTTGACCAAGGTGCTCAGGCAAAATCATTTTGTTTCCCAGGTTTCTTGGCAGGACCTTGGTATCACATGCACCAGGTTCCTTCACTACGCTAATCTGTGCCTTTTGGCCAGCACCAGTGCAAGGCAGAAAGGATGTTATCTGGCAGCACTGACCCTGAGCTGCAGGAAGCAATCTCAGAGCACAGAACTTAAGGATGTCCCAGGGCCACACAGCTCAGTATGGGACACCTAGCTATACCCCACTGTGGTGTTAGAGACCACCCAGTATTTCTGCCTCCTGTGGAATGAGAGGACTCCCTAATAAAGCCTCCTACAGCCTCATTATCTCCCCAAACAAGTGTTATCAACCAAGTTGGCCCTTGCAGGTCTCTGACCCAGTTGTACCTGGATGTCCTTTAGTCACGTTGACTCCCTGCACATGTAATGCCTGAAGAAGATAATGCTGCCAGCAAAATGCAGTAAGAGTGCTTTCCAGCTCATGTAGCAGCTGGGGACCTGACCCCATGCAGCTTTCTACACAGTATTGTCTCAGTACTTTCTTACCTGAAATTCTTTGGAACATCTCATGTTATTTTTAGCAGCAGTTTTCCTGCCAACCTGCTCCAAACCAGTCATCCCTTGCTTCAAATGCTAACAGAAGGCACAGGGTCCCCTGGGATGGTTTGCCACTGCTAGAGGGACTGCATCTCCATGTGGGCAAGGACAACAGGAGCTCCTGCAGATGTGGTGTGGGCTGGGACTCATACCATGCTACCATAGTGCCACCAATACTGCTGCCCCAGGCAGGAACACAAGATGGATGGAATCAGGGGCAGCATGAGAAAGCCCACAGACCTGCCCAACACCGGTGTCCACCTGCTCTGACAGGCAAGTGGAAAAGCCCAAATGAGCAGGACTGTAAGTCTGCACAGGCACTGCAGCAATGTGCTCCAAGGAGAGAGATGCACATGGGTGGTATCAGCAGGCAGCTGCAGCTGGTAGGAAAACAGCTGCCCAGAGGAGGCCAAGTAGGGCAGATGCTCTGTCCAGTGCATACAGGAGGAACAAGCACCCACTGCTGCTCAAGTTATGCCAGGAGATCCCAGAATCACCAAGTCAGGAGACTGTCCCAGCACAGGGAAGTGGCTCAGGGCACTTGGCATAGGCTGTTGCACCGCTGAAGTCTCAAGTGGGCAGTGTGAGAAGACAGAAGAATGAGCTGGCATGAGCCACCGTCAGCAGCAGTTCCAACATGCACACTGGGTCCTCCTGAGCCCAAGGAGGAAGTCATGCACAATGTGGTGAGGACTGCATGAAAGCCTCCCCCTAGGCCATCTAAGAAGTATGGGCAGGTGGTCCTGTGGTCTTATACAGGCTTAATACACTGTGAATTGACAAGTCCTTTCCTGGTAGCAATTAAATAAAGCATCTTGTTACTCAGAGACTCTTCCCTAGCACATACAATTACAGCAGGAATGCAGAGAGTACAGTTTCGGTTCCATCAGGTGCTGGTAATTCTCCTCTCCTACAATCAGTCTTCCAAGATTTTATTTGTCTGACACGTCAGATCCCATTTTCTTAGAGGGGAAGAAGTTAACAAAACACTTAGCAATAACAAATTAAGTGGCATTAAGTCAGGCAATCACAGAGCTAAGGCTTAATGCCCTAATTATTCTAGCTTTTCCTACAGAAAAACTCCTCACTGCTTTGTCCAGCTGTTGTTGCTGATGGACATTACAGGCATCCAACACTTAAGAGCAATCAAGATCCTTTGCCTTTGATCTGGGATGAAACTGTCCCTTCCAAGAAGTTCCAGACCTTTCAGCCCCTACCAGGACAGCAGAGATAGGATTCTGCCAATCCAAAGCTTATGCTACAAATTCAAACCTAAAGACAGTCCCCAACAACCAAAGAAAAAACCTCTGCAAACAGAAGATTCTCCTCTCCTACTGGAGTCCAACCACATCAACCATCTTCTTTGGCAGCAGTCCCGCAGAAAAGGATAGGGTTTTACACAATGGGGACAAAAGAAGAGCAGAGGGGATTTTTACACTGGGGAGAGGCAGGGAGGGATTCATTCAAGTGCTAATTGCTCTTGCACACAGTATAACAAGCCAGTGTGAACATAGTGAGAAGATAAAATTGAAGGAAGATGTTAATTGGGGAAACTTAGAAAGAATAGGGAGTTACATTACTATTTTACATACATACATATATGTGCGTGTATATATATGAGAAGAGGAGGTATGGCCACAATTTGTGCTAGGGCAGGTTTAGATTATATATTAGACAAAAATTTTTTACCAGAAGAGTGGTGCAGCCTTCGAACAGGCTGCCCAGGGAAGTGGTGGAGTTGTCATCTCCAGGAGTGTTAAAAAGATGTGTAGATGTGGTGCTTCAGGACAAGATTTAGTAGGCATGTTGGTATTGTGTTGATGGTTGGACTTCGATGTTGTTAGAGGTCTTTTCCAACCTTAACTACTCTATAATTCTAAGTAGGAAAGATCTGTAAAACACATCATGTTGCGTTTGGCCAGTGCAGGCAGAACACATCGGCTGTTAAGTACGAAACCTGGACAACTGCAAGTCATCTGCACACACTGCAGGAAAACTTGGGCCATTTATTATTAAACTGCAGACTGGCCTCTTTCTCAAACTGCATCCGCAACAGAGGGTGTAAAATCTGCCAGAGCAAAACTGAAGTTACCAAACCCCAGCAAAACAACAAGGAAATCCCATCCTGGAGCCAGGACTCCCAGGTCCTTCTGAGCCGTCTCGGTGGTGTTGTTCTGCTTGCTCTGCTGCCCACTGCCAGGCTAATGCCCTGGGACAGCTTTGGGGCCCATGGAGTGCTCAGCCTAGCTGAGATCCAGCCCTGGCCTCTCACTCTTGCTGCAGCAGAGCCACGAGGGGATAACAGGATCAAAAGAGCAGTAACAAGCTCTGGGAACTTGTCAGACAAATGTGTTTTTAACTGAATCCCAAATGAGCTGCTGAAGGGGAGCATTAGCGCTGTCACGTGGAGCACATGATTTTGGAATTCATTAAGCCTTTGATGCAGCGTTAGCACTGCCGTCTCCTGTCCCAGGCGTTAGCCATCTGGCTGAAAAGCGGCCAAGTTTCCCTTACCACAGGATGAGAGGAACAGCCTGCGTTTGCAGTGGGGTCACAGGAGCCACAGAGTTAGAGGATGTACCCATTAGTTTTGAGAAAAAATGGCACCTCTTCCTGGAGCTCTTGGCACAAACATCATAGAATGGGTTAGGTTGAAAGGGACGTTTAAGCCTATCCAGTTCCAACCCCCTTGCCATGGGCAGAGACACTTCCCACTGGACCAGGCTGCTCAAGGCCCCATCCAACCTGGTCTTGAACACCTCCAGGGAGGAGACAACCACAGCTTCCCTGGGCAATCTGTGCCAGTGCCTCACCACGCTCACTGTGGAGAATTTCTTCCTAATGCCTAATCTAAATCTTCCTCCTTCCAATTTAAAGCTGTTCCCCCTTGTCCTATCACTACTTGCTCTCGTAAAAAGTCCCTTCCCTGGCTTTAGGTACTGAAAGGCCCCTGTGAGGTCTCCCTGGAGCCTTCTCTAGCCTGAACAACCCCAACTCTCTCAGTCTGTCATCATAGTAGAGGTGTTTCAGCCCTCTGATCATCTTTGTAGTTCTCCTCTAGACTTGTTCCAACAGTTCTATATCCTTCTTATGTTGGGTATTTGTGCAACTTCCCATGTCTTGTGAGGCTTCTTCAGAGAAATCAGACGCTTCCAGGGGCTGCTTTTGGTAGGTGAAGTAGCTCTGGATCAGGGTTGACTGTGTCAAATCCAGGCTGGCTTCTGCAGAAGCATTTCTATGTGCTTGCACTGGCAAATACTTGTCATTTCCTATCCCATTAGCACTGCAGCCTGTTTTCCCTCACTCCCCGTCTGGGATAACAGCAAACTTGTATCCATACAAATACACAAGTGATATGCATTCCATGCACTAGAGAGGCTGATTGCACCCGTCGTGAGAAAAAATGGCACCTTTTCTTGGAGTCTTTGTCACAAACACGCTACTCGTCATGTCCTGTGAGGCTTCTTCAGATAAATGTTTGCAGAGAAGCTTCCTTTCTCCTTTCTCTAAGATAATTTACAGAAGAATGAAAAATTTAGTTATAGAGAACTGAAACTAGAGCTTGAAATCCTGCATTTAGTTACCAAGAACCAGAACAGAACACCTCAGTTTGGATGAAACCAGACCAGAAATGCAATTAAAAGCTAAAGACAAATGTTACTGAATGTTGTTGGTTGTGGCGCAGGGTCATGTTTTGCAGCACTATCTCAAATACAAAGTCCCCTCCGAAACTCCAACTCTCCCTTGTTTGAAGACAGTTTGTAGATTAACCATGCTGTGGATATGAAGACACAGAGATGGCTCCATTCATAGCCAAGACATAGCAAACATCTTTGTAGCTGGTTTTCCAGGCTAGAAAAAGCTCAACTGCTTTTTCACAAGAATTGAAGCAAATATCTGTGCCATTCCATCTCAGAACATCGGGGATTGTGCACCAAGACACCTGTGAATCTCTGCAGAGGCCACATGGTGCCACATGCTCCTGGCCGATGCCAGCAGTATGGTGCAGAGCTGGTTTGGAACCAGAGGAGCATCCGTGCTAACACCCCCACGCCCAATGCAACTTTGGCATTAGGAAGCACATTAGGCACATAAAAACATCTCTGCAGGAAATTGCTAGCAGTAGGTGTATTAGCTCTGGATCAGGGCTGACCACACCAGATCCGGGCTGTCTTTGCAGAAGCATTTCTGTGTCCTTGCACTGGCAAATACTTGCAGTTTCCTGTCCCAGGGGGATTGCAGTTCATTCTCCCTCATACCCCATCTGGGATAACAACAAACTTGTATTCATACAAATACACAAGTTATTTCTTACAGGCTTAAAACAGAGTGTTCTAACTGGGATCTGCTTGGCGTCCAGGGCTCAGTTTCTCCAGGGGAGATATCATGTTGTCCATGGGCTGCACAGAGCAGCACCTGGCACTTTCCCTTTGCACCCCAGCATGGTGCATGCAGCAGGTGAGGTTGTGTGGTTGCTGTCATTAAAACCTGGACAGTATTTTGCTGAGATGATGCCTTTGGTAGAGACTCAGCAACCATGTTGATGCCCCTTACACCCACCGCTGCAGGGCTCAGTAGCTGGCAGAAAACTCCAAGGCACAAATGCAGCAGGAAGATCCCTTTAAAGAGCTCTCCCAGGTCTCTTGAAACTGTGAAGTGTTTTTTCTTTCTAATTTTCCAATATCCTAATTTGCCAATCTTTTTGCTTGACTGGAAGCCAAGTACAGCTTTTGGAACAAAATCTGTGTTGCACTTGGGGTTCCCCTGGCTGTTAACTGCCAAGATCTGTGATGCTAAGAGCTGACCCCAGACATTGCAAGCTCAATGCACAGATTGAAATGCAAGCTGAAAACCCTCCAATCTGGCCTGCCCTGTCCAGAGCAGCTGTGAGCCTCAGCAATGCTGTGCTTCCTCCAGGGACTCTGCTGTGAACATATCCATGTAGTCAGCAGCTCCCCAAAATGTGATTAGAACAGGGTCAGTAGCTGCCCTGAGTCTCATTTAAGTGTGAATATGCTGCAGAAGTGACTAAAGAATGGCCATAGCTTTGCTGCTGGACTCAGATCCAGGGTGCAGCTTTGCACTTTAATCCTTCACCTTCTTTGGATGCTTCATGTCCAAACTTCCTTCAAAATGGTTCCAAAGGAACTCAAGGTGAAACTGCTGAAATCTCAAGTGGTGTGTAAACTCCCGTGTAAAGCTGGTTCTGGGAGGTAGAAAGGTGGCTAATAGGATATGATTTTCTAGGGCCTTTCCAAGGAACTCCAGATTCTGAAGAACCAAATTAATATGCAAAAATACAAACATATTGGAAGAGACTATACACTCTTTGTCATATCTCAAAAGCTCCTGCAATTCTCTGAAGGAGAATAACCACAACAAATTAAATGGAAAACCACAACAGAGTCCATTAGATTGAGAAGATGAAAAAAAAATTAAAAAAAACCAAACAAACCCACTAAACCACCACAAAACAAAACACCATTTTCATGAATGAACAGTGGTGTGAAAGACCATTCAGAGAAGAAAGAGGTCCAGCAGAAACACACGATGAGGGAAGAGAAATTTCCCTGCAGCTTGGGGAAGTGTGGCTGGAAACCTGCCCAATGGAAAAAGACCTGGGGGTGCTGGTTGACAGCTGGCTGAATGTAAGCCAGTGGCGTGCACAGGTGGCCAAGAAGGCCAACAGCATTTTGGCTTGCATCAGAAATGCTATGGCCATCAGGAGCAGGGAGGGGATCGTCTCACTGTACTGAGTATTAGTGAGGGAATGCTGTGTTTAGTTTTGGGCCCCTCACTACAAGAAAGACATTGAGGAGCTGGAGCATGCCCAAAGAGAGAAATAAAGCTGGTGCAGGGGCTGGAGAACAAGTCTTACAAGGAGAGAAGTGGAGTTGTCGAAAAGAGGAGGCTGAGGGAAGGACTTACTGCTCTCTACAACTACCTGAAAGGAGTCTGTAGTGAGGTGGGTGTTGGTCTCCTCCCAAGTAACAAGTGACAGAGCAAGAGGAAATGGCCTCAAGTTGTGCCAGGGGAGGTGTAGATTGGAGAATTTCTTTACTGAAAGAGTGGTGAAGCATCAGAATGGGCTGCCTGGGGAAGTGATGGAGGTGTTCAAAAAATGTGTAAAAGTGGCACATTGGGACATGGTTTAGTCAGCACGGTGGTGTTGGGCTGATGATGATTTTAGAGGTCTTTTCTAACATTAATGATTCTATAAATCTATGACATTCCCATGCTGCAGCCTCCTTTTGCAGGGATGAATAAAGCAATCTCCTTGAAGTGAAAGCATCAGCAGTATATGTTTCAAAATAAATTTGTAACACAAACAGTAAATGACATAGATGGCACTTGTCCAGGAGTTCTGGAGGAACCCAAAACACAGATCTCTCAGCAGCTGAGTAATATGCAACCTGTTGCTTAATTCAGCTTGAAACCACAGGAATGACAGGAGGCAAATGAGATGCCAGGGTTGGGCTTTGGTTTTTTTAAGAGCTGTGGGTAAATCTAGGGACCTATATGTGACTTGTGAAACTGAGTTCCACACTGTGAATTAGGAATAGCCTCCTTGGGCACATAGAGAAGTGACATCAAAGAGGAAGAAACGTCTCCGCTATAGCAGAAGGAAATCATATCTCACTTCTTAAAGGAGTGAGGAATTCGGTTTCATGGATGTGGCTGGATAGGTGGATATACTCGGGTGCCCAAAATACTTTCAGCAAGGTCCCACACCAAATGTCCTTAATTGTTTTACTCCACAACACGTTTATTAATAGCAAGGCTGAAGACAGTGAATGGACAATGGTCAGAGTGTAATATGGAGGAATGCATCAGTGCTGTCCCACTGGAATGTGTGCCTGCTAGGGCCTGTGGTTATAGCTGTATTCATTAATGGTCTGGGAAAGGGTTTAAGCAGTAAAGGGACTGACTTTGCTGGTGGGGCCGTGGTATTCAGTGTAGTGAAAATGAGCATTCACTGTAGAGTTCAGGAAAGATCTCACAATGATGGGCTGATAAATAACAAAGTCAGTGTTAGTCGAGCTAATATACAAGGAGAAGCTCTATCTGCACAAAGATGGAATCTGGTCCGGTTGTTTCCACTCATGGAAGTGGCCTAGGGGTCAGCTCTGTGTTTTGTCCTTTCTCTCTCAGGGAAGATACAGTGCAATTAAGAAGAGGTGGAAAAGTGGAAAAGGAAAAGTAAATACACAGGACAGAGAAGACAGCCAAGGGAGAGAAACTGATGTACATAAAATCATCTGCAGTGAGCAAGGTGTTTCAGAAACGGTTACATGTGATGCTTTATAGGCTCGAAACAAGGGCATGTTTATTAAATAATGGCATAGCAGGTTAAAAACCAAACAAAGTTAAGTACTTCTTCATTGTGCATCAAAAGTCTGAGGAGTTAATTGCCTAGGGTTGCTATGGAGGCAAAATAATCTAGAATTTATCAAAAACAATTGGATGCTTTTGGAAGAGCAACCCAGCATGGAAAGCTAGACAGAAGGATACTTTCATCAGAGCAAGATTGCACCGAGTATTGCTCAAAACACATATGAGAGGAAGCATGGTTTTATGCCTGTACTGCTCTTCAGTCTTCTCTAAGCTCCACTGGCCACCTTCATGGGCAGAATCCTGGTTGGTCTGACTGTTACATCTCACACAGTAGTTTCTATGCTTTGGTGATGCACCAGGAGGAACAACTTGAGAAGCAAAGCCATGGTCAAGTAGCCAGTCCTAAATGTTGCTGCAAAGCAGTGGCACAACGTGCAAGTATTTGGTCTGGACAAGAAAGTTAACTACAAAGTAGGAAAGGCGGTATCTCAGAGATGCTGTAACAACACTCCACTTGACACAAGCTGGAGTGAGGCTAAGTGCAGCATGGAGAGTGTTGTCTGGGCTGAGGGCCAAATAGGTCTTTAAAACACATTTGGGAAAAGAAACATGTCAACATATGCCATAGTGTTGCCCCGGAACAAAGCAAACAACACAACGGCTGCCAGTGTTATGGAAAGAGGTTAGAAGCCATGCTGGTCCTTGGGTAATGGGATCGGGTTCCTAAACCTCAAGTCTACTTCAAAGATGGTGGAAAAAAACAGAGCGGAGAGGAAAAAAACAGAGCTGAGAAAAGGTGGAACAAAAACTGTTGAGAATGGAAGGAGAAAAGAACCAAAATTTCTGTTTAAGCCAGCCTCATAGGTGGTTGCTGGCCAGATACCAAAGGCAAGTCAGAGCTTTAGTTTGTACAGAAGACACTGATATGGAGTAGCTCTTAGCCTGGAGGTGATTACCTATAAGGTTGTTTGCAGCCAAGATCATTCAGAGGTAAAGCACAGAGCAAGATAAGAAAGGGATACAAAACCCTTCTGCAAAAACAGGGAGGCAGGTTAAGGAAGCACTGAAGCACCAGTTGAAGGGATGGAGTGTGAGGGGCTGACTAGGAAGGCACACATTATGAAATACTATTCCTCCCAAGTCAGCAAGTCCAGAGATCCCTTTAGCACCTCCAGTTCTGGCTCCTGTGGACTGAAAATCCTTCTTGCTGCTTCTCCTGCCTTCCAGGGTGCCGGCTCTGCCAGGCTCTCCATGGTCTGGCTTCTCTTCCTTGTCTTCCTCTCTGAGCTCCCCTGGAGTGCCATGGACCATGAAATGCAGTGCCCAGGGGATCTGTGAGCTGCCAGGCCCTTTTCTGGGTGCTGCCCCTGCTCACACAGCCTATACAGCCCGATATTTGCCTTTTACGTCAGTATATCCCATTCTGTTCATTACGTGCCAGCTGAACTATAACATGATATAACATGAACGGCCTTCCCACTTTGGCTTACACAGTTTGCTCTTTGCTTTCTCCAAGTGATAACTTTGAGTGCCACAGGGGAAACTGCTGCCATAGGAAATTAGATAGGGCTGCTCATGCAGCTGCTTCTCTTCAACGGAGATCATCTTCAGAGAGAAGATGAAAGAAAACCTTAGCATAACTCATGTTCTCACATAGAGCTGAAGCTTCAGTGCCTGACTTTGGCAATGAGCTAGAAGCACTCACACAAAAGACTATGCCAGAGATGTCAAATCTGCACTTTAGCAGCCTGTTGTATTCCTAGCTCCTATCCCAGCTTTTCCCCATTGATGGCACACACTTTTCTCCCCACGACAGCCAGGAGTACTGAGAGTTTGCCAGTGATACTGAAAACCAGAGCTTTGCAGAAATGGGTCAATGCCTCCAGTGCTGCATAACCTCCTCAGCCTAGCAGCTTCTCACCCTTCTTTTCCCTTGGTTTCCTCTTTCCAGGCCACAGAAAACCTCAGAAGTAGCAGATGTGGAAGAAACCTGACCTGCCAGCCCAGGCTTGCTGCCCATGTCTGTGCCAGGCTCCTGGCTGCCCATATTGTGATTCTTCATACCCATCAAAGCAGGGCCAAAAAAAGTCCGTGCTCGATCTGCCCTGGTTTTAGGAAGCTTGCAAAGAGACTTGCCTTGCACTGCCACCAGAGAAGTGTCCTGACCCACCATGATGTCATTCTGCAGTGTCACTTGTGAGCTGTGCCTGCAGCAGCACGCAGGATGTGCTGGAGGCAGTTGCTGGGGAAAGCTCTTTCAGACCTCCTTCATTCAACATTACCCCTGCCAGGCTACAAGAGGGAACAGTGGTTTGTAGCTGGATCTTTTCCCTGGGCTTAAACCATGCTCTGTGGCACAGGAACTAGGAAAGAGTTACAGAGCAGTTCCATTACTAAAATGCATTTCTCACACGTGTCTCAGTTCTGTGCTTTACTGAGTTCTTAGAAATGCTGTGGCCATGAATTAGTTCTACGTGCTGCCCAGAAGGAAGGCTTTACAGCTTCCCAGTGGTGGAGGAATCCAAGAACATTGGCACAGGGGCCAAGGCTGCCCAGTAAAACGCCGCTGGGCTTAGCCAGGAAGATTCTGCAAACAGCAGCCTTTAACTGCCTGGACTGGTTCTGTCCTGAACAGCCTCAAAACAGCTGCCAAAACCCAGTGTGAGGAAGGGAAAAGGTGTGTTAATGCTGCAAGGCAGTGCTGGGTAGAGCCAGGATGTCAGGCTGGAACAACCACCACTTACCTGTCTGGTTCCCAGCAGTGCTGTCTTGTGACCCAGCGCAGCTCAGCACTGCTGCTCCAGGAAGCACAGAGGAGGGAAGGGAAATAGTCCCCTGATTAAAGTCAATACTAAGGCACTGCCACAGGCATCCGGTATCCCATTGATAAGCTTCTCTGGTCACAGCATCAACTGATACAACTGAGACTCACTCATGCTTCTTGGGGAGGGGTGAAGTCAGGGTGGGCAACATGGTTGTCATCTGGTGCAGAGGGATCTGCCAGGGAAGCACTGAGCAAGAGGGAGCTCAGTCTTGCTTGTGGCATACACAGGGAGATGAGACTGAGCACAGGTGGCAATTCAACACTGGAAAAACCCTCAGTTTCTCCACGGAGACACCCTGCATGATCCCGTCTCAGCCCTCAGAGGTGTTAGCTGTTCTCCATTTGCAGTTTGTGGCTGAACTGACAAGTAACAAAAATAAAGAAAACGCTGAGATTCTCCTTATATCAGAAAGAGAGATTTATTTTTAAAGGTAGAAAATACGTAACAAGTCCTGTATGTTCCAGGCCTTCTATTCTCAGTGTGAAGTACCATGTTGTCCAACCCAGACTTGTAGTGATTCCAACCAGGATGAACAAGTGGGTTTTGCCAATGATCCCCTGGCTTGAGCCCTAGGTAAGGAATGGAGAGCAGTGTGCCACTGATGCAAGGGCAGGAAATAGCCTCTGCAGAAAGATCCTTTTGCTCCTTGCCTCAGCTCCTGTTCAAGTGCTCCTGCACTCAACGGAAAGGACATAACATTTTCATTCCTTACTTCCCAAGCCCACCTTCCCTTGGCACCAGAGTAGCAGATACATGGAACCAAAATAGAGATAGAGGACTTGAAGAGAAATAGGCAGGAAATCCATCCAGGTATCTGTGAGAGAACAGGTTGTTGGGAGATATTCAGTTTGTGACTATTAACAGCGCAACGTGAGGGGGTTCCAGGCACGCTGAAGTATTGACACGCAGACTGTCAGGCACTGTGAACCTGTGCAGAGTGTGACTGTTCCCATCCTCTCCCCTCTGTCAGGATGAAACCAGTCCAGATATTGCAGTCTCAGCCACTGAGACCAGCTGAGTACTGATGAAAGTTTATTTTCACAGCAGTCCTGTCTAAAAGCACAGGGCCAGCAGGGTGTAGCAAAAAAAGAAAATCCCCCAAAACTGAAAAGCTGCTCTATGTCTGGATATGTTCACTTAGTGAGGCAAGGCCCAGCAGCACTGGAAGAGGACAGGGCTGTGGCACTTTCACCAGCAAGAAAGTCAAGAAACACAACTCAGTGTAGGACATAAAATGAGGGCTCCATTCAGCAATCCCAGCAGGACACACTTGCGTTTTCCTTCTTCTTCCTAACCTCAGATACAAGGAGCATTCCCTCCTTACATCAACATCCACGTACAGGAATGAAGCAATTGAGTACAAACACTTCAGGGAGAGGATTTTCTCAGCCATCAAAAGGAAGATGAGACAGGGCCTTGTTAGTGAGCTTTGCTCTAACATGAATCCCTGGGAGCAGAATCACACAGGGAACTCTGCAATCCTGCTGCAAGGCTGCAAGCACCACAGTGGGTCTGCAGTCAACAGCATAGTCTTCTGACCTCTTTCTACTCCCTACAAACACAGATTTTTTCCAGAGGTGGGCAACAGTACCACTACTGCCTCCTCCTGCCTTTAGCAACTGAATGGGACAGGGATTTACCCACTGGCTGCAGAGGGGAGGTGCACATCCACTAGAGGCTTCAGGCAATTAATTCATGGGGTATAGATAGCTGTGTCAGAAGGCCCTTCCCAGCCCATCCCATATATTACAGCCTCAGTAACCAGCCGTGTTTCCAGCTGCTGCAACCTTGTTTAAAGTCCTCTCAGATCGCTGCCTTTTCCTATGTTCCCAACCTTGCCTTCGGCTCATTGCCTCTGCTACCCCCAAGGGCTCTCTGACCCAGCACCCACTTGTGATCCGTGCCTCTCTCCACAACCTTAAGCCATTGCAGCTGACTACTGTAGCATGCAGATATGCTTTTCGATAGCACTTGTCCTTCCAGTCCCAGGACAAAATGAGAGCTCCCTCCAGTAGCCCTGTTGCTGTACTGCAAGTGCACTGCAACTTAGGTGCTGAGAATCCAACCTTATACTGATTTTTCCTGGTCTCTTTGCAGACCTAGAATAGAAGCTGGCTACTGTCCTGTTTTTCCTGCTCTATTTATAGGTAGCTGATGGCCAAGAGATGCTCCAGGTGGAGCAGGGAAGGAAGAACCCCTTTGCACCTGCATTTCCCAGGGAAGCTTTAATTGCTGTCTATCTTCCTGTGGGCTGCCTCCTCTTACCATGTCACTTGGGCTCTACATCCTCAATGCTGAGAACCTGACTGCAGGTCTGTACTGAGGTGTTCAAGGGAATGGAAGAGAACTGCAGCAAGAAGCAGAGACACAGCATTAGGGGAGCAGCAACTAGGATGCTGGCCACATTACAGCCCCTTCAGTTGTGGACTTTTATTTGGGCACCTCAGTGAGCCTCTTGCAGGATCTCCCCAGTCCAGCTCTCCCAATGAAGAGTCTTGACCCAAGACCACCAAATAAAGCCTGTGACCCAAGAGCTAGGAAGCTAAGCACTACTTGTGAAAGTCTCCTCTCTCCTGCCCATGGGCAGAGCAGCTCCCCACATCCCAAACTGGCTGTGGGTGCAAGACTTGGCAGAAGATATGCCCAGCTCACCTGCTGGTTTCCTGCGAGGGAAGGCTCGCTGGCTGCCTCTCTCCTTGCTTGCTTGGCTCTGTCCTACGGTTGTCCAGGCTCTCTTGGTTTTGGGAATTCTTGGTCTTCTTGAACCACACACGCTTGAGAACCGCAGCTGCTCCTGATGGCAGAGCAGGTCTGCTGGTGGAAGGCCTGGAGAGGCAGGGCTGCTTCTCTGGAGGGGCCTCCCTCTCCGCTGCTGGCCCAAGACTCTCCAGATTCTTGTAATCCAGACCCTCACTACTTTTCTGAGGCGGAGGAAGAGTGGATTCAGCAATGGCTTATAGACCCTTCACACACCTCAAACAGCACAATGAAGAGAAATACCCAGCTGTGTCCACTGCTGATATTCAGGAGGCAGAGAGTAACATTCACCCACCAGAGCCCCTCCCCCATCCCATAATTAACCAGTTCCCAACTAGCAGCATTTCCCAGTGCAAGCAAAAGAGGCCAAGCTGCTTGGCCAGAACACAAACGAGAGATGCTACTGCAATGACTCTGTCCACTCAGTGCACAATCCATGCCCCATCCCCTTTACTGGCTGCAAATCCTTGATATTCACCTGCCCACAGGGAACAGTCAGTATCTCCATGAAGGGCTGGATGCCCACAGTCTGGTGATACTGAACCAGTTCACTGAGCAAGGCATGAGCCTGGTCTTCCCCCAGGATGGCATAGCGTGTATTGTGCTGCATCTGGATCATGTAGTGTCTGAAGCAGCCTTCGCCTCTGGGGAGATGGACAGAAAGAAATAGTCATGGCATGGGGGTCCAACATCTTTCCAGGACCCAGTCACTGCTTTCTGCGCTTGCCTCAAGAGGCCAAATACGATCAGGAGCCACAGTAACAAATAACACAAAAATGCAGGAGATGCACCATGCTGGAGTGTCATACTCTTTGCTAATAGGTGCTGGAAGAGCAGCAATTTCCCCAAGGTCACTGACAGCAGAACCACAGCACCTGGATCCAAACCCCAGCAGACTACCACGTCTCATGTCTGCTGTCCATATAACTCTGCTCTGCCCCTTGCCCAAGGCTGTACAAAAAGCATGACCTCCTAACACTCCAATCGCCCTTCCTCTAGCCCTCCTCTAGAATCATCTCCTCTGCTCCAGTCAATGCTTCTTCCGACCTGGTTTGTCCCACAGTTTGGAGCTGCAGTATCCCACCCACAACAGATGTAGTTTTTGGGAAGACAGACTCTGCCGTGTCCTGTCTGCTACTCTAAACTGTCTGAGGCACGCACAACAGGAGAGGCTGAACATTATCCTCACTGGACTCCTCTGTGGAGGACATTAATTCCACCAGCCATGCAAAGCTCAGTTTAGGACTTTTTCCTTCTCTACAAAGCTTATTACCTACCTGTATGTCAACACGTAGCCTGGTTGGTTCTGGTTGATCTGAACAAGGAAGCAACCCAAAGGCTTGTCAATCAGCAAGTTTTCAGCTTCTCTGAAACAGGAAAGAGTTTTTCAGTGGACAGTGAGCAGCTGCCCCCGTGCAGTGATTTCCATCCTGTCTCACGAACTACAAAGTGGTGTTCCCAGATCACAGGGAGGCCAGCATCTGCCCCAAGTGTTCCAAGCCAGAGATTTCTAGGCTCAGGCTCGCTGGTGTAGGGAGTCATTAGCAGGCTGAAGAGGCATACTCTCAGCCAAAGGCTCTCCAAGGAGGGCTGCTCAAACCCCCAGCGGTCTGACGAGTGCAAGAGTTGCCTTCCAGCACAAAGCACATTACAAAGCATTGCTGTGATGAGGGCACTGTGCACATGATGCATTTCCTATGTTCCAGGGCTGATGGAAGAAGTCAGGGTGCCTTGAGCTAGTGGTGTTCAGCACGAGGTAAGCCCAGCACCCTGGAAAAACACCAACTTGGATTACAACACTCTTCCTCTCTGAACTTCCTGCTGAAAGAAAGTCTTCCCCCTCTCTGCCCATAGATAAAGCACTGGTTTTTGTTTGTCACATGCCCTGCTTCAGGCTAAAGGTGACTGCAAATCTCTAGTGCAGTCTGGGGTTGCTCTGGCTGCTCTGTTACATGAGGCTGAGCTTACACAGGCTGAGCTGTATGGAGACTTAAATCCAGCAACAGGAAGCATCACTTCAAAAGTATCTAATCTTCAGTGCCTTTGGGAAGGACATACTACGTCCTTTTTTGTGAAATGCTCGTGGCTAACCTAAAACAGAATTCTGACAGTTTTGTCTTCCAGGCCCTGGTTCCTCTCCTACATTCTTGGATTTGTGGACAAAAGCACTAATGAGGGTGGGAGCTTGTTAATTATCTTAAAATAAAGAAAAAAAGGCAGCCACAAGGGAGTTGTCAGTTACTGTAGTGTTCTTTACTAACATGTTGCATGATGTCTCTGAGTAGTGTTCACATGGATAAGCTGACAAAATCCAGAAACTTGTGATCTAATAAGACTAAAGGAGACTTGCAGCTTGGACAGAAAAAACTTATAGACTGGAACAAGTTCATAAGGGTGTTGAAATTACACACATACTTTGCAGCAATGCCCACACACAGGTCCCATCAAATACAGGACACTGGCAGTTAGCAAGCATGCAGCACCACAGATTAATTTGCACAGAGGGGAGACTACAGCCAGAAATTCTGACTCCTACCTACTAACCCCACTGTCTTGCTCCTATGCAATCACTGGCATAATCAGCATTTCTCTGATTACACACTGCTTGGAAAGTAGTGCTTGGCTCAGCCAAGAGAATGAAGTGCAAAGCATACCCAGCAGCAAAATCTCAAGCATTTAAATAAAGGTTTTCCAAAAACGCTTGAGAGTTCATAGCCTCAGAAACAACTCCATAAGAAGGCAAGACTTTGTGGATATCTCTCCCTAAAGGGATGCAAATTCCATCTATGCTGCATTCTCCTTAAATGGGTGGAGGAATCAATTAAAACCTTTCCTTTTCCTGTCTCTGTGGGCTTTCGGGGAATATTGCTATCAGGTACTCACTAAGGCCCCTCTTTAACTTTTTAAAAACAGATGTACACTGAATTCGGCACTCTCTTGCTGTAAACTAAGGTCTTCTCCTGACTTAAACTGAGATATGGGAACAGTCATAACAAGTCAGTTCAAAAGCCCATATTCATTCTGTATCATGTCTCTGCAAACAGTCCAAAACAAGCTAAATGCACTCATGTATTTCTTCTCCAAGTTCTTTCCAAGCCTCCCTTTCCTGCACAAAGTATTTAGGAACCCACAAAGGACTTATTTCCTATGAGTTTCCACAGTCTTTCCCTGGATCCATGTAAAGTTTTAGCTTTTGCATCCTGTGAGCAGGAGCTCCAAGCTTCCCCATAGGGTATGAAGCTCACAGTCTAAAAGTGAATGAACACTCCCATTCCTTAAGAAGGTAAATCCTGGCAAATCAAATCAATGCAGACCTCCTAAGGACACAACAGCTCCTGCCTTCGTGCCAGAGCCCAAGTCACTCTGTCCAGCATACCCACCTCCGGCTGATCATCCCATTCAGCCAGCTTGGAAAGGCCCCATCATCCTGCATGACCTTCTGGGCCTGTGTCTCTTTGAACCAGCGAAGAGTTGCTCCTTTCTTAAGTTTCCTCTTTTTCAACTTTTCTCCAGTTTGTTCCTTTGCCCCAAGAACACAGCGAGATGCAGAAGGGTCCAAGAAGCTATCAGAAGGAGTGGACTGAAAGTAGGGAGAGGGGAAAAGTGCGCATGAAAACAAGATCAAAGGCAGGGACCTCTGAAGGGATCACTTTGATAGTGATTAGTTGCGAACTATCAAATGTTGCTTTCAGCTCCTCAAAGGTCCTGACCACACTTTTTAACTAACGACAGTGGAAAGGACTCTCTCCCTTCTCATAACAAGAATGAGAACGTTCTCCTGGGACCACACACAGGAGAACATGTGCATGCAGAGGCGGAAGGAGCAGGGAACCAGCACACCTGGCTAAGGAGCCCCAAGCAGAGCCACAGAGTGACATTACCTTTGTCAGTTTGCTGCGTGGCCATGGCACTGGTGGCTGTGATGGCTTATCAGAAGAATGGGGAGAAGGCTGAAGGCGCCTCTTTCGCGGCATGGGGACTGGAAGGGAGGTTCTTTCTGCAACAAGAGGAAAGCAGTAAATGAAATCTAGCATCCAAGATCCACGAGATCCACCCTCCATATGCCCAGGACATGGACAGGTTCTGCTGCACAGGGTGTGGGAAAGACACAGCTTGGTACTCATCCTAATATAGTCAGGGAAACGACCTTCACCACGCTGCTTCTGCTCCACACAAGTAAAGCCACACTTTCAAATGGCACAAATGTCAGCACCTCTCTGCCTACTACGTCGGTGGAAGCCCCACACCCAGGAGAGCTGAGGGCAGAGCATCATCACATGCAGCTTACAGCACTTTCAAGGGAATCATCGCATGATGCATGGGAGCAGTGGGAGTGGGAGTAACTCACTCTGGGCCTCTGCTTCCATTGACAGTTGACGGTTTCTTTCTCTCTCTGCCTTCTCCTGTAGCCGTTGTGTCTGAGCTTTCAGCTCAGCCACCAGTTTCAGGTAACTCTTCCTGTAACTGAATCCCCTGAAAACTGTTCAGAGAAAAGCTGTGGTCAGTAAAAAAGTGCTTATCATACTTCTGTCACTCCCTGAGTGGAGCACGCTGGGTGATGTTCCTTCACTCAGTGCAAAGCCCTCAACACTTCAATCACGTTAATAAAGAGAAATGCAGACGTTATTTGTTCAGGTTGTCAGAACCACGTACGAACTGTATTCTACTCTCTAAGCTGTCAGATCATGGGTTTAAAAAAAACAAATTACAAATCTGTGCTCTCATCTCTAATGTCAAGGCACAGGATACCTAAAAATCAAAGCCTCTATTAACCATCAATTCCCTTCAGACACTACTTAGTAAAGACAAGATCCTTCATACAGGTGACAGGATTTCCTTGGTGTCAGCCCACAGGACAACCTTCCCCACAAACAGCCAACACAGTATTCACCAGCAGTTTTAGAGACTTCGCATTATCCCACCTACTCCACCAGGTACTAAAGGATGAACTGAAAGCCCCACTCTCTCATTTCCCACTTCCCCCACATCTTCCACACAGATGAGAACAAGGCACAGCATGTGATAGTCTGATGCTGATCATGCTGTAACTGTGTATAGTTGGAAGCTGCTCAGATACTTCAGCAGTGTAACAAGCCATAAGGAAAAGAAGTACAACAGAGAGGAATACAGTGAGATCGTAGCTTCCTCCTCCTGGCTGCACAGTCCTCACGGAACCTGTACACAGGGAAGTACCAAACTGTCCACAGTGTCTGTGCTAGAGGAACAGGCTGCCAGGGCAGACACTACCTGAAAAAAAGGAAAAAAAACCACAACAAACCCAAACTTCAACCCATCTGCCTGTCTCTGAAAGCAGGAATGAGATCTGCTTCACTCATTCCTCCTCTCAATTCAGCACCACTCACAAGCAAGGCCTCACTCCAGAGGACTGTTGCCCAGATCTTGAGATGAAGACAAATCACATCCTTGCCCTGATCTAAGACCAGAGTTGAGGGACTCTCGTGCCCAGTGCTCACCTTTCTGTATGACAACTGCTGCTTTTTCTAGTTGCTCCACATGCTTTGCCAGCTGTTCCTGGTGCCAATATTTAAAGAAAAGTCGTGACTTCCTGAGAAGTTGGGGAGAGAATAAAGCAATGAGAAACAGATTGTCCACACTTGCATCTAATCATCCTTTGGACGACCTTTTCCTACAGCTGAAAATTCTCCCTGAGGAGAACCAGATAACAGACTACATGTACAAAGACTTTGCAGTTCAGGCCCCTGATTCCCAGCAACAGTGATCCACACCTACCCACACATCCAGCCTGTCAGCTCTGTACTTTGCAATATCTCCAAGCAGCTGAAAGAGAGGAAAAAAGTGAAACAGATATTTTTCCACCCAAAGTGAATACCAGGCTGCCAGTGGTTTTAGGTGCACAAAGGGGGGAGAAAGTGCCTCAATGATTCTTCATTACATTTGCTGTCCCTGTCATCTGGTCACATTCAGTAACTAGCTGTCTGTCTGTAGTGCTCCTTGGGGTACCGCTAGGATTACATTTAGGAACATCAGCAAATGGGTTTCCTAGAGGCAGATTTCCCTCAGCTCCCTTGGAGGCAGTTCTGCAGTGTCTATTTTATCCTCAGAACTGTTTTTCCTCATTTCATTTCCAAGCTCTTTCGAGCACACAAGTTGCAAGGTCAGCACAGAAAAACTTCTGGGAAGAAGTCTGTTTTTCAATTCCAGTTTCATTTTGCAGACTCTAGAGATAAAATCTGGGTCAAAAATAAGAAAGATTTCCCAACACTTGGAACTGAAAGCAATACTCTAGCTGCATCACAGTTTCCTCCCTCTGCCTGCAAATCCAGGCTGCAAAACCAAAGCAACACTTTTTGCTACTATCTCACATAGCAGAGAAGTGATTTTCCTTCTATCTCAGCCAGCTTCCACTGCGCTAGAATCTATATCCAAGGCAATTCTTTCCTTAAAATCATCCTATGATTTTTGTGTCTGAAAACACACCATGCTGCCTGTCTACCATTGCAGTATATCAGTAACTTCAAGGAAGCTCTGTGAAGGCTGGAGGAGCTACTGCTGGAGGAGAACATATCCAGAACATACAAATCCTTTTCTTAAAAGACTTACAAAAAAACCAGCCTCAAACCAAATAAACAGCTGGCTGCCCTACATGCTTAATTCTCACTATCCATGGCAGGAAGAGGGACTGGAAAAACGGAAAAGAGGAGGTGGGGAGTTGCTGTCCCAGACGTAGGAAGTAAAAAGCTTTCAGGGTAAGACTGCTGAGCTGGAGGGGACTTTATGTGTGCAAAGAACAGTCACATTCTGAAAGTGCTGGGGGTATATTATGCCTGTACGCAAAAAAAGTTCTTTGACCAGAAACAACATTTCTAGCCTGGGAGATATTTAGTGCTGGCTGCTAGCTCAGCATTATCTTTGCCTTCCTCTTCTTCTCACATTAGACCATCAGGAAAAAGTCTGGAGAGGCATCTGGCAACTGTGCTAAGCCCCTGCCATACTGAGTTCAGTGGATACCCTTGACCATTACCGCGATTCCCTAAATGAAGTACATTAGCCAATTCTGACTCCACAGGGTAGCAAGGCTTTCTTGCAATTGAATTAAATTGCTACATTGCAATTCAAGAAAGATTTCTTTCATCATTGTAGCAAATGCGTTTTAAATACCAACTACCTCTGTCTATAAATTTGGGGTGCCCATCACCACAAAACCAATCATCATTTTGTTCCTTTGACACACTTTGCTATGCTGCTGCCAAGAGCAAAATTCTCTGAAGAACAAACTGGATTGCACACAAAAAAGGAAGTGTTCCTACCTTTCTTTTGTGAGGGAAACATCTGGTTTAACCAGAAGAATTCCATATCTGTAAAAAACAATTCAGCAAGGTAAGAACCCCATCCCGGACATGCTGAGGTGACCCATGTCACCCTCACAGCAAACAATAAGCCACTATCTTTCTCACTCAGCCTCCCACAGCAAACAACCCGACGATCTCAGGCATGTGAACTTTAAAGGGGCAGTTTCACTGCCTGCCTATATCTGGTTATCAGGATTACTTCCTTAACAATATCTAATAAGGAACATTCCAAGGCTTTAACAAACCTTTCAGCAAATTCCTCAAATGAAGGTCTCCAGGAGAAATCATCTCTTCACATACGGATTGTCTCCAGAAGCCCATTGTACTGGAGCTGAAGCAGAACCACAATGTGAAACAAATATAAGCAGGTCATTAGGACACCAATTGTTCCTCTGCAGCCATAAATTCCTTCATTCAGCCCTAAATTTCTCCAGTTCAAACCGAAAAAGTTTCTTTCTGAAAAAGCTTCCTTGGTTAAAGACTGAATTTACCACAACCTGTAAGTCTGACGATTAACCACTCTCAGTTTAGAGCTGGAAAACATAAAAACCAATGACTGAAATAGTTTAACCTTCCAGCCATGGGTACTCTTTTGCCTCTGTCCCTTAGAGGATAGCCTTTTACTTCCAAATCTGGACAAACAAGTACACTGAGGCACGGATGAACTTCCCTCTTAATCCTATCCTTTCTTATATACATTAAACAGGCCACAGAGCTTTCTGAACTTTTCTCATCATTTTCAGTATTATTTAAAGTGTCTGGATCTCAGACCTGACACAATATCCAAAGACAGTCATATCAGCACATCTCAGCTCCTATTAAAGTGATTCCATCTTGGTTCCTATTCAGAATTGCCCCAGCTGATGGGCAAGGACAGTCTCCTCCGGGAAGCATCATTTCTTCTGGAGTACTGTCTGTACTTGTCCCCATCCAAGGGATGCAAAGATGAATCCTAGTGCATGACAAGCAGATCTCATTTCATTCACGAAAAAGAAATAGGAGAGAAGTAAGATTGCAAAACCTGAACCTAGCAGTCAACAACCAAGTACCCAGAACCTTTACATCAATAAAAGGTGTGCCTACTATTTCTCTTGCAAGGTATCAGAACAGAATTACTTCTAAAGGACACTGCTTTTCCTCACCTGCAGCAGCACCACTTGGTTGTCCACCACACCTGGCTCCTTCTGCCTGTTGGGCTTTATACAGTGCACAAAGTGTGGGTCGGCAGAATACAACCTCTCCATGAATGCCATCAGGGAATGCTAGCGAGGGTAGAGAAAGATAACAGTCCATCAAGCCAAAGCACCACCAGATCTTGGTATGTACTATCCTGCAGTGAGAACTGTTTTCCCACCCCATAGCAGCTTTTAAGGGTCTGGCAACAACTGTGTCATTCCCACCATGACAGGCTGTGCTTGGCACCCAAAAAAAACCCCTGTCTACGTGCTGGATGGTTTAATGACTCTTAGAAGCTCTGACAAAAATATCATGGCTGTCATCTCAAGGGGCACTGCAGGGCAGCAATACCTTACCCGGAACTGAGCCCCAGCAGTTTTCATGTGCTGTTGAACTTGTTGTCTGCTCCTGGTATGACCTGAAATCAGACACAAACAAAATGATGACCCCTGGAAGGAGCATTTGATTGCCATCCAAAAAGCTCTCCTGGAAAGCAGATGGCAAAAAGGAGAGATTTTAGGGCAGGGAAGACAAGTTAAACATATTAGTTAGAAGCAAGAAGAAAACATTGTAAAAAACAACAGAGAAATTATTGCAAGCAGATTTCTGTATGCTCTTATTTTCAACTAGCCCTTGTTTACTCTCATTTTCAGCCATTTTTTCAAATAATAAATATCAGGTAGTTATGCCATCATTTATCAATTGCCACATAGACCTGAAGTGCAATACCTTGGCTTTCACATTGGGCATCAGTGTCCCTGTCGTGGAGACAGTGGCTGGAAGAACAGAGACAATAGTTAATTTTGTACCTTTGCTTGCAGTCAACCACATCCAAACATTCACTTCACACACAAATCTCCCTAAAAATACTGAATCACAGGGCATTACATTTCATCATGTGGAAATAGCAGAAAGAGCTAAAGGAAGGGAGAAGAAAATGTAAATACACAAAGCATAGAATACAGGCAATATTATATTCTGCCACCGAGAAGACAAAGAAACCAGGTTATTGAGCAACCCTAAATGACCTTCAAAAGAAATATCATAAATCTGCAACCAAAAATGCAATAAAAATGTAAAAGTAGCAAATGGTACACTCACACCAGTCAACACATAAAGTCAGATAGCTTGAAACTAATTCAGTGACAAGATGAAAAACTGAGGAAAGTTGAATTTACTGAAGGAGCTAATGACAGTCTTGTACACTGGTATCATCTAAATCATAGAATTACAGAAAGTTGAGGTTGGAAGGGACCTCTGGAGGTCACTGGGTCAAGCCCTTTGCTCAGCAGGGCCACCTACAGCCATCGCCCAGGACTGGACAAGCAATCTGAGAACAGGTTAACTCCGCTGTTTATGAACTTTCAAAGAGCTGGGACTAGACTAAGTATCATCAGTAATAGAGTGGAAGTGGTAATGAAGAAAGGTAGTCCTGAGCAGAAGAGCTGAAAAACACAGTGGAGAAGAGAAATGAAATTCAACAGTTACTTGTAAATCACAGAAAGTGCCATGGACTGAACAGGACTGAAACAAAAAGTTCTGAACCAAAAGTACTGTGTTCAGCCAGACAAATTCAAAGGACGATTCCACTTGATTTTTCTGTAAGTGTTTACTGTCATAGAGACATTCGAGACTCTAAGAGCTTATCAATAAACTGAAAAAGGGAGAGAAATAATGCAAGAGCTCAGGGTTTTTTAACAAGTTCTACCTGAAAACCAAAATGTGTTTGAAAACGATAACCTCTGCACTCATTGCTTGAGGCTTTACAGCACTCTATTTTCAGTGTGAACAGCTAGAAGCTATGACCTTGTCCAGCTTCATTTCTATACAAGAACAGAGCAGATGGAAAGGGCCCATGGAGACAGTCCTTCACTGGCCGTGGAGAAGATTTACTATCTGGTCTGAGGGAAGACATCTGAACAGTGGATAATTCTCTGTAACAGGATAAAATGTACCTTGCTTTCCAGGGGAAAACAAACAGCTGTGACAGCTCAGTATGTGTCAGCAGCCCTACTCCAGGTTGCAGCCTTTTCAGAGTCTCCTTGGGCTACCAAATACAAAACACATTCATAGCACAGCAGCCTCATCCTCACACTTAACTCTTGCCAAGGTGGGCCTTGATTGACGTGTGATGCCCTGTTGCAGCAGAGGCACTTGCCTGTGAACAGCATGCTCAGCAAGGGGATGACGCTGTTGATGAACAGCCCACGGACATTGGCTGGCAGAGCATCTCTGTTCTTCTCCAGAAAGCCCCCAGCAGTATATTCCACCTGGGGCAAAGGGCAGCACGTCACTAAGACCAGCAGAGCTCACAGACACGATGCGAAAGCCAAAGCCACCACCACAGCTTTGCAGCAGCAACTGCTAAACCGAATGCACACTGGCTTGCATGTGAATTCTGTACAGTGGCTCAGGAGTGAATTCTGTAAATACATATGCATGCCATTCAGATGCAAATCCTGAAGAACAAAACCCTGCCGATGGCCACAGAGCACTGGAACCACAGTAATGTGGCATAATGCTGAGACATAGACATTCTCTTGTTCTGCTTTCCTCGATTATGAAATTTAATTTACTTTTGTTTTATGCTTCACTCTTTTCCTTGCTCTCCCCATTTTCCGTTTTGAATAGGCTTCCATCCTACTGTCATGCATCCCCATCCCCTTGTTTCTCTTGCTCTCTGCCTTTCTCATCCCCCACCTGTCACTCTCCTTTCTGTGTTAGGTGTTAATTTTTGTAATAAAGAACATCACAAGTAATAATTTAGTCAACTATGATGATATTAGCTTAATAAATCACACTACAATGATCTGAATCATCATCTCTGCTCCTGCCCCCAAAATTATCTTTAATTAACTCAACACATTTGGGCCAATGCTTTCAAAACTGGTGGTGGTAAGGCTACATGTAACAGTCCTAACCCCCAGGCTGCTTAGATACCATTTGGATGTGTAAATAAGTACTTTCACTTTCAGAACAGTCATCACCTGGCTGCTCTATGTGTTGATCAATGTTTGTAATAAAATAGTGACCACAATGTTCTGGAATCCAACAGGTAAAAGTAAAGCTGTCCTTCAGCACTGCACAGTGAATGCAGGGCTTTTATTTTAAAAAGGATTATTTTAAGACTAGAACACTAACAGAGTGATGGTGAGTGTATCAGATTTTTCTAATACCCTGTGCTTCCTAGAAGTAGCCCCACTTTTCTCAGGGATCCTCTGTTCCTATGCCTTCTACCAAAACCCCATGGAATCTTAGAAGGCAACTTCTTGGGAACACATCACTTCTATTTTATCATGGCCAGACCATACACTCCTTAACATCAAGGACTTATTTCTTAAGCAACACAACTCCTTCCTCCTATGGACAATAAAACATCATCTTTTTTGCAAACAGTACGTACTTTCCCAGCATAGTGAATGATGCTGAAGCCCAAAACACGGCCTAGACATGGCTGGAAATGTAAATTCCCCTTGAAGCTGCTGTTTAGTTTATCCACAAATGTCCTATCAGTTGCCTGCAAGAAAGCAGAATTCATAATCAAATGATAAGGCTGCAAAACAGACGTGAGCGGGTACATGGAAGCATAACAAAGTGTTGGAAGTGGCCTTGGCTGTGCAACAGTTTTGTACTATACTTTCTCCCTGACTGTCCACAGGGATGCCAGTATCGTTAGACTCTCCCTGATCTGGCTGTCCTGTCTCATCTGTCACACATGGGACACTTTTGTTCATCCTGCTCTTTAAAGTCACACTCCAATATAAGAATTCTGTAGCCCAGATCGTTATTGCTACACGCCCCACACTATTTGTTCTGCCCCCTAACTTGTCCATACCTGAGGAAATGCACTCTGCTCATCCAGAAGAGACAGGAGCCCAAGTGGCTTGGCCAGGAGCAGATCCTGCAGGTAAGGAGACAAATTACACATACTAAAGAAATACAGGCGATTCACTCTCAAATATGCCACCCTTTGAAGAGGTCCTTCTCAGGTGCATCTCCTCCCCATGACAGAGAGAAAGACTCTTCACCTAGCTGGATGAAGCTATTCTCTTCCGTCAATCCTCTCACTCACCAGAATAGGTTCATTATTGTTGAATGTGATAGTCTCCCACGGCAGCTCTTCTTCCTTATAGGCAGCCTGCTCCAGCTGGAAAACGTGCTGAAACAGAGGTTGGAGCACCCAGCAGATTTGATTAGAGAACGCTTAAAATCTTCCTTCCCACCCTGAACAGAGGCCAGAGGCAGGGCTCTCTCACCCATGGCATGAGAGGCCAAGATGAAACTGCTGTTCTGCACACTCATCCGCAAGCCAGTCACTCACTGATGCTGGCGCATAAAGCAGGAGCATTCCTCAGAGGGAAAGTGCTCCTGCTCTGCCAAATTCAGTCACTGCTTAACCTTTCTACTTCATCCTTCTGTGCCCCAGAGGCTACCCTGCCACAGTAGAGAAGATTGTTGCTCTCTACCCTGCTTCACTCATTACCATTTCTGTCCTTCCAGGCAGTAGACCTGTTTTTCCCCAAGCTTTCCATTGTATGCCAGGTAGATCAGTGCTCTCGTTTCTCTGCCTCACCAGGTGAGATCACCCATAGCAAACTTACATGGTTGAAGAAGTGCTGCAGCTGTTCATTGGCCAAGTTTATGCAAAGCTGTTCAAAACAATTCACTGTAAAATTTTCAAACCCAAAAATATCCAAGATACCTAAAAAAAGGCAAGATGAGGACATCACTGAGCCTTCAGACCATCCCTGCAGATAGCCGTCTACCCCAACACACAACTAAACCTCCATTCACCCAGCTCTTGTGGCACAAGGAAACCCCAGTCACTGCGGCACTTCTCCCATAACTCCTCTTGGGACAACTAGTTAACAGAAGCCCCACTCCCATTCCCGGCTCCTCTGCAAAGTCGGAGTGCCCCAGAATTACAGCCTCACAGTTGCCTCAGACCAACCAACTCTTCAGAGTTGGCCAAGGCCCTACAGACTTCATGCTGCTGACTGCCTTCTCCATGACCATGTCTTTGATAATGGACCCCTGCAGGCAATCTGAGAAACCTCATATTGTGCCTTTCCATCGTTGTGACTAAGGAGCGCACATTTGAGGATGGAAGAGGAGCAAGGCAGGCAGAACTCACCTATCTCTCTCAGTTCCACCTCAGGATCCACATTGTCAGCCAGCAGCTCATTGATCTTGCAAATGATCCAGCCAAATACTCGGCCATATGCCACCTTTGCAATAGAGTCCCGAGCATCTGCACAGAGAAAACAACAGCTCACTGATGGGCTCCAAGGAGAACAGGGAACACAGCACACAAGCTGGCTCAATTCATTCAACTCTAGCAACAACGTCTCATAGTTTATGAAGCTATTTTAAAGACCAAATAAACATAGATATGTCTGATCACCCCTGCCCTCTGCACACTCACATAGAGCTCTTTCATTCCAAAATCTTCACCATCTTTCTACAAGATCAGATATGACATACAAGGGCACTTGGTGATCAAATAAAAGAGATAATGTCACTTCCAAAAAAGTCTAGCCACTTTTTAGAGTACCCAGAGACTTGTTTTTCACTCTGCAGGTCTACTGAGTATGGAGCCCCCCACTGCTAAATCAAGGAAGAGGCTCCAAGTTGTACTTGGAAAATGGAGTATTTCTGTTCCTTTTAGTCCACAGCTGCAAAGCAAGAAGACATTTGGGAAACAGAAAGAGCTAATTCCCCATTTTCAGTTTTTCCTTCCATTTAAGCAATAATCTAGAAAATCTAGAATTTCATGCTTTTAAAATTTAATTTTTAAATCTTTTATTTTAAACAAACCTTTTTGCACATATTACCTTTGACTATTTTCTTCTCTTTTTGGAAGGGAAAAAAACACTTCGTGCTTGCCACTTTAACATACTCCCCTTTCATATCACTTCTTCTACGACACTATGCTATCTCACTGATTCTCTCAGTTATTTCTCTATTTACTATCTAGAGCTCTAAACAGTGCCAACTCTCTGCAACAGGCGCTCTCCTCTCTTTTGTAAAAATACCCACAGCTTTCTTCTAGGCTGGACTGAGGGAGAAGGCAAAGCTAATTGATTGTTTTATCATTTAACCTCTGTAGTCTCCTGGAGATCAAACAAAAGCAGCTTTCATGGTTCTACATGTCAGTAAGAAACTAGACAGACAAACATGGATGTACTTCCCTCTGTGCAATAGGAATGAAGGGGCACAGATAGACATCTGTGTTCCAAACAAGTTGCATGTGTGTGAGGTTACCCTTCCATCAAACATGGAATAGTCTTTCTGGCCAGCACATCTGCAATTCATCATGTTTCTTACCTTCTGCTTGCTGCTGGGTATGAAAACGCTGAATCTGCTCCCCTCGGGTCACTGATATTGTACAAATAAGGTATTTTTAACAGTTCATCTTCTTGGACTCCAAACCGACCCTGGGAGAGAGAAAATAGATGAGGACAGTGAATAGTAAACCTTTATTCTGCTTGTGGGGATTGTATCTCCTTCCATCTGTGCGATACCCAGGGCAATGGGGTCACAATTCAGTTTAAGGCCTTTGAGCTCCAATGTAAGATAAGTGTTACTGTTAACATCTTGCAGCACTGGAGTCAGATGTGGGCTCAGAGATCTGCCTTATCCCGGCAGTGACTAAGCTCACTCTCTGCTCTCTTTGAAACGCCTTCTGTTTTGGTGCCCCACTGTCACCTTTCACCTTCTTTGGGAGCCACACCAGTCCCTGCTGGGTGGGTTAATGACTTGTTAAACAGCACCACAAGGAGGTGACTGTGCAGGTGCTGAGGTGTCTGAGCTTCAGGAGGCATCAGTTGCACGAACCCACAAGAGACAGAAATGAAGGGAACTCAGCCAAAACTGAACCCTTCAGTGATTGCTTCTACAAGAATTCCTTTTCCATGGGAAAATAAACAAGGTGTAGACTTTAAGAAGCAAAGTAAAAATAAGCTGGTTGCTGAACAGATGTAGGTGGTTGTTTCAAGTATGGCGTAGAAGGGAAACAGGCAAAGAGATGGGCGTGAAACCAAAACCCAAGGGTACAGGGGTTTCAAATAGGTCAAAATAGAAAGATATAGAAATGGCAGAAATACATTACAGTTCTCTGTTCTGTGTTGTTAACAAAGCAGGATAATGTATCCATACCATAAACCAAAAACGGGATGGTCCTGGGGAATATGTACTTCTGAATCTGCGATAATTTCATGCGAAACAGTAGAGAGTTCAGTTATGGATAACATATAAAAACTGATAGCAAGTATGGTGGCATGCTTGAATAAAATCTGTTGAAAACACAGAACTAGTTTTCAAATACTGCACTCCTGAACTTCTCCAAGGCATCATAACTCTCATTAACTTATAATATTAAATTTTAAAAAGCTCATATTGCATGAAATCAACAAGGCGTGCGTGATGTCACCATATGCAAGATACTGGTTCTAGACACACAAGAAATAGAAGCTGGAAAGTCTCTCTTTGAGAACACAAAAGCAGTCATGGGGTCATACTGTGCATTTCTCTGAAAAAACTCCTTGTTATTCAGGAGCCTTCACACTCTACAGCAGAAACGTCCTTTGCTATCTCTGGCAGGAGCAGCTCCTGCAGTAACACTGCCAGTGGGAAACAGCATCATATTCGTAAGTTTTCTGCCAGTAATTCTTGTGACTCACCGCAGCAGCCTTCAGCCATCCCTGGGAGGCTTTGCTCACTTTTACAGACCCATTCCTCCTATCAGGCTCAAAGGTCACATTGCCCAGAGACAACACACCAGCCAAGATAACCTGCATGTCCACTTGCTCCTAAAACACAACAGAAAGGTGACTGAAAGCCTATTGGCAAGCAACATAATGCAACACAAAGGCCTCAGAAGTTGTAGCGGTGAGGGAAAGGCACAGGCTCTATGCAAAGTCTGACAGACTCAGATGGTTTGGAAACAACATGTAAAATCCAGAGAAATAGGACTGAGCCTCAAGACAGTAGACAGAAAGAAATCGTACTCCTGCAGGAAGCACAGATGGAAATTAAACAACCCCAGAACTGACCTGTTCCTGGAAGCCCACCATGTCAAGGGCATTGCACACCTCTTGGTATTTGCGCTTCCAGCACTGCGCTACATTCTGTGTACCAAATTGTCTGCTTATGTACCTGAGAAAGTGCAAATCCCATACAAAACTGTTACAAACAGCACAGCAAGTCACTCCTATCCCAAAGGAGCAAGGCTGATCAGCAGCATGGAGACATGAAAGAGAAAGAAACTGTTCCAAGGTAATGCAGCAAGAAGAGACTCCAGCCCTTCCAGCCCCCATGAGGACCCGTAAGATTTCTTCATGTAGCTCCATTCAGAACCCACTCCAGCTTCCATTCTTTGTTTACCTGTACCAGGCTCCACAGACAGATCCACAAGGCAGAGGCACAAGATCCTTTATGTTACCTCCCCATCCATACCACATCACGAAGACTAAGCTACAGTCTGCCTCTGAAGTACCTGTAGAGCGAAGGATCCAATAGCCCATACATCTCCTTTTCCTCTGAAGACAGCCCAGCAAACATGTAGTAGAAAATGTGAAAATTCCTCTCCCCAGTATCTTGTTGCACCACTCGTGACTTCTCCAACAGGCACTCACTCAGCTTTGTACCTTGCACTGCACACAAGAAAGTGACAGGGTAAGGTTTGCACGTGAAGCCGCTCTTACTCAGTGATAGGAGAACGGAATTGCCTAAAATAACTTTCTTGCATACCCTCATGACTGGCCAAGACCTTGAAAAGGGACTTCTCCATGCTTCTTTCTCAACTCCTCTAGCAGCAAACAAGGTTTCAGGCACCACAGAGTATTACTGATACTTCTTCTGCATCATCACCCCCACATCCTTCCTGTACTCCCACACTGCCCAAACCCAGGTCTTAACCTGGAGCCATGGTTGCTGTAAGATTTTACTTACTTGCACACACCATTTCTACAGGGAATCAGGTGTCAAAAATTCATCCTTCAGAAATTCTGGCTACTCAGTTCACTCCCTCCAGTGCCTAACTATCCCCCAAACTAATGTTTTCCCTTGACTTCACCTGTATTCTTCTGGAAATACAGCTGTATGTATTTTCCAAAGCGGCTGCTGTTGTCATTTATCACAGTCTGTGCATTGTCAAAAGCTTCAAGCAGTGGATTTACCTAAAACAAATGAGTGAGCAAGCAGAATAAGAATTCTCCAAATTAAGTGATACAGCTTCCTGGGGAAACTTATGTTAACATTTACTATTCAGCATTCACCTGGAATAGGAACCACTCCAAGAGAACCCAAGAGCACCTATTTAACCATACCCTGGATAAAGCAACTGAAACAAGCAAATGAAACAAAGACTAAGCAGCATGAGTTTATTAAAAATAAGCACAATCATACTGATTTGATTCCAGCAAGATTGCTGACTCATTCGTTAAAAGATAATGTTGGTACAAAATTTCCACAAAGCATCTGACATGGTATCACTGGATAATTTGACTGGTGTAGTACTACAAAAACAAACAAGGTAAACATGGCACTCAGTAAATGTAAGCATGATAACTTAGCTACTGAAATTTGTAGAGAGTGCAAGGCTCAGGACAGTGAATTATAAAGATAGTAACAGAACAATCAGACCAGCTTGGTAAACTGGATGTAAACAAGGTGAAATTACAGTTCTTCTATATTTGAGTAAAGAATGCCTGCTGACTGGAAGAATGATGCCTCAGAGTATGTGCTGGGCAGCTTGCTGAACACAGGTTTACAGTGTGACACTGTAATCCTCAAAGGGCTAACTTGAATATATCTACAGGAACCAAATAAGATGCCTATTATTTCTTCAACATCACCTCTTTCCCATGGCAACTCCCTTGGATTGAAGTGAACTTTGTTTCTAATGGAGGAATTGCAGGCTGGCTACAAGCATTGCCAGTCAAGTCATTCAAGGTGACTGAAGGCTGTGTGGATTCTCTACCCCTGTACATAATTAAATCAAGACTCTGGTTTTCTAATAAAAGTCCTTGTTCTACTTTGGACAGGAAATTATTTTGAAAAACGCTCCAAATCCCTTGTCACAGAGAAAACGATAAGTGATTGCAATAGTTTTCTGTCATTTAAGTTACCACTACATTTCCAGCAAACAGACCTACTGACCTACCAACCTTCTAATTTGTGGTCAGTTGTTTCACCATCACAACCCACTGTTTTCTTGTGTGTCTGATGTTTTGCTCCCTGACTTCCAGTGGTGATTCATTCATCAGCAGGCTTCCTGAGCCTAACACAAGTTGTCTCTACATCTTCAAGCACCATCCCGCAACAACTTACCTGAATGATCTGCTGCTCTAGTTGTGAGTTGCCTTTGCATAGGTTCATTATGTGCTGCAACAGCAGTTTTGTACTCTCTGTTTTCCCTGCACCGCTCTCTCCACTGCCAAGAAAAAGTAAAGGAAATTCCAGCAGCTGTAATGTATAGTTGTTCTGCCCTTCGTGCCCTGGTTCCCTCATCACCTGAGTGTGCTCTGCAGTCCAAGAGTATCACAACTTTTTCACTGAAACTGCATGTGTGTGTACAAACTCACACCACAGCTTTACACAGTAGGATCCATGAAATCCTGATTCCTCCCTAGGGGAATTTTTTTCCCATCTGCAAGGAATCACTGTGCTGTCATTTCTCAATGGGTTACACTAGATAGACCGTTTCCTCTGCTTCTTAAGAAAAAATATATCCAATTTCCGAAAAATAACCTCCTTCAAAAGTGATCTGATACACCAGGTCTCCCACATATGCTGTAGTCAACAGCTTCCTCTGACTTCAAAGAGATTTGCCGCATCCATCTCCTATCCATGACTAAGTACCAACCTAGAGATACTGTGGCAACTTCAAATCTCAGGTGCTTCAGTTGAGAAGATGGGCAGGTGGCTGCAGAGCTGCCCATACACCCACAGCAGCACCAGTGCACGTCACTCTGCTGTCACACGTGCCCAGCATCTCCATCTCCAAGGCAAACAAGCAGCACTTGGAAAGCACAGTTTTCCCCATCCTGGGAGGGAAATGTACAGTCAGTGAGACAACATGTATTTGCCTGTGGCAACAGCATAACAGCAGAGAACTCCAGTGTGTGCACAGAAAAAAACAGTTCAGGAAATGCTGACGGCATACCTGTGCATAGGTCTCTGTATCCACACCTGACCTTTGAGCACCTGGTGTGACTTTACTGCTTTGCAGATCCCACTGGCTGTGTGCTTTGGATCAAGCATGTGGCTAAATATCTCAAAGACTACAACAGATACCTGATCTCAGGCACAGATCAGGCCATCACCACGTGAATATGCACAAACAAAACAAGTTTGTTTTGTCAGTGGAGAATGTGCCATCTATGCAGTGTCCCTGCTCAGTATACAAGACTTTTGTAGTTTTCAGTGACTTCCTTCACTATCAGACAGCACTACCACAGTACAAGCTTGTCCTACCCTCCAACATGCCCAAGAGCTTCACCAGGTCCTGCAAACACTATCCAGCTGTGTGATATTCACTATCCACTATATCCACTAACTGCACTGGGCTATGAAGAAAAGCAAAGTCATCTCCAGAAGACCCAAGTGCTGCCCCACAGCATACCCAGGCTGTGACTAACATCTGTTGGGATAGGGAAGGCAAGAGGAGCCAGTGAAATTTGCAGTGCAGGACAACTTAATGAGCATTTGTCATCTGGGGGCAGCCACTGTGTTCAACATCAACCTCTGAAGCAGACCACCCAGGCCTCCCAGGCTAAACCAGAGACCAAAGGGACCACAAAGAACAGCAGAGCCTGGGGCATTCCCGTGCTGCTCTGACAAACTGCAGTCTAACCTGACTTCCTCCTCCTACTTCACCCCAACTCTGCTCATGCCAGGTAATCTTATTAATGAACGTTTCACCACTCACCAGGGAGCAAAACCATATCCTTCCTATGACAGTAACATACAGACCAGTTAATTGGGTGGAAAGACGTACAGGAGTTACGCAGACTCTCATCTCCGAGACCACAAATTATTGGCAGAAAACAATCAGACCACTGACTTCTTGGCAAATGCCCACAGGTCACTCTTTCTGGTCTTCCACCTCCCAAGACAAATGCTATGACTGCTCTCCATCCTTAAGAGCACTACCAGCAGCATGTCTTCACCTACTGACTCCACAGTCACCACTTCACAAGAACACTTTACAGAACGCACAGGCACTGATTGCTTGCAGGCCAGAGAAATGAGTGGGGCCCAAGGGACCCTCGAGGTCAGCTCCCAGTTCTGCCACAACCCTTGGCATTGATCCAGCAAATCATTCTCGTACCACACAGACTAAAAATACTGATACAATGATCAGAAGGACAACATAAGGAAAATCAAACATTAAATTAAACAAGCAGGGAATTAACATTTTAACGGAGATGACATTTGAACCCCTCCCTGCAATACCCAGAACCGGAAGTTACTGTGATGAGGCTTTCTCTACTAGTTGATGTTGTTTGAGGCTTTCTCCTCTAGCTGATGCTACTTGAGACTTTCTCTACTAGTTGATCCTATTTCCTGCCCTGCACAGCCTCAGCCAAACAAGTGACATCATGGACTGAAATTCTCATTACACTGGCACACTCTTAGGTTAGAAGAGTCTGTTTTTTCCTCCTTCCAGTGCACAGAACTGCCCACAACAATAAGATTTTCCCTGACCGAATCCCAAAGGTCTTGGAAAAAACAAGCTTCTGTTTTTCTTTCTTTCTTTCATTCTTTGCTTATATATGGGAAGGTCTACTTTGGGAAAACAGTCTCCTTTTGTTATTTATTGCAGCAGTTACTGTGGGAGTTATTTTGCCAAATAAGAGCACCTCCAGGCTATCGCTGGAGATGGTTAAATCCTTCCAATGCCACGTGTATTATGTATTAACTGCATTATTTTATATTTTTATTTTACGCATTTTTTAAAAGTTAAGTTGCTCCACAGAAGCCTCCGTTCCTGATGTGCCTGTTCTCCTGCCTGGAAAGCAGACAGGCTGGGAAGAATGATTCTTTGCTAACAGCACTGGGGACAAGGCTCGCCCAGAATTCAGCATGGGGAGCCAAGGCAGAGCTCACTGCCTGCCTGCCAAGCCCCTAGCTCCAAGATGCCCTCACCTGACGACGATGCTCTGGCTGCGGGGCACACCCCCCGCACTGCCCAGCATGGCATGGTAGGCCCGGCTGGCCACGGCGAAGAGGTAGGGTGGCAGTGTGTCCACTGGGAACTGCCGGTACTGCTCAGAGACCTGCCGGGGGAGGGGGACAGGAGGAAATCGGAGTGGTGAATCACAGAATTATAGAATCGTTTAGGTTGGAAGGGACCTTAAATATCATACATTCCCATACCCCTGCCCTGGGCAGAGACACCTCCCACTAGACCAGGCTGCTCAAGACCTCATCCAACCTGGCCTTGAACACCTCCAGGGAGGGAGCATCCATAAACTCTCCAGGCAACCTCTGCCAATGCCTTGCCACTAAGTCTTCCCCCTTCCAATTTAAAGCCATTCCCCCTCATCCTATCACTGTATGTCCTTGTAAAAAGTCCCTCCCCAGCTCTCTTCTAGCCCTCTTTGGGTACTGGAAGGCTGCTCTAAGATCTACCAGAAGCCTTCGCTTCTCCAGCCTGAACAACCCCAAGTCTCTCAGCCTGACCTTGTAGCAAAGGTGCTTGAGCCCTTGGATCATCTTCATAGCCCTCTTCTCGACCCGTTCCAACAGTTCCCTATCCTTCTTATGTTGGAGATTCCAGAACTGGACACAATTTCCTCTAGAGGGGAATCTAACTACTGTAAAGCTGTAATTATCAATTAGAATTTTACTCTAACTCTTTTTATGCCTCATGAATATTTAATTTCTAAGTTTCTTCAATCCTCACAGGACCCCAGAATCTCAGGGATCTCAGAAGAGTGGGACAGAAGGGGAGAGTGAAGGGGGGGTCACACTCACCTTTCTCCCGTAGAGCGGCAGTGGCTGAAAGGGGTTCATGGCGATGAGGATGTCTCCGATGTCGGTCTAGGAGAAGGAAAAAGGGATAGAAGGAAAGGAGGGAGGGAAAGGGAGAGAGGAAGGAGGGAAGGGGTGGAGGGAAGGGGTGGAGGGAAGGGGGGAAGGGAAGGGGGGAAGGGAAGAGGAGGGAAGGGGGGAAGGGAAGAGGAGGGAAGGAGGGAAGGAGGGAAGGAGGGAAGGAGGGAAGGAGGGAAGGAGGGGAGAAGAGGAGGGAAGAAGGGGAGGAGGGGAGGAGGGAAGAAGGGGAGGAGGGGAGGAGGGAAGAAGGGGAGGAGGGGAAGAGGGGAGGGGAGGAGGGGAGGAGGGGAGGAGGGGAGGGAAAGAGTGGAGGAGGGGAGGGAAGGAAGGAACGAAGGGGAGAAGGGAGGGGGAGAAGGGAAGGTGGGAAGAGGAGAGGGGAAGGAGGGAAGGAAATTGGGGAAGGAGGGAAGGGAAGTGGGGAAGTAGAGAAGGGGAGAGGGGGAAGGAGGGAGCAAAGGAGGAAGGAGGGAGAGAGGGAAAGCAGGGAGCAAAGGAAGGAGGGAGAGAAGGGAAGGAGGGAGAGAGGGGAAGGAGGGAGAGAAGGGAAGGAAGGAGAGAGGGGAGGGAGGGAGAGAGGGGAGGGAGGGAGAGAGGGGAAGGAGGGAGAGAGGGGAGGGAGGGAGAGAGGGGAAGGAGGGAGAGAGGGGAAGGCAGGACGGCTCGCCGCCGCCTCCGCACTCACATATGGCTGCTGCTGCTGCTGCAGCTGCAGCTGCAGGAAACGCTCCCGCAGCCCGTGCAGCAGCGACGCCTCGTCCAGCTCCGGCAGCCGCGCCAGGTCATGCGGGTGCTGCTCCCGCACCAACACCACCGCGAACCGCTCGCCGCCGCCGCTGCCGCCGGCCCCGGGACCGCCCCAGGACCGGGACCGCCCCGGGACCGCCCCCGGGGGCGGTGCTGTGTTTGAACGCGGAGCGGCGGGCACTTGGGGTAACGGACGGCGGAGATGGCCGGGGATGTGGGAAGCGCAAGGGTGGGGTGTAGAAGTGTGCGGGGGGGGGGGAGATAGGGGTGTGTGCGGAGGGGTAGGAGTGTTGGGGGGGCGTGTGTTTGGGCGTGTGTTTGTAGGGGGTAGGGTGCGTGTTTGTAGGGGGTAGGGTGCGTGTGTGGGGGAGTGGCGTGGGTAGGGGTAGGTGTGTGGGGGGAGTAGGGGTAGGGGTGTGTGTGGTGCGTATGTGTATTTGCACATCCCTCTGCAGCGGGGACCTGGACAGGCTGGGTTGATGGGTCGAGGCCAATTGCATAGGGTTTAGTACAGCTCAGCGTCAAGTCCTACACTTTGTTCATACCAACCTCGTGCAACGCTGTAGCCTTGGTAATTGTGGCTGGGAAGTTGCCTGGCAGAAAAGGACCTGGGGTGTTGGTCCAGCTGAACGTGAACAAGCAGTGGCCCAGGTGTTCAAGGCGGCCAAGAGCATCCTGGCTTGGCTCAGCCACGATGTGGCCAGCAGGAGCAGGGAATCATAGGATCACACAATCATCTGGCTGGAAAAGAACTCTGTGATCATTGAGTCCACCCATACCTGTCCACTACTAAACCATGTCCCTCAGAAACTTGTCTACCCGTCTTTTAAACACCATTCCAGTGCCTAACCATACTTTCAATGAAGAAATTTTGCCTAATATCTAGTCTGAACCTCTTCTGGTGCAACTTGCAGCCATTTCCTCTCATCCTTTCATCTGTCACTTGCGAGAAGAGATCAACACTCACCTTGCTACTACCTCCTTTCAGGTATTTGTAAACAGTGAGGAGGTCTCCCCTCAGCCTCCTCTTCTCTAAGCTGAACAACCCCAGTTCCCTCAGCCGCTCAAGGAAGGGATTGTCCCCCTGTACTTGGCACTGGTGAGGCCACACCTCGAATGTTGTGTTCAGTTTAGGGCCCCTCACTACTAGAAAGACATTGAGGTGCTGGAGTGTGTCCAGAGAAGGGCAACAAAACTGGTGTAGGTTCTGGAGCACAGGGCTTATGAGGAGCAGCTCAGGGAACCGATGTTGTTGTTGTTTGCGTTGGAGTAGAGGAGGCTGAGGGGAGGTCTAATCACTGTCTACAGTAACAGGTGCTGGTCTCTTCTCCCAAGTAACAAATGATAGGGCAAGAGGAAATGACCTCAAGTTGTTCCAGGAGAGGCTTAGAATGGATATCAGGAAAAGTTGCTTCACCAAAAGGATTGTCAAGCACTGGAGCAGGTTGCCAGGGAAGTGGTTGAGTCACCATCCTTGGAGGTGTTTAAAAGACGGGTAGACGAGTTTCTGAGGGACATGGTTTAGTATTCAAAAGATGCATAGATGTGGTGCGTAGGGACATAGTTTAGTGGTTAACCTGGCCATGTTAGGTTTACAGATGGGCTTGATGATCTTAAGGTCTTTTCCAACTTAAACAATTCTGTGGTTCTGTGAGGTGGGACGTGAAACTGCCAACGAGGTGGTTAACAACTCTGAGACATCAAGAGTGGCCATGCTGCCATAATAAGAGGAAATTTAAAAGAGAACATTTAGGAATGCTGCAGGGAATATTACATCATAAGATAGTGATTTCTGTCGTGAGTCTGAGAAGAGAGAAGCAAGCCTGAGTGCATCTGTGACCTGTAAGTGAAGCACCTTCTAGCCTACCTGTGGGCTCCAGACAGCTCTCATCCTACAGACTTGAGACAGATCACAATGTATTTGGAGTAATGGGAGTGTTTGCACCACTTCATGCGAGCAGGAGATAGTCCAACCTGGGGTAACTTTTTTGTCTGTCTTCTATTTTGTAAGTACTATTTGTTAAAAGAAATTGGTTTGCAAACTGAAAAGCATGACTGCACCTGACTAAAGTTGGTCTGTGATTGCTAGCATTTTAATCTGTTATTGGAGAGTGCTTCACACTATATCTCAGCTCTTGCATGGCCTGCATCCACTCGGTTGCCAGGGTCTGCTTTTTTGACGTGGCCTCTCTCAGCTCGTGTTTTGTGTCGTAGCAAATACGAGGACAGACCTCCAGAGAAGCTCCTGTTGCTATAAAATACTGCATGTTGTTGTTTGGGTTGGAGTAGAGGATGCTGAGGGAAGGTCTATCTGGACTTTGGCTAACTCATTAAATGAGTCTTGGTAGTTGTTCAATGACAAACTTTTGTTTCACAGATTGATTTGTGATATCTGAAATGTTTCTGGAAGACTGTATTTGACAAATTGCCTTTTTACATGACACATCGTTCTGTATTAGTGTAGCTCTTAGTTAGTGTAGAGTTTTTGTGGATGTAGCTCAGCTGTGCCAGAGAACTGCAGCCTTCATGCTGTGGCAAGTGTGTAAAAGGCTGTGCTGCCTTTTGATCAAAAGGCAAAGCAATATTTAACTAGTGCTCTGCTAACCTGCCTCTCTCTGAGAGGGAGTGATAATAGAGTTTGTGCTTTTCTCTGCAACAAAACAATGATGCTTTTGCAAAAGAAAAGAGCAGCAGCAAAGCTGGTTGATAAGTGGGTACTTGCTCTGTCTCTCTCATCTCTGAAACCACAAACTGCTGTTAGAAAATGATAATGCAAACAGCTTGCTACTTGGGAACCTCAATGGGAAAACGAGCAAGAGTGTTCTCTTTTCCCCCAAGATCTTACAGTTGTTTCCTACTCCTAGCAACAGTACCTCCTTGGTTTTATTGATAATTGTTCAAAGAATGCAGCAAAGCACAGGAAGCAGTAGTTTGTGAGTAGGATTGTACACTTGAAATTGCTTACAGACATTTCATAATGTACTGCTTTTTATTACATGGTCTGGTCTTTCTAACACTTCCTCTGGTTAATGCAGGGTTCCTGTATCTGTGGGTGGGAATGCAGAAGGAAACTGTTAATAATGTTTGCTGGCAATTGACTTCCCTTCTTTGATAGTAAAGCCTAGAGTTTGTAGCTTAGAATCCTACCTTGCAACATAAATTATTCTTTTGTTGTGTGCCCATCTCTCTTGGCTCTTCAGGATCAATTACCTTTCTGTATATCAGCCCTGGGGCCACAATGAGTGACTCTTCCCTGCCAGTTATGGCTGGAGCAAACACTGTGGAAGAGCAGAGGGCTCGCTGGGAGAGAAAGCGCAGCCGGACAGCCAAGGAGCTGCTGGAAACTGAACACAAATACCTTGAGCAGCTGGATTTGGTGGTCACAGTGAGTATTTTGGCCCCTTCAGGCAGCCCATGCTTGTTCATGTTGTCATGAGAAAGGTCCAGAGCAAAACTTTGATACTTCCCTGCTGCCTGGGACAATTGCTGGGCTGAAAGGGATTTTTTTAAATTTTCTCCTACCTCCTCTGTAATAGCTGGTAGCTCATCGGTGGGTTTGGCCTGTTGGCTTTGGTCTGTACACAGACACAAATCTTTTAAGTTTTGATTGTATAGGAGATTTGCCTTAGGATGTCTGAGATGTATGAAACGTGGAGGCACAGACAAGAGAAATGCATATTATGAACAAGGTGGTGAAACACAGAAGTATCTAGGAATACTGAAATAGACTCTATCAGTGCTGTAGTGCTGTTCCATGTGTTCACAGTTATGGTCAAATTACCAAGAAGGATTACATCTGATGATAGATATCTTAGATAAGCATTCATAATATTTGATATCCATTCCAGCTAAAGAGTGTGTGGGCTGCAACTTTTTGCTTCTACATTGTGCCGCAAATAACCTTTGAGTCACCTGTGAGTTTTACCTGGTTTTGAAATCCTCTTTTTTTCTTTTCCTATTTAGTTCTTTGTGACAATTTTAAAGGCCAAAGGAACACTGAAACCTGCTGTGTTGGAAGCCATATTTGGACCCTTGGAATCCATATATTCAGCCAGCTAGTAAGTGAACACACTGATGTGATTCCTGTAATTCTATGGGATGAAGAAGTAAGATTTCAGGAAAGAAAGGTTGTAAAACAGGCCTTCACTTCTAGCACTGCTTGCAGATGTCCTCAGGAAACTGCTGATCTGAATCCACATTTCTGGATGCCCATATAATTTCTGGATAGTGGTCTAAACCAAATAAGTTTGTTCTGCAATATTTTTAAGGGATGTTCTCTGTAGCTTACTCTGTGACTACCAATCATATACTTGGCACAGAAACTGGATGTGAGGTGGAGAGCTGCAAAGGTGAGCATAGGAGTGAACCAGAGGGAGCTGTGTTTGTGCCATCAGTAATGTACTCCTCACGAGTTGTTTTTGCTTCATGTGCACAGTGTTCTGTCACGCCACCTGGAGAAAGGGAATTTGGGACCAGGATTGGAAAGTTTCTGTCAGAGTCTGGAGCTTTATGGCCACTACACTGAGAATTTGGAGCAGGCAAATAAAACCTTGAAGGTAAATATATCCTTTATTCTTCATGTTCTTTCTTCCTTCTCTTTCTCCGTTTTGTGGAAGAGCTACATCCTTCTGTTTTTCTGTTTCTGGAGTGATCAATTTTCTTCCTTTTTCTGGGCTGCTGGTATTTTCTCAGTCTTTTTTCTGTAATAGAATGTTGAGGACATTCTATTCATATTTATTTAGAGCTTCAAATTTTTGAAGCTTGTTTCAGGTGTTTATGTATTTATGTGCATATGCTGAGCTTTCTCAGAGGTTCTGTATTTACTCCTAGCTTGGCAAGCCTGGAGCATTTGCAGTGGGAACACTAGGGGACAGTGATCTCTTTCTGGAGAGTTACCAGGTCTCCTAGTCTTTCGCTCTACCTTTAACTGTATCCTAACTGTGGGATTTCCTTTTACTTCCTATTTTTTTTTCCTATGGTAGAACTAAAACTTTTCCTTCCCACTTAACTGTCCAAATACAACCTGTCTTCCAAGAAATTTCAGAAGGCGGTATTTTCATTTCAAAGTCCTGACAGCTGTATCTGGAATATAAACCTGACTTACGCTTTTATTCTGTCCTTGTTCCCAGCTGCAGAATGTACTGAGGTGTTTCCCTTCTGTTCTGTTTGCATGCATATATATACACCTTTGATTTCTCAAGAGAAAAAGCCATTTTGGATACTTGTCTTGAGGTGATGGGAATGCAGGGCTGCATTGCTTTGTCTTGAAATGACTTCCAAAAAACCACAAGTGAGCTCCTTGTTCTCCTGACTGAGTCAACCTTTCTTTTTTTCTTTGTTGGCATTTGCTGAGTATACTGGCTTTACTGCTGTGCATTTATGAAGAGAGGATACCGCTTCCATTACTCACTGCGAAATGGCGATCAGGAGAAAGGGAGTTGCTTGCCCATGGCAACAAAAGAAGTTGATACTTGCCTTTATAACTTGAGTCCTAAACATTAAGAGGTTTAAGAGCTGCAGGCTCTGGTGCAGACTAGAGCACGTATTTTTTTCTGTTGTCTCAAAGCTATATGCCTTTTCTGCTGCACACAGGAGCAACTGAGGAAAAATAAGTCATTCCGACGTTTTAAGAAACTCCAGGAGACCAGACCTCAATTTCAAGGGAAGAAGCTAGAAGATCTGCTTCCTTTGCCCTTGCAGAGGCTGCACCAGTAAGTAAGCAATTCTGATTCTTCAAGGTGCTAATGGAAGGGGGGAAAAGAAACACAACTATGTCTTGTTTGCTAAGGGAGGTAAAGTTGTTTAATGCATCTTAAAATTGGAGCATTATAGACAGCAATGAAACAGACCTGAAGGCATACCTGTAATATGTTATCAGGGTATGTGGATGAGAGACAATGCAGAGAGGAAGCTGGGTTTAGCCTTGGCTCCTAAGCCCTTCATCTAGCTCTTGGGTAGAATTGAAGCAGAGGCTTTCTGTCTTCTTAGTAAGCTACTGAAATTAGGCCCTGAACAAAAGCGAGCCGTCTGAAGTGCTGCAGAAGTGGTGCTCTGCCAGAGGGAGTCTTGCTCCTCCTTTGTACTGGTTGCTGACACGGAGCATTCTGGCTCTCCTGTCTTGTACTTGGTTGCTTTTGGAGATAGATGAGATTAATGAATGCAGAGCTTTTCTCCCCTCTTTGGTGATCAGGGCTGTATGCTTTCCTCATATTTGGTGCCTGTCGCAGTTGTCTGAGTCTAGAAAGGTCCAATCTGTTCAATGTGGTGTTTATTCTATAATTTCAGACTGAAAATAGTCTGACTTTATTGGGAGAATGCATTTGCAGAGATCTGATCCTTTCTGGTAAATACTGGAGAGGAAAAATTACAAAGGCGGCTCTTAGTTCTTATAGAAATGCCTTTATTTTTTTGTGTGGGCAGGAAACATACGGTATGAATGCTACCATTCAGACTTAAAAAGATGAAATAGTTCAAAGAGAAATTTGTCTGTTACTGAAGGCGTTTTTTATGTGAATGCTGAGGGAGTCTCATGAACTTAAGTAAGGTGTGGAGTTGCTTTTATCGGATCCCTGGGAAACGCCAAAGGCTTGCAAATGTATAAAATACTTGGGTTAATTTAGTTGATGAATTTGAAGACAAAATGAACGCGATCGACAAATTGTGACCAAACGCTGTTTGGTTTGTCATAGAGGTGTGGACTCCATCTCCTGGTGTTGTTTGGCATTCTGTCACTAATAGAGGAGACACTGCTGTTGCTGGTATCTTATTGTGAAATAACTCCGCTCTCTGCCTTAGGTACAAGCATTTCCTCAGAGACCTGCTGGAGAACACCAGCCCAGACAGCACTGAGTACCAGAAATTTGCAAGTATGAGTCCACCCATAGATGCTGGCATTTTGATCAGTGTTAGCCTTCTTGGTAATGATATTTGCATTCTCGTCTTCTGTCTACTTCTGCAGGAAGAGGAATCTTCCTCTCTCTGAGGCTTTAGTGGATTAATATTTTCCTTCTACATCTTGATCAAGATGCCCCTGAGAACACATTGGGGATAACAATGTAGAGTAACTGACTGGGAAAGTGGCCTAGGGATTAGGTCGGACAAAGAGCATCTCTATTTTTTATGAGGGTGGTGAGACACTGGAACAGGTTGCTTGGGGAAATTGTTAATGATCCATCGCTGGAAGTGTTCAAGGTCAGATTGGAGAGGGCTTTGAACAATCTAATCCAATGAAAAATGTGTCTGCCTGTAGCAGAGGAGTTGAACTAGATGATCTTTAAAGGTTCCTTCCAGCCCAAACCATTCTGTGACTCTATTGGTCATGCACCTCAATGTTGTAGGATAATTCATGTCCTTCATGCCATGTTTATTAGCACTTAACACCACTTGTGGGCACTTTTCCTGTTTTTGCTTCCAAATCCAGGAAATTTTTCCTCTGTCTAATGTTTCATTGGGAAAAAAATATGTTTTTTTGAACTGCAGAAATATTGCTTGGAGAAACACCTCTGAAGGTCATGTAGTCCAATTGTTCTGCTGAAATTACTGAATAAATCTGTTGTTGATACTTGGTTAAAAACATTTGCTTCTTGATTTCATCTTATCACAGCAAGATAGATAAGGCTTAATATGTACTCATTTGTGACAACTTCAAAATATGTTGCTATAATTCCAGAGGCTGTGAAATCTGTTTCTGAGGTGTCTTGCTGGGTCCAAGATATCATTCGCAAGAGAGAGAACTCCTTGCAGCTGCATCGGGTTCAGAAACTGCTCAAAGGACAGAAGACTCAGGTTTTAACTCCAGGTAGGTCTTAAACTGAAGGCTCTTTTTCTTCTGCCAAGCTGAGATAACTGGAGATATGCTTGTCTTCATCTCTGACTCAAGTCATGTTAACCAGTTTCCCTCTTCAGCCCGAATTCCATAGATAGGTGGTGAAGGAATGTAACTAAGAATTCAATCACTTTTTTTTCTTCTTTAATTAAGAATTTTTGAGTAAGGATAAGCAGCAGCTTAATTGGCCGATGTTCCGATAGGAGGAACTGATGACAAATACTTAGAAAACTACTGTCTGGAACCTATGGTTGTCATGAGTATAAGTCCTGGGTTAGAATGAAAGACAAATATTAGTTTTGAAAGAGTGTAAGCAGTGGTATTCTCCCTACTCCATTGCAGGAACCATAGATTTCAGTGTCAAGGGCCCAAGGACTGTGGCGTTTTTTACCTTAAGTTACAAGCTTCATGGACTCCTTTCAAATGAAGAATCCTCTTTTATCCATATGGCTAAACTTTGCCAGAAATCAGAGTGTTTGTGTTGATAGCTGAGGTACACAAAGTTAGAGCTAATGGCACATAAGACCATCTAATTGAATAATAGATTTCTTTCTGACCTCTTGTATGATTTAGTGCTCTCCATGCCCAGAGCACACTCCAAGCTATGTATGGAATATTTTGAGAAATTTGTCCAGTCTGGCAATTAGAAAATGGCCACCTGAGGCTTCATTTGTGCCTTCACTAAACAGTGCCATTACAGAGGTCATGTAGAAAACAGTGCCGCAGCTGGAGAGGAAGAATGTAAAGTCACTGCGTGTAAAGGTCTATAAGGCACGCCTCCAGGTACTTGTGAATGCGGTTGTAATTTGTACATGAGGATTTTTGGGTGAAAAAAACAACACTTGCTGATGAGGCAGTGTGAGGAGCAGAAAAGGCCTTTGTGCCGAGCAGTACTTACGCAGTGATAATTAAAACCATCCCCATATTGTCCACGCTGTTTACAACACAAATTTAAAACTTAGCCCCACACCAGCTGCTGTGAAGAAAATCAATGCTATCCCAGCCAAACCAGCACAGGTAGAAAAAAGGTTATTTATCAGTGGTTGTCATTCTCAAAGATGCTCTGTCAGTGGGCAGGTTAATTTACAATACTCTTTCCCATTCTTCTTAGAATCCTTTTGGTGATGCTAACTGAAAGGCAGCTAACACGGGTTTGCTCTGCTTATACTGAGCATGGGCATGTAGAAAGTTAAATTAATTATCCTCAATGACAGAACTAATAAGGTAACCACATAACAAAAAAGCAACCACAAAACAGTATAGCTGGACCAGGGATGGCCATGGTTTAAAAGCATTTAGTCCAATTTTTTTTTTGTCTCTGAATATTCTGAGATGTGTAGTAGCACAAGTGTTGAGGGTCTATAGACACCTTTCCATTACCCAGGACAGAATTCTGATATCTTGTTTTCCGTTACCTGGAGTAAAATATTTATTAGATGCAAGAAGCAGAAAAGTAAGAGGCAGCTGGGCCTTGTTAGTTTTGGGCCAGCTTTCCAGCTAGCTTTTGTGGAACTGATGAGATTGCATCCTGCTACTAGGAGGGAAGAGGTGAGAAAACGTGATGGTATAGATTCAGAGAAAAGTGGCAGCTCTGGAGTTAGGTATCTCACATTTGGCCATGTCTCTGAGATGTACTGCTCCCAGTGAAGAGACCTTGCTTTACTTTCACAAGATTTTCCTGAATAACATGCCCCTGGGAATTTTGAACATGCGTCTATGTCCCAAGACTTCCAGCACAGTCCAGTTCAGACTGTATGCCAGGAGTCTGATTACAGCTTAGCCTGAGGGAAGCAGTCCAGGCCCATGCTGCTAACACTTTCCATCCATTTATTTTCTAAACTTTCGCCCTTCTCTTTCTGGGTTTTTTATTAAAATTAGAGGAGTAGTTCCTGTGGAGTAAGCTAAGCAGGAATTCACTTGCCTCTATGTTTCGTGACTGTGGCATATTAAGTAAGACATAATCCATAATTAAAACAAAATTGTGCCTTCTTCTGAAAGGTCCTCATTAGCTCAGCAAGAAGCTAAGGCACGAAAAGCAGTAGCTGAAGCTCTCTGGCAGGTTTTTCCCACACCAGGCCACATGGCAATGCCTCATAATGTCTTTAAATTTTTATAAATAGCCTTTCTGGCTGGTGTCTTCATAATTCCCATGAGCTGAAGGCTATCTAGTACAATAATCCTTCTAGTTGGAGGCACTGCTTTATTCCATTTTGTGTCAATGCCATTTTTTTATTGCTGTTACAGTCAGGTTTATCAAACACTTCTGATTCTTTTCCTGCTGATTTCTCTGCGTTTTGTTTTATTGTGATCCATTTCATGGGTAGATGACATTGGACCCTATTCCGTAAGATAAGATTTGATAAGGTTGCCTATTCAGACCTTCTTCTTACTATGTTGGTTTGTACCCACTTTGCTGTCTTCTCATTGGAACAGTAATCTGCATTCCGGAATCTGTTAACTACTGGAGGTCCATATGTAATTAAATGACGTGTGAAACTTTTCTTAATTGACACAAGCAAACAAAACAAAGGAAAAATAATACAAGTTCAAGGCTTTGGCTGACTTCTGTTTCACCACTAATGACAAACAATTGTGCAACACATTTTAAGGTAGTTTGTGGTATGTTTTACAAAGATTTATGTTGATTTAAAGGGATGCATAGCATTTTCAAACCACGCTTTTGGTTTGGTTTCTTCAAACACACTTTCATATCATAATATCCTCTTAATTCCTGTAGTAGATTTGGAACAATGTCTGTCTGCTCCTTACGTACTGAAAGTTTTGGGCTAATGGCTGCTTCTGCGCAGGTGCTCTCAGTGCTGCTGAGCTGGCCCCAGTTGATAATGAAAAGCCTGGTAACCTGCAAAGATAGCTCACTGTATTCCTGTTTGTCTCATTACACCTTTTTTATTCCCTGATGATGATCTGGCAACTGGTTTTATTTCCCTTGCCTGCCTAGGGCGCTGGTATATCCGGGAAGGCTGGCTTTTGGTGGTGCCTTCAAAGGGAGAAGAACTGAAGCACAGGATGTTCTTCCTTTTTTCTGACATCTTAATTGCAACAAAACCCTGTCACCCACTTCACCCGTTGAACTCGAACAAACTGCAATGTCGAGCTGTCTACCCGCTTCACCAGTGCATAGTGGATAAAGTGTTCGGCCACACACAGAGCCAGGGAGGGGTCCTCAGCGTAAGTCTTCCTGTGTCTGGCCGGCAGAAGCATCAGTGTGGTCAGCCTTACAAAGCAGGTCTGTAGCTGTCTCAGCAGCAGCACGATGAGAGAGGTCACAATGGTCAGTGCCATGAACTTGTTTGAGTTAGGGCAACCCTTCTCTTCTTGAGTGATGTAGATCTTTTTCCCTTCATGGCCCTCCTGAGCAGTCCAGGCTACAGGTTCCTGGTTGCTTCACTTAGCTCAGGTGTGAGAAGGCTGTGATAAGACTCTGGCATGCCCTCATCACAGCCATGTCTCAGGGGACAGCCCCACAGTCAGGTCATAGTGAGTACGGAGCACTACACTGAACATGGACTGAGATTACAGACAACCCTGACCAACGGAGTGCAACAGAGGTTGCTTGTGCATCTGCAGGGCCTTTGAATGGGACTGGTATCAAGGTCAGGTCTTCCTGGCTTGCAGCGCCTGGAGGCTGTGGCAGCTTATTCCTGGTGAGCTCTGACAGGAAAGACTCTTCGTGCAAGCTGGGATTTGCAGGTGGTGGTAGTGGAAGGACCCCTAGGGGCAGCTTAAAATATGGGAGAAAACTGGATGAAAAGCTGCCAAGAACTGTAATTGCACACTTCCAAACACTATAAGTCAAAGTAAGGTGTTGCCTGTGATGGAAAGGAATGGGCAAGACTGGCACTTGCTCTGTACTGCCCAGCCTCTGGCTTCTCCCAGTACCAATGCTAGGTTTTTCAGTCCTGGAAAGAAAATGGTGTAAATGAGCACAAGGGGCAGAGCTGAGTTCAGTGGTGATGGCTCTCCTTGTATCAGAGTTGCTACCTTAGCAAGGAGCGCCACCGAGTGGCAACCAGATTCTGTCTGTCTTTCAGCTTTCCTTTCCACACAAGACACTGTTGTTGATGTCCAGTGACCAAGAAAATATTAATGACTGGCATCGGAGTCTCACAGCTGCAGTCAGGTAGGCATTTTCTTCCCAGAGGCAGAGTGCCCTGAGAGAAGGGCTCAGTACACAAAAATGATCATATAGACTTCCGTATTTGCATGTATTGTGTGGTTATAAGACTGATAGAAAGAAACTGGATACAAGGGAATAACAGAGAGAACAGATTTCATGTACTAACAGCAATCTTCCCCTTTGTTTTCCTCTACAGGCAGCTGAAAGCCTGACCCTCCAAAGTACAAGACAGACTAGCAGGACAACCATCTCTCTTGGAAGAAGCCTACACACTCTTAGGAAATGTTCAGGGACACATCATGGGAGAATTGCATCTAGAGGAACTACACACTGTGATTGTGATGGTATGAATGCTTTGTCAACTGTCATCATCTTTATATATTGTAAAAAATAGGTATGCACACTAAAGATTTGTATATAAAAAACTGTACCAAGAATCCTCCCCAGCTTAGTTTAGATGTTTCTAGCTTTTCTACACTTTTTTCCTGATATTAATTTAAGGACAAGCAGAAGAGAGCCTGGCTGGCTTTACCTCATTAAATGTTCTTATTCAACTGCCTTTTAAAATGAGTGTTTTCACATTGACTACATGCAGGTCTTCCTCCTCTTGCTCCTGGGTCCTTTGATCAAAGCAGATGTTTTGGATAATGGTAACATGGGCTTAACACTGTATTTTCTGCGGGCGCTATGGGGCCGCAGTCATCTTCCTCCTTGGACATTTTTATCATTCAGATCCTTGGGTTCTTTACCACAGGTTTGACAATTGTTGTCCCTCCTTCTTTTAGAAAGTGACAGGTGGGCAGGTCAAGGGAAAATGATTCAGCAGTACCACTCACCTTTATCATGGGAATTCATTAAAACAGAGGTGGTTCTGTGGAAGAGAAGTGTCCTGAGGACAGAATTACTTAATTCTACCTAATTTTTCTAACACCACTTGATTTTTATTTTTCTTTCCGTACATCTGACTCACTACACAGGATCACTTGTTCACTTTAAGTTTGTGAGAGCTGGAAGAGAGGAAGAAACCAGACACGTTTGGGTCTATTGATTAGTTGTTTTCACTCAGAAGATACAGCAAGGTTTCCAGGCACCAGTCGTAGTTAAAACCAAAGCCACCAATTTAAGTTTCTGATCTCCCAGCAGTTATATCGCTCCAAAAAAGCTCTGCCATGACCCCTTTTTGTTCTAATAGGGTAACACAGAGCTTTCTTGCAACCTACACTTGAGGCTGAGATGTCTACTAATCTCTTGGCAGAGGTGACTATTACTCCTGCCCATGTTGTCTCTTTATTATAACACAATTCCCCTCGGTACTGCTTCAATTTTAAGACTTAGCTTAGTGCTGCCATCCTATTTGCACGCAGTACTTCTGAAACAGCAAAACTCACTTAATTTTTCACTGAATTTCCCACCCTGAAAGGCTGCTCACTGGCTTACAGAAAACACTACTGAAGAATCCCACTTCACAGTGGAGATGGTGCGCCAAAGAGCAGGGCTGTTGCACCAGCAGCTGTAACAAACACAGCCTTTGCTGGAGTAAGTTACTAACTCGTGCACAGGAACAAAATCCAAATAAAAGCACATTCACTCTCTGAACAGAGTTTATTTACACAGAGTATCAGCCATTAGGGGTCTCAGCTGGATTTCCTTCTCTTGCTTAGCCACGATTCAAACCATAGGAAGAAGAAAGTAAACCCTGAGCTGGTACCCCCACTGTGGCAACTCAAGGTTCATAATCAACCTTCAGACTTCCTGGGACACCTCCTATTCCCATGCTCCCAGACAACAACAAGCTGGCTTGGTGCATGGGCAGCTCCCACCAAGCCCAGAGAGAATGCCTACACAGGGGTGCCCTCGGGGCTCTGCGTGGCTGCTGCCCGCTGCACATCCTCCCGGTAGCCCTTCAGGAGCTGGTTCAGCAAAGTCTTCTCAGTGTCGCGGCGAGGGCGGATGAGTGGCGGGAAGGGATTCCCCTTGAGCTCGATGACTGCCATCTTGGCACGGTCAAGGTCATCCCGGTTTGGGATCTGCAGCAGGCGAGTGTAGCTGCCAGGGTGGGGTTGGAATCGGGGTGCCAGCACCTTGAACAGCTTGTGGATGAGGTCCTTCTCCTGTGGGATGGCAAGTTCAGCTCCAGCAACCAGGGCTGCGGAGGGGCAAGGAGGGATCTGGGGGTGGGTAGAGGTACTTACAGTCAGCCAGAAATTCGCCATGCGCATGGCATGCTCGTTGGTGTCACCCAGCTTGGCGTACTCAATGAGCTGTGGGGAATCACAGAATCATTTCGTTAGAAAAGAACTTTGGGATCATTTGAGTCCAACTGTACCTGTTCACTACTAAACCAGATCCCTGAGCACCTTGTCTACCCATCTTTTCAACACCTCCAGGAATGGAGACTCCACCACTTCCCTGGACAGCCTGTTACAATGGCTGACAACACTTTTGGTGAAGAAATATTTCCTGATGTCTAATCTGAACCTCCCCTGGCATAACTCGAGGCCATTTCCTCTCTCCCTATCACTTGTTACTTGGGAGAAGAGACTGACACCCACCTTGCTACAGTCTCCTTTCAGACAGAGGTAGAGAGCGATAAGGTCTTCCCTCAACCTCCTCTTCTCCAGGCTGAACCACCCCAGTTTCCTTAGCTGCTCCTCATAACTCCTGTGCTCCAGGCCCTTCACCAGCTTTGTTGCCCTTCTCCAGCCCCTCAATGTCTTTCTTGTAGCGAGGGGCCCAAAACTGAACAGAGGATTCAAGATGTGTCCTCACCAGTGCTGAGTACAGAGGGACAATCCCTTCCCCACACCAGCTGGTCATGCTGATTTTGATACAGGCCAGGATGCTGTTGGTCTTCCTGGCCACCTGGGCACACTGCTGGCTCATGTTCAGCAGCTGTCGACCAATACCCCAGGTCCTTCTCCACCAGTCAGCTCTCCAGCCACTCCTCCCCAAGCCTGTAAAGCTGCATGGGGTGGTTGTGACACAAAAGCAGGACCCAGTAACTGGCCTTGTTGAACCTCACACAGCTGGTCTCTGCCCATCGATCCATCCTCTTCAGGTCCCTCTGCAGAGGCTCCCTGCTCTCCAGCACGGAGGCCTCCTGCCCAATTTGGTGTCATCTGCAAACTGACTGAGGGAGCGCTCAATCCCCTCATGCAGATCATGGATAAAGGTATCGAACAGGACTGGTCCCAGCATAGCGCCCTGAGGAACAGGGCAAACTGGATCTGACTCCGTTCACCTCCACCGCACGGGCCCGGACAGCCAGCCAGTCGTTTACCCAGCCGGTTTCTCAAACAGAACTACTTAAAGGGAGGAAGGAGGCGGCGCCGTGGGCCCCCCCCCGTCCGCCTCCCCCAGCCCCGGGAAAGCCGGGCCGCTCACCCGCTCCGCGTAGCCCCGCATCTCGTCGGCGCGGGCCCAGGGCGCCTCGATGCGCTCATGCCGCACTAGCGCCGTCACCAGGTTGCGCAGGAGGTCGAGGCGGGAGCGCGGGCTCAGCCCGAAGCGCCGGTACACCCGCCCGTGAGAGATGGCGGCCACCCCCGACAGCCGCATCGCGCCCTCCGCCCGCCTTGGCCCGGCCCGGCACCGCCGCGAGGCTCCAAGGGAGACGCCACCGGCACCCCCGCGCACCGTGGGGCAGCACGGGACTTGTAGGCCAGTCCAGCTCGCAGCACGGAGCGGGTCGGGGCGCCGCAAGGCGTGCCAGGAGTTGTAGTCCAGC
>JAUMJL010001260.1:0-64389 GCA_033558185.1 Dromococcyx pavoninus | reverse complement strand
GAGACTGGGACCCCTCCTTCCCCCAGACCCCCACGGGATGAGAGGATGAGACCCCCCCAAAGACCCCCCCCCCCCCCCCACTCCCAACTCTCGGACCACCCCCGAAATGAGACCTCGACCCCGACCCCGGGACGGGACTGAGACCCCCCCTCAAAGGACGGGGGCTGAGCACCCACCCCCGGTGGGACCCCCGGAATCCCCTGGTCCACGCCCCTCCGCCCCATCTTTACCGGTTCCCACCCGGGGGGGGATGCCCAGACACCCCCCCCCCAAACTGGGACCCTTGAGTGGGGGGGGGGGGGACACCCAGCAGGGTGGGGGAGGGGAAGCTGGGATCCCCCAGGGTGAGGGAGGGGCGATGGGTTTTCCCCCAGGGTGAGGGAGGGGCCTGGGACCCCCGGGGGGGGGGAGGGACCTGGGATCCCCAGAGTGGGGGGAGGAGCGATAGGTTCTCCCGGGTGGGGGAGGGGTTGAGACACCCCCCGGGTGGGGGGAGGGGTTGCAGCTGTTGCCCCCCCCTCCCCCCTCCCCCTCTGCAGCAGCTGCCGGGACGGCGCCAGAGTGGGGGAAGGGGGGGAGAACCAGGGTCCCCCTCACCCACCCCACCCCACCCCCACCCGGGGGAGGGGGTGTCCCCGCCCCTCCCCCCTCCTCCAGTGGGTTTCACTGGTTTTGCCCCAAAAATGTTGGGGGGGACGAGGGGGGGGAGGTGGGGAGGGACCGGGCACCCATCCAGATGATGGACCTCCTTCCCGGTCTTGGGGTCCCCACCCAGATGTTGGGGTTCCCACCCAACCACCACAACTCCAACCCAGATGTTGGGGTGCCACCAACTACCAGCCCCCCCCCGAGGTCCTGCAGCCACCCCAGATGTTTGGTTCCCCACCCAGATGTTGGATCCTCACCCAACCACCACAGGTCTCATCCATCTATTGGGGTCCAACCAAGCAGCATGGGTCCCATCCAGATGTTGGGAGCCATCACCCAGATGTCAGGGCCCCGCCCAGCCACCACGACTCCCACCCAGATGTTGGGGTCCCGCCACAGCTGCCATCCAGATGTTGGGATCCCGCCAATCAACCAGAGCCCTGCTGTGGCCTTGGCATCCTCAGCCAAAGGTTGGTGTCCCCACCCAGCTGTCGGTGTCTCCACCCAGATGTTGAGGTTCCCAACCAGATGTTGGGGTCCTCACCAGGGATTGGGGTCCCACCAACCACAACGTTGCCCACCCAGATGTTGGTTCTCCCATCAGGACCTACTGTCAACACCCAACTTTATTGAGGCACTTGGGAACAGAAGGCACCACGAGCCCCTCCAGATGTGGAGGGGCCCATCCAGATGTTGAGGGGCCTCGCCCAGCCACCAGGACCCCCACCCAGACCTTGGGTTCCTCACTCAGATCTTGAAAACCTACCCAGACGCCGAGGCCCCACTCGGCGACAACAGTCCCCACCCAGATGTTTGGGCTGCAGTTTCCAGATGTCGAGGTTTCCAGCCAGATGTTGGAGTCCTCGCTCAGGTGTGGATGTCCCCGAGCACACCTTGGGAGCCCCCATCCAGATGTTGGATCTTCTCAGCTGATCTGGGGTCCCCACCCCGATGTTGGGGTCCCACAGACCACATCCAGATGTTGGAGTCACCCGCCAGGTGCTGTGTTTCCCATCCAACCACCACAATCCCCATCCAGATGTTGGGGTCCCACCAACCACCAAGGCCCCAGAGTGGACTTGAAGTCCTCACCCAGTTGTTGAGGTCCTCACCCAACCACAAAGACTCCTGCCCAGATGTTGGGATCCCACCCAACCACCATGGGTGTCCACCCATGTTGGTTCCTCACCCAGATGTTGGGGACACCACCCAGGCGTTGGGTCCCACCAACCACCAGGGCCTCACCGGCCTCTTGATGTTCTCTCTCAGGTTTTGAGGTCCCCAACCAGACTTTGGTTCTTTCCCCAGATGTTGGTTCCTCCCCCAGATGTTGTTTCTCTCCCCAGATGTTGTTTCTCTCCCCGGGTGTTGGTTCCTCCCCCAGATGTTGTGCCCCCCCCCCCCCTCCATCTCCCCCCTGTGGGTGCCCCCCGGGGGTCCCTATGGGTGCTGGTGGTCCCCATCCAGGAAGCGGCCGATGATGTGGGCGAGGGTCCGGGGCTGCTCCTCGGGCAGCCAATGGCTGGCGCCAGGCAGGAGGTGCAGGTGGGCGCCCGGGCGGAGGCCGCGCAGGGCCCAGACTGCCAGGCGGGCGTCCAGGAAGGCGTCCTGGGTGCCCCAGAGCAGCAGCGTCGGGGGCGGCGGCGGCTCCCGGGCGATCGGGGTGTCCCTGGAAGGGGGGGGGGAGAGAGAGGGGAGAGTAGGGCGGGGCGGGGGCCCCAATGTGGAGAACCCAAGGGGGGGATCCAATGGGGGTGGAGGGTGGAGAACCTCAATGGGAGAACCTCAACGGGAGAACCTCAATAGGAGCATCTCAATGGGATCATCTCACCTGGAGAACCTCAATGTGGGCACTCCAAGATGGAGAACCCAAAAGGGGACCCAATGGGGGCAGCTCAGGGTGGAGAACCTCAACTGGAGAACCTCAATGGGAGAACCTCAACTGGAGAACATCAATGGGAGAACCTCAACTGGAGAACCCAAAAGGGGACCCAATGGGGGCAGCTCAGGGTGGAGAACCTCAACTGGAGAACCTCAACTGGAGAACATCAATGGGAGAACCTCAACTGGAGAACCCAAAAGGGGACCCAATGGGGGCAGCTCAGGGTGGAGAACCTCAACCGGAGAACATTAATGGGATCATCTCAACTGGAGAACCTCAAAGGTAGAACCTCAACTGGAGAACCTCCAAGGGGGAACCTCAACTGGAGAACCTCAATGAGAGCATCTCAACAGGATCCCACCAGAACCCAACCAAGAACACCCAATGGAATTGCCCCTAATGGGGACACCTCAACAGGATCCCACCAACACCCAACCCAACTGGGACCACCTCAATGGGATCATCTCAAATGGGAGCAGCCCAAAGGGAATCCACCAGAACCCAACCGAGAGCACCCAATGGGATCATCCCAAAGGGGAGAACCTCAACAGGATCCCACCAGAACCAGAACCCAACCAGGAGCACCCAACTGGGATCCCACCGACACCCAACCAAGAGCAACCAACTGGGATCATCCCAAATGGGAGAACCTCCAGCAGGAGCACCCAACCCAAGAGTACACAATGGGATCATCCCAAATGGGAATACACCAATGGGATCCCACCAAAACCCAACCAGGAGCACCCAACTGGGGCCACCTCCATGGGGATCATCTCAAATGGGAGCAGCCCAACAGGATCCCACCAACACCCAACCCAAGAGCACCCAACTGGGATTATCCCAAACGGGAGAACCTCAATGGGATCCCACCAACACCCAACCAGAAACACCCAACTGGGACCACCTCAACGGGATCCCACCAGAACCCAACCGAGAGCACCCAAAGGGATCATCCCAAACGGCATCTCCTCACCACCCAACCAAGAGCACCCAAGCAGGAGCACCCAAGCAGGAGCACTCAAGCCAAGCCCCATCCCAAGCCCCACCCACCGGAAGAGGTTGCGGTAGTAGTGGATGGGGGGGGACAACCCCCCCGGCTGGGAGAGGCCGTACAGGTAGGCGTCCACCTCCTGCTCCGTCAGCCGCTGCGCCGGGTTCTGGATCCCCGTCCAAGGTCCCGTCAGGAAGGTCTTCAACAGCTACGGGGGCCATCAAGGAGGTCTGGATGAGGCCACCAACCCCAACGTGGAGGGGAGACCTCGCTTGCCCCACGTCTTGGGCTTGGTTGTGGTTCCTCGAGTGGTTCTCCAGGAGCTTCTCGGGTCGGGAAGCGCGTGGAGAGCCCGAGGGGGGTCAAGGTGGAGACGTGGGGATGGGGTCTCACCTCGAAGTCTGCCAAGGAGAGGAGAAGCTCAGGCAGCCAGGGCAGCTGGAAGAGGAAGACGTAGCTGGAGCGGAGGAGCTGGGAGAGGTGGAAGGAGGTGAAACCTGCACCGGGAGAGGGACAGCGGGGTCAGGGCCACCATGGGGGGGACACCCAAAGCCAGCCGTGGGGTGGGGATGGAACCCCAGAGAGGTGGCACCCAATGGCGCGGCCACGGGATGGCACCCGGTGGCAAGGCCACCAGAGGTGGCACCCATTGCCATGGCCATGAGAGGTGCCACCTGGTGGAACGGCCAATGAGAGATGGAACCCAATGGCTTGGCCACCAGAGGTGCCACCCAAGAGCATGACCATGAGAGATTGGCCACACCAGGTGGCACCCAGTGGCACCGCAGTGGCTCGTCCCAGCCGTCCCTCTCCACCCCAGGCCACCCCACGAGGTGGAACCCCACGAGAACCTCTCTCCACCCCCCCCACACCCTCTCAGCTGCTGAAGATGCCACCACCCAACGTCCCCCACCCACCCCGTCCTCCAACGAAGCCACCAGGTCACCTCCCATCAGGCCCCGTCGAATGGCATCCATGATGACCAACTTCTCCACCAGAGCCGGGTACTTGGTGGCCAACTCCCAGGCCAGGAGCCCCCCCCAGTCGTGTCCCACCAGGATGCACTTGGGGGGCGCCGTGGTGGCCTCGTCCTGCCCGCTGGGCGTCCCCAAGGCCTCGATGACCTGGCGGATGTCCTCCACCAGGAGCTCCAGCCGGTAGCTGTCCATGCCCGGTGGCTTCTCAGAAGCTCCGAAGCCCCGGAGATCCAGGGCCACCACCTGGTAGCGGGTGGAGAACTCCTGGAGAAGGTGCCTCCAGCAGAACCTGGGAGGAGGAGGAGGAGGAGGAGAGTGATGGTGACATCAAGGTGACCCAAGGTGGCCCACAGTGACCCACAGTGACTCAAGATGACCCAAGGTGGTCCATGGTGACCCACGGTGACCCATGGTGGCCCAAGATGACCCAAGGTGGCCAAAGGTGGTCCACAGTGACCCACGGTGGCCTAAGGTGACCCAAGGTGATCCACGGTGACCCATGGTGGCCTAAGGTGGCACCCACCAGTTCTGGGGGAAGCCGTGGAGCAGCAGCATCAAGGGGGCCGTGGTGGGACCTCGGGTGACGTAGTGGAGCCGCAGCCCCGACTCCTGGAGGGCAGGAGAGTGGAGGATGGGGGAGGAGGGTGGGGGTGGTCAGGGGGTGCCCCCACCCCAAAACCCGACCCCTTTACCCCAAAACCACCACCAGGACCCCCCTAATTCCCACCTCCCCCCCCAGATCACATGGTGTCCCACCAGAAGGTCCCCACTGAGTCCCAGGATCCCCTCAAGACCTCCCAAGACCCCCAGGACTCCCCAAGAGTCCCAAAGTCCCCCAAGATCCCCATCAGACCCCCAGGACCACCCCAAACCCCCCAAAGCTCCCCAAAAAGCCCCACCAGGACCTCCAAGTGTCCCCAACCCCACCCCCTAGAACTCATCAAGACCTCCTCAAAAGCCCCCCTAGAACCCTCCAAGACCTTGAAATCCCCACCAAAAGCCCCCCTAGAACCCTCCAAGACCTTCAAGTCCCTCCAAAAGCCCCCTTAGAACCCTCCAAGGCCTCCAAAAAGCCCCCCTAGAACCCTCCAAGATCCTCAAACCCCCCTTAGAACCTTTCAAGACCTCCAGACTCTCCCAAAAAGCCCCCCTAGAACCCTCTGAGACCTCCCAAAGCCCCCTTAGAACCCTCCAAGACCTCCAAAGCCCCCCTAGAGCCCCTCAAGACCTCCAAAGCCCCCCTCGAACCCCTCAAGACCTCCCAACCCCCCTCTAGAAACCCTCAAGACCCCCCAGCCCCACCTGGAGGTTCAGGTACCGGTGCTCCCCGAAGGTGTCATCAGCCAGCCCCGGGGGGGGCTTGTCCCTCACACGCCACCAGAAGGTCCCACGAGGTCCTCGTCGCAGCAGCACCCCCAGCCCCCAGAGCCCGTAGGCCACTCCCGCGGCCACCGCGGCCACCGCCACCCCCAGGTGGACCACCAGGCGCCTCAGGGCCAGCAGCAGCCGGGTCGGGGCCAGAAGCAGCGAGCACAGGGACAGGAGCATGGTGGGGCCACCTGGGGGGTGTCAGGCCACCAGGGGGGGTCAGGACCATGGTGGGTCCATCAGGAGGTGGACCCATCCCTATGGTGTCCTGATCTCCATGGTGTCCTCATCCCCATCATGAGGTGTCCCCATCCCTGAGGTGTCCCCATCCATTGGTGGCCCCATAACAAGGTGTCCCCATCACAAGGTGTCCCTATCCCGATGGTGTCCCCATCACGAGGTGTCCCCATCCCCATGGTGTCTGTTTCCATGGTGTCCCCATAACGAGGTGTCACCATTCCCATGGTGGTCCCATCCCCGTGGTGTTCCCATCCCCAAGGTGTCCCCATCCCCAAGGTGGCCCCATCCTCACGGTGTCCCCATCACAAGGTGTCCCCATCACAAGGCGTCCCCAACCCCATGGTGTCCCCATCCCCATGGTGGTCCCAATCCCGGGGTGGTCCCATCCTCACAGTGTCCCCGTGCCCATGGTGGCCCTGTCACCAGGGGGTCCCCACGCTCCACCCCGTGTCCCCAGGGTGCCATTGCCACCCTCATCAGGGTGGCCCCTCCCGTGCCCCGTGGTGGCCCCGTTCCTGGCTGGTGAGGTCACCGGGCTGCCCTGGCACGGGGGTGTCACCACCAGGGTGTCACCGCCACCAGGGTGGCCCTGGCACCAGGAAAGATCCCACGGTGGGGGGAGGGGGGTGTCCCTGTCCCTGGGGGTGTCCCTGTCCCCAAGGTGCCCCTGGGGTCCCTCCCCACCCTGGGGATCCCACTATTGGGGGGGGGGTGTGTCCCTGTCACCCTGGGGGTCCCACCGTGCGGGGGGGTCCCTGTCACCTGGGGGTTCCCCTGTCCCCAACGTGTCTCTGTCCCTGGGGGACCCTGTCACCTGTCGCCGGGTTGTCACGACACGGGAGTCCCCGTCCCCAGGTGTCCTCCCCACCCAGGAGGTGACACCACGGGGGTTGTCCCTATCCCCAAGGGGTCTCTTGTCACCGCTCACCGGACTGTCACGACATGAGGTGTCCCAGTCCCTAATGGGGTGCCCCTGTCACCAAGCGATGTCGCGACATGGGGGAGGGGAGGAGAATGTCCCTGTCACCTCAGAGTCCCTAGAGCGTCCCCCCCACCCTGGGGGTCCCACCGTGTCCCCTGGTCACCAAATGAGCCCCTCCCTCCCCTGGTGCTATCGCGACACTGGGGGGGTGTCCCTTTCCCTGGGGGGGGGTCCCCATCGGGGGGGGTCTCTGTCTCCCCCTCCCGCCCACCCCCGCACCTCCTCGCGCCGCTTCCGCCGGGGCCGCGCGCGCCCCTCCCCCCTCCAGCGCTGACGCGGGGGGCGGGGCCACAAACCGGGGGCGGGGCCTGTGGGGGCGTGAACCAATGGCAGCGCGACGGGGCGGGGTCACGTGGGGAGGAACCACCCCAGACCTTGGGGTGGGGGGAAGGAGTTGCCCTTTTGAGGCCTTTTTGGCCAATTTTGGTCTTTTTTCCCCCCTTTTCCCTTTTTCTCTCTTTTTTTCGTGCCCCCCCCCCCCCCCCCTTTTTTGTCCATTTTGATGTTTCTGTCTCGGCCTTTGATCCCTTTTCTCACTTTTTTAAACTTTTTAATTTTCAGTGATTTTTTTCTGCTTTTTGCCTCTTTCATCTTTTAAAAACCTCTTTTTTTTTGCCTTTTCTCCCCTTTTTTGCCTTTTTGCTATTTTTTTTTTCATTTTTGTTCATTGCTTTTTTTCTTTGACCTCTTTGCATCTTTTCCCCCCTTTTTTTGGCCCTTTCCCCCTCTTTTGATCTTCTTTATTTTCCATTTTCTTTTAAATCTATGTTTTTTCCCCCTTTTTCCCCTTATTCTCCCATTTTTTCATCTTTCCTGTCCTTTTTTTCATTATTTGTATTTTTTTTCTGGCCTCCATTCTCACATTTTTTCATTTTTTACATTTTTTGTGCCCTTTAACCTTTTTTTCATATTTGCACCTTTTAAAAACTTCTCCCCCTTTCCCCCTTTTTTGCCCCCTCCTTCCCCCCCCAGTCTGACCCCACCACCCCCCGAACAAGAAAATCAGGAATTCCTATTTAGCAGCAATTTCAAAATTTAAAATTTCAACAAAAATTTTACAAATTCAAAGTTTAAGAGGCCAGTTTTAAATTTTCAATTAAACTCTGAAAATGTAAAAGTAAATTTGCAAATTTAAAATTAAATTTTAGCATGAGCGTTCTGTGCCAAATCCAACAGTTCACAGCAAATTTTCAGAATAATTCCATGTTCAATTTTAAAATTAAAATTAGTTCAGTTTTGAAAATATAAAATTTAGGGTTTAATATTACTGATTTTATTATTAATCTACTTTTAAAGTATTTAAAAGTTAAATTTTTAAACTGCAACTTTAAAATTTTCATTTCAAATTTCATTTTCAATTTCCAATTGTTTTACTTCCAATTTCAATTTTGAAATTGTTTCATTTCGATGGGGTTTGGGGGTGGCCCCGGGTGGGGGTGGGGTTGTCCCTCCTCCCCCAACTCCTCCTCCCCCACCACCCCTCCCCCCATCCCGCGGGGGCTCAAAGAATCGGGGCGAAACCGGGCGCTTTTGTACAAAACCAAAAGAGCTGCGTTTATTCCACGAAGGGCCCGGAGCCCCCGGGGGGGGGAGCGGCCGCGGATCCCGCGGGACGGGGGGGCGGTTATGGCACCGAGCGGGAACGGAACCGGGAATAATTAATAATAATAATAATAACGAGGGGGGGGAGGGGGCAGCCCCGGATCCGGGGATCGGGATTTGACGGGGAATTAAAAATCCATCTGGAAAAGGGGGGGGAGAATAAAAAATCTGGAAGTGGCGGCTTTTGGGGGGAAAAGGGAGAAAATAGGGAAGGGGGGGGCGTTGGATTGGGGGGAACTGGGAATGGAGGGGGAATGGAAAAAATGAGGGGAAAAGAGGAAAAAGGAGGAGAAAAGGAGAAGAAATAATTAAAAAAAGAAAAAAAGTGAGGGGAAACGGGACAAAAGAGAATAAAGAATTAAAAAAGAAAAATTAATAAAAAATTAGGAAAAAGCAGGAAAAAGAGGAAAAAAGGAGAAAAAAGAAGAAAGGAGAAAAAGAAAAGGAGAAAGAGAAAAGGAGAAAGAAAAAGGAGAAGAAAAAAGGAGAAAGAGAAAAATCAGAAAAAAAGGAAAGGAGATAACAAAAATAAAGAATAAAAAAGAAATAAAGGAGGAAAAAATGAGGAAGAAGGGAAAAAGAGGAAAAATGAAATAGGAGAAAAAAGGAAAAATAAAAATAGCGAAAAAAGAATAAAAGATGAAGGAGAAAAGAGGCAAAATAAGGGGAAAAGAAAAATCAGAAGAAAGAGAAAAAGAAAACAAAAACAAGAAGAAAAAAGAAATGAAGGAGAAAAAACGAGGAAGAAAAAATGGAGATGAAATAAAGGAGAAAAACAAAGAGAAAAAGTCAGGAAAAGAGGAAAAAAGGAGAAAAGACTTGAAATTGGACAAAAAAGAGGAGGAAAAGGGTGGAAAAAATCTAAAAACCCCAAAAATTAGATTAAAAAAAATTTTAAAATTGGGATAAAAAGAAACCCCCCAGGACTGGGATCTGGGTTGGGGTGGGGGGGGTTGGGATCCAGGCGGCTCCATCCCCGTCCCCCCCCATCCCAGTGGAAATCCCAATTTCCCGCCATTTTCTCTTTCCCGCCATCTTCTTGTTCCCGCCATTTTCTTTCCCGCCTTTTTCGTTCCCGCCATTTCCTTTTTCCCGCCATTTTTCTCCACGACATCCCTCGCCCCCCCCCCCCTTTCCCCCCTTTTCATCGCAACCCCCCCAAATCAGTGAAAAAGAAGCCAAAAATATACAGTGAGGAGGGAGGAAAGAGGCCCCTTCCCGCCCGGCGCCGCCTCCGGATGGGAATTCTGGTTTCCGATTGGAATTTTTAATCACTTTTTTTTTTCTCTTTTGTTGTTGTCGTTAACGCTGTGAAAAGAGGGAAAAAAGGGAAAAACCCAAGGAAAAAAATAACCAAAAAACCCGGAATTCCAGCGGGGCCGGTGGCCCCGATCCTGCGCCGGCCGAGCATGCGGAGCGATCCCGATCCCGGAGGATTTAACACTTAACGGAGAGTCCAAAGCTTTTTTTTTGTTGTTTTTTTTTTCTTTTGTTGTTTTTTTTTTTTTTGCTGGGAAAAGGGAAAAAAAGGAGAATTTTGTGGTTGGTTTTCTTTTTTTTCCGAAAGAGTCCGGGTGGGCGCGGCCCCAAATCCCAAGGGAACGGCCCCAAATCCCACGGAAACGGCCCCTGTAGCCCACGGAATCGGCCCCAAACCCCACGGGATTCGCCCCAAAATCGCGCCGGAGCCGTCAGAACAGATTCTCCTCGAAAATCGCCAGCAAATCGCTCTGGAAATTCATGTCGATCGTCGCCGCCATCTGCAACGGGAACAGGAACGGCCATCAGGGAGCAGAATTCCTGCCATTTGCTGTCTCGGCATTCCCACCTTTTTAGAGGCTTTTTTCCATTCCCAAATGTTTGGGTTTTTTTTCATTCCCACATTGTTTTTCCCATTCCCACTTTTTTTTTGTTGTTTTGTTTCGGGTTTTTCCATTCCCACTTTTTTTTTCCCATTCCCACATTTTCTTCCCATTCCCACATTTTTTGGTTTTGGTTTTTTACATTCCCACATTCTTTGGGACTTTTTTTCCATTCCCTGTTTTTTTTCTGGCACCCCTGTGGAATTTCTGGCATCCCTGGGGGATTTTCAGCATCTCCAAGGGTTTTTATTCAAGCATCCTCGAGGACTCTGCAGCATCCCTGAAGATTCTGCCCCATCCCTGAGGACTTTCTCCCATCCCTGAGGATCTCCCTCCATCCCTGAGGATCCTCCCTCATCCCTAAGGATCCTCCCCCATCCCTGAGGATCCTCCCCCATCCCTGAGGATTCTGCCCCATCCCTGAGGATCTCCCCCCATCCCTGTGGATCTCCCCCCATCCCTGTGGATCTCCCCCCATCCCTAAGGATCCTGCCCCACCCCATGTGCTTTCAGGCCAGGAGCCGCCCAGCTTTCCCACTCACTGCTTCCCGGCGCCTCCGTTCCTGCTCCCTCTTCCTGGCCATCTCCCGCTGCTGATCCAACATGGATTGGGAAGCCTGGGGCTGGGAGCTCTGGGCTTGTGGCGCCGCCGCCTGTTGCTGTTGCTGTTGTTGCTGTTGTTGTTGTTGTTGTTGCTGTTGTTGCTGTTGCTGCTGTTGCTGCTCCTGGCGCCGCCGCACCTCCTCGTGCACCCGGCGCGCCTGCTCCAGCGCCTCCTCGTCTTCCCGGCTCCTGCAACATTCCCAGCAGGAGCCGCCATCAGGAGCCACCCCAGCGTGAAGGGGGCTGAGCCCCGGCTGCTGCCGGAGCCCGGTTTTGGTGCTGCCAGGGGGAGGGTTGTGCCACCAGGATCCCATTGGATCTGTGCCAAGAGATCCAGTTGGATTCGTGACATGGGATTGGATTGGATTGGATGGGATTGGATTGGATTGGAGCCATGGGATCTGATCGGATTTGTGCCACGGGGTTGGATTGGATTGGATTGGATTGGATTGGATTGGATTGGATTGGATTGGATTGGATTGCATTGCATTGCATTGGACTGGATTGGATTGATGTTATGGGATCTGACTGGATTTGTGCCATGGGATTGGACTGGATTGGACTGGATTGATGCCATGGGATCTGATTCGACTGGACTGGATTGATGCCATGGGATCAGACTCAATTTGTGCCATGGGATTGGATTGGATTGGACTGGATTGGATTGGATTGCACTGGATTGCATTGGACTGCATTGGATTAATGTTATGGGATCTGACTGGATTTGTGCCATGGGATTGGACTGGATTGGATTGGGTTGGATTGGATTGGATTGGACTGGACTGGATTGGATTGGATTGCACTGGATTGCATTGGACTGCATTGGATTGATGTTATGGGATCTGACTGGATTTGTGCCATGGGATTGGACTGGATTGGATTGGGTTGGATTGATGCTATGGGATCAGACGGGATTTGTGCCATGGGGTTAGATTGTACTGCCAGGAGACTGGACCACACCATGGACTGGATCCAGGTGGATCCTGCCAGGAGATCAGATCACACCATGGATTCGATCAGGGTGGATCGTGCCAGGAGATGGGATCAGGGCATGGACTGGATCAGGGTGGAACATGCCAGGTGATCAGATCAGGGCATGGATTGGATCTGAGTGGATCCTACCAGGTGATCGGATCAGGGCATGGACTGGATTGGAGTAGAACCTGCCAGGAGATTGGACCACGCCATGGATTGGATCCAAGTGGACCGTGGCACCAGATCAGGTCACGCCATGGATCGGACCAGCACGGATCATGCCGGGAGATGGGATCACAGCACGGCTGGTGCTGGTGGTGCTGGGACTGGTGCTGGTGGTGGTGCTGGTGGCCTCACCTCATCCTCTCCTGCTCCCGCCTCAGCCGTTCCTTCTCCCTCTCCACCTGCTCCGCCTGAGCCTTCAGCGCCTTCTCCCGCTCCTCCTTCTCCCGCGCCGCCCTCTTGAACTGCTCGAAGCTGTCGCTGGAGGACTTGGCCGTGGAGGACGGGGTGGTTGGATGCTTCTGGACCAGGCTCGCCCAGGAACCCATGTTCTTGATTTTCAGGTCCTACAAGAGAGAAGGACGGACGGGTTGGAAGAGCCGAGCCCGGGAGGAGAAGCCAATCCAGGGAAAGCCCAGCCCGCTGCATCCCAAAAGCCGTTCCCCACCACGGCATCGCCCACGGAAACCCCTTGGACCACCCCACGGTGCCACGGGGCCAGAGGACACTGGAGGAGGTGGTGGACCCACATCAAGCAGCACCTCCTCCTCCAAAGGAGGAATTCCAGGAGCAGGTCCAGCTCCTCCAGCACCTCACACATTCCATGCACAGAATCCTGGGATGGGTTGGGTTGGAAGGGGACCTTCCTGAGGCCAAATCTAAACCCACCCCCTTTCACTTCCAAACCCTCATCCTATGGGTCTTGACAAAAAGTCTTCTTCCATCTTTCTTCTAAGCCCCATGGAAAAGCCATGAGAAGGTCTCCTTGGAGCCTTCTCCAGGCTGGACAACTCCAGCTCTCGCAGTCTGTCCCCGTATGGGAGGTTCTCCAGCCTTCGGATGATATCCGTGGCCTCCTCTGGACCTGCTCCCACAAGTCCTTGTCCTGAGGATCCCAGAGCTCCTGTCCAGCTTTCCAACCACCAACGCTCCCAACTCCCACGGGGCTGCTCCTCCATCCCTTTTGGCCCCCAACCAGAACCAACATCAACCCAGGTGCAGGACCATGGCCTGGTAGAACCTCCTGAAGTTCTCCTGGGCTCTGGACCTTCTCCAGGTCCCTCCGGACGCCACCCCACACATCACCCGTCCCACCCAGCTTGGCATGGGTCCCACCTCCACCTCTCTAACCTCCATCGGGTGCTTTCCACCTCAAAATGGGAAATTTGAAGGTTGGAAAACCCCAAATCCTGGTCTTCCCCCCAGATTCTGGTGACCAACACGGTCCAACGTAACTCCAGGAGGTCTGATTTTGGATACAGGGAGGTCTCTTGCCAAGTTTTTTCCACCCCACGTTACCTTTTTGGGGGCAACGGGGGTTTTGGGCTCCTGTTTCTGCCGTTCCTTCTCCTGCCCTCCTGGCTGGGGGGGGTTCTGCTCCGGGGGTCTGATCACCGGACGCCCCCCTTCCATGGGCTTCAGCTCCGTTCCTGGAAACCAACGGCTCCCGTCAACAAGGGCTTCCTGGGAGCCACGTGGGGAGAGGGAACCACCCGGGGGAGATGGGGAGCTGATGAGGTCCCATCAGAAGAACGGGGAGGTGATGGAGTCCCATCACTGGAAAAGGGGTGATGGGGTCCCACCACCAAAACAGGAGCAATGGGGCCCCAGCACAGGAACACAGTGATGGGGTCCCACCATGGGAATGGGGTTATGGGGTCCCACCACCAGAATGAGTGGTGATGGGGTCTCAGAAAAGGGGGTGATGAGATCCCACCACCAGAATGAGGGGTGAGGGGTCTCAGAAAAGGGGGTGATGAGGTCCCACCACCAGAATGAGGGGTGAGGGGTCTCAGAAAAGGGGATGATGAGATCCCACCACCAAAATGAGGGGTGAGGGGTCTCAGAAAAGGGGGTGATGAGGTCCCACCACCAGAAGAGGGGCTGACAGGGTCCCACCGGTGGAGCAGGGTGCACTCACGCTGCGGGATGTGCGCGGGTGCTTTGATGTTCTCGGGGTGCTTGGGCGGGTCTTGCCGCAATGGGGGGCTGAAGGTCTCGTTACGGATGACGGGCGAATGCATCTTCTCCTCCTTCACCACCAGGGGCTGCGATTGGACGACGGAGGCCGCTCTCATCTCCTGCTGCGGGAAACGAAGGGGGTTCAGGAAGCACCCGGAGATGCCCCTTCCCTCGTCCTCCTCGACCTCCGATCCCCGCTGCAAACCGTTGGCCAACGGGGGGGCTTTTTCCGGCGCTCGTTCCCAAGCCGGTGGTGGAAGATGATGGTCCCGGTGGGTCGGGACCGCGCGGGTTGGGCCTCTCCCACATCCCTTTTTACCTGTTTTTTGGGCTGGATTGGTTGTTGAGGTGGCGACTGGTGGACCAACCCCTGGAACTGCGGCATCTGTGGGGAATGCATCATGAGAGGGGAAGGGGCTTCCCTCAAGTGACCTGGGAACAGTTTGGGACCAATCAGTTATGGGTCATCACCACCACGGTAACATCACCAAACATCACCCGACGAAGCCGCTCGGCGCACCACAAACCAACATCCCCCACCCTTCCTCAACCCTCTTCCACCGTGGTGGAGCTGGGATGTCCTCAATGGACCCCAACTGGCACCTCCAGAACTTGAGAGTGAACGCCAAGGAGCAGAAGGTGCTGACCAGCAGCTCCTCCTGCCCCAGTGATGCCCGTTCGTGGTGTCCCCTCGGATCCCTACAATGACTCGACCCCTTCTCTTTGTTCTCCTGCTGGTTCCATCGACATTCCTGGCTGGAAAACGGCTCCTCTGGGAGCTGTTCCTCAAAAATGAGGCCCTTGAGCTCCTCAAAGATTTGAGGAGCTGCTCCTCCAAGATTGGAGAAACTCAAAATACACAAATGCTTGAGATCTTCAAAAATGAGATCCCTGAGACCCTCAAAAATGAGAACCTCATCCCTCAAAAATGTGAGATCTCCAAGTTCCTGAATGATCTGAGAACCTCGAGATCCTCAAAAATTATCTCCTCGAGACCCTCAGACACCTGAAATCCTCAAATTCTTGAGCTCGTTGAGATCTGAGATGGAAAGAGATCCTCAAAAATGGGATCTGTCCTCTGCGCCCACCAAAACGGACACTGAGGGACCTCAACAAAGGTGTGGAAACCTCCTCCCCTCCCCGTTCCCCCTCCTCATGATGCAACGCGACTCGGCTCAAGCTGTGAACTCAAAAACCTGAGGTCTTCAAAGACCTGAAAGCTTTAAAGTCCTCAAAAACGAGACCCTTGAACTCCTCGAAGACTTGAGATCGAGTTCCTCAAAAACGAGAGCCTTGAGTTCCTCAAAAACTTGAGTTCCTTCAAGATTTGTGAAACATGAGATCCATGAGATCCTCAAAAATGGGATCCCTGAACTCCTCGAAGACTTGAGACCCTCGTTCTTCAAAAAAGAGACCCTTGAGTTCCTCAAAAATTTGAGTTCCTTCAAGATTCACGAAACATGAGCTCCACAACTACTTGAGATCCTCAGAAATGGGATCCCTGAACTCCTTGAAGACTTGAGACCCTCGTTTCTCAAAAAGGAGACCATTGAGTTCCTCAGAAACTTGAGTTCCTCAAAACCCCTGAGTTCCTTCAAGATTTGCAAACACTGAGCTCCACAACTACTTGAGGTCCTCAAAAATGGGGTCCCTGAACTCCTCAAAGACTTGAGACCATCGTTCCTCAAAAAGGAGACCATTGAGTGCCTCTAAACCATGAGTTCCTTCAAGATTTGAGAAACCTGAGCTCCACAACTATTTGAGATCCTTAAAAATGGGATCCCTGAACTCCTCAAAGACTTGAGATCCTCGTTCCTCAAAAATGAGGTCCAAGAGTTCCTCAGAAACTTGAGTTCCTCCAAGATTTGCGAAACATGAGATCCACAACTACTTGAGATCCTCAAACACAGGATCCCTGAACTCCTGGAAGACTTGAGATTGAAAAATGAGGTCCAAGAGTTCCTCAAAGACTTGACTTCCTCCAAGATTTGAGAAACCTGAGATCCACAACTGCCTGAAACCCTCAAAGACTTGAGTTTCTTCAAGATTTGCGAAACCTGAGCTCCACAACTATTTGAGATCCTTAAAAATGGGATCCCTGAACTCCTCAAAGACTTGAGATCCTCGTTCCTCAAAAAGGAGACCCTTGAGCTCCTCAAAACCTTGAGTTCCTCCAAGATTTGTGAACCCTGAGCTCCACAACTACTTGAGATCCTCAAACATGGGATCCACCCTCTGCATCCACCACGACGGATGCCAATGGCCCTCAACGGATGCGTGGCAACCGCCTCCCCGTCCCATTCCCTCCTTTCCTCAACGTCACGACGCAACTCGGCTCAAGCTGTAAACTAAAAAACTTGAGGTCTTCAAAGACATCAAAGTTCTGAAGTCCTCAAGAACGAGAGCCTTGAGTTCCTCAAAAACTTGAGTTCCTTCAAGATTTGTGAAACGTGAGATCCAGAAGTACATGAGATCCTCAAAAATCGGATCCTTGAGCTCCTGAAAGACTTGAGATCGAGTTCCTCAAAAATGAGGTCCAAGAGTTCCTCAGAAACTTGAGTTCCTCCAAGATTTGCGAACCCTGAGCTCCACAACTACCCGAGATCTTCAAACACGGGATCCACCCTCCGCGCCCACCCCTTTCCTCAAGGACACTCCGTGACTCCGCCGCCGCCGCGGACCCTCCGTCCCCGCCTCGCGCTCACCGGTCGAGTAGGGGTCGGCCTTGTGGTGCCGCGGCGACGGGTGGTGCTGGATGACCTGCTGCGCCTTGGCCGCGGGTGGCGCCGGCGGCGGCGGTGGAGGCGGCTGCGGGGGTGGATGCTGCTGCTGCTGCTGCTGCTGCTGCTGCGGTGGCTGCGGCGGCTGCGGCGGAGCTTGGGGTTGGGGGATGTGGGGTGGGAAGGGCATGGGTTGGAGGTGCAGGGGCCGCGGAGGCGGTTGGTGCTGCAGCTGCTGCACCGCGGGGTGAGGTGGCGGCGGCGGCGGCTGCAGCGGCGGCTGCGCCTGCGTCTGGACCTTCACTGAAGGGAGAAGAGGAGTCTGCGGCTGCACCTTCTGCAGCTGCTGCAGGTAGAGCTGCATCTGGCTGGTGCTCAGAGGCAGGTTGTGATGCGGCGCCGGAGGTTCTTCGTCCTCCAGGAGGACCTGGGGTGGTTGCGGCAGAGGAGGTTGAGGGAGCAGGGGTTGCTGGCTGAGGGCCGGAGACACGGCCGGAGGGCGAGAAGGCTTCGGGGGCAGCGCCGCCGCTCGGTTGCTGGGTCTCGAGGGCTGCTGAGGCAGAGCGTTGTGCAAAGCTGGGGGAGATACCATGGAACATGGGATGGCTTGGGTTGGAAGGGACCTCAAAGGCCATCCAGCTCCAACCCCCTTCCAAATTCCAACCCCCTTCCAAATTTCAACCCCCTTCCACTGGATCAGGGGGCTCCAAGCCTCATCCCACCTGGCCTTCAACACCTCCAGGGATGGGATCTGGGGGTTCTGGTTGACGTCAACTCAGAATCATGGACCCATGGAATTAGTTGGGTTGGAAGGGACCTCAAAGCCCATCCAGTTCCAACCCCCTGCCGTGGGCAGGGACACCACTGGGTCAGGGGGCTCCAAGCCCCATCCCACCTGGCCTTGGACCCCTCCAGGGATGGGGCAGCCCCGGTTCCCCCGGACACCCTGCACCATCCGCGCAGGAACTGTTCCCACCACCCTCCAGGAGGACTCAAACCCCATCCAACCCCATCCTCCTCCTCCCAAGGCGAGGAAGGAGCCAATGGGACGGGGGCTGGTCCAGGGCTCACCTGGAGGAGACACCACAGCATGCTGGTTGAGGTGGGGGGGAGTGCTGTGCTCGGGAGGCTGTGGGAGATGGGGCGGCAGCTCTGGCTGCGCGAGGTGCAGGATGGGCTGGGTGAAATGCGTCATGGTGTCGAACATGTTCCCCGGCAGAGGGTGCTCCAGGACGGGGACCTGAGCGGGGACGAAAGGCGGAGGAGAAGACTTCATCGGCGGAGGAGCTTGTTGAGGGACGGGGGGCGGCGGCGGTGGCGGCTGCTGGGGCGGTAACGGCTGCGGCGGTAACGGCTGCGGCGGCGGTGGCGGCGCCTGAGGAGGCTGCGGCGGCGGTTGCTGCTGCACCGTTTGGTGGTGGTGATGGTGATGCTGGAGGAGGAGAGAAACCATCAAGGAGTTACCAAAATTGGTTCTCTGTCACCAAAACATCGTCCTGGTCTTCAAAACATCGTCCTGAAACGATTTCTTGGTCACCAAAACAACTTCTCAGTCGTTCAAACGTTCTCCTGGTGACCAAAAGAACTTCCTGGTCACCAAAACACATTCCTGGTCATGGAAATGCCCTCCTGGTGATCAAAAGAACTTCTTGGTCACCAAAACAACTTCCCAGTCATGGAAAAGCCCTCCTGGTGATCAAAACACCTTCCTGGTCGCCAAAACACATTCCCAGTCATGGAAAAGTCTTTCCAGTCACCAAAACGTCCTCCCGGTCACCAAAACGCCTTTCCCACCACCCAAAAGCCCTTGTGGTCATCAAAATGCCTTCCTGGTCACCAAACCACCCTCCCTTGTCATCAAAAGGCCTTCCTGGTCACTGAAACACCTTCTCAGTCTCCAAAACACCCGCCCAGTCACCAAAACACCTTCCCCTTCACCCAAAAGCCCTCGTGGTCACCGAAAGACCTCCCCAGTCTCCAAAACGCCCTCCCAGTGTCCTTCCAAGCATTGCCCTCACCCTGGGACCCCTCAACCGTGACCCTCCCCAAGGTTGAACCCCACTTCCATTGGGATGAGACCACCAATGCCCTCTCCTACCTTTTTCTGCTCTCGCCCCGAATGCCCTTTTTTCTTTAATTTCGGCGCCATTTCTGCCAGAAAAAGACAAAAGGGGAACAGAGCAAACGTTAGAAACCAGGAGGTGCCAACCACCACCACCCAACAGCACCCACCCCATACCAACAACCCCAAAGGAGGAGGTTTCAGACCCAGATCGCCCCAGGGACGGGGTTTTCGCCACCGTAACATCACGACCCAACGGAAAAGGGAGAAGAACCGGAAGGTGAAGCCCCCCCTTCCCCAGGCCGTGGTCTCCTTCCACCTCGTCCTCGCGGTGCAGAAGGAGCCAAAGGCCAAGAACATCATCGCTCGACCAGACTCAGCTATTCCAGGAACGTCTCCCCGCTCCGAGCAGGAGTGAGAAACTTGGCAGGAGGGATAAAAAAAACACAAGATATCGAATATCCTGACTGTGCCAAAGCCTCTTCCCATCCCCCTTCCTCCTAAATCCGTGGAGGGCTCGGGTTCACCAACTTCCCGCGGGATCGTCTCCCAGGCCTCCAAACCCCCCCCCCAGTTGGAGATATTTGGAAAGCGTCGTCATCGCAAAACAACCGCTTTGAGTTTGGGTCCGGGGCAACGATTTCCCAGGATTTCCTCGGCAAACGGTGCCAAGGAACAGCAGAGTCATAAAAATACAACGTCCCAAAGAGCTCATCCAGCCCCAAAAATCCCACGGTGCAGGGATTTTTGCCTTTATTTGGCGCGGGGTTGGGATGCGCCCGGCAAAACGCAATGGAAAAAACAATTTCTGGGGGCAGGTTGGGGGGGTGGGGAAGCTCCAGATTTCCAGGGAGCGTCTCCCCAATTGGACTTTTCCTTAAATCCCTTCAGAAATTCCATTAATTCCTGAATTTGCTCCTCAATCTCCATTTGGGTTGGGTTATAAAGCAGCACCGGTGAGCGGTGTTGGCATCCAGAAGCTTGGATGTGGGTTGTGGAATCATTTTCATCGGCTCATGTGGTTGGAAAAGACCTTCGAGATCATCCAGTCCAAAAATTTTACCCATTTTCAAGCTGAAATGGGTAAAATAAACAGGGTTTTGGGGAAAATTTCCAACCAAAAATTGGTTGGGAAAAGGAGAAGGGAAAATCTCAGCGCCGGGCATTCAGCTCCTGTCAATCCACCAAGAGATGTTTGGGTTAAAATAGAGGAAGGGTTTGGTTTGCAGGTGGGAAAGGGTTTTTGAGGTCATGGTTGATGATTCCTGATGTTACAGCATGGATTTGGTGGAAAATGGAAGAGTGGGAGAGGGGAAGAGGAGATGTCGGCACCCCAGGACGCAGTGGAGAACATGGTGGGAAATAAAGTGCTGCCGGAGAGCCTGGGAAGAGATTGGACTGCTTGGAGCATCCATGGATTTGGATGGACTTCCACAGCTTCATATGGGTGTCCATGGATCTGGATGAGCATCCCTGGCTCTGGATGGGTGGTTGTGGCCTCCAGATAGGCATCCATGGCCCAAGATGGGAGGAAATAGCTCCAGAAGAGTGCTCCTGGCTCTGGATGGAGATCCACAGATCCCAGTTGGCATCCACAGCTCTGGATGGAGATCCAGGGATCTGCATAGATGCTGGGAACAAATGCACCTTCCAAAAAGACCCAAGACCTGACATCATCTTCCATCAAGAAGGAAAGCACGTCGCAGGGCTTCACCGCTCCTCCTGGAGAAGCAGCAGAGATGAGAACCTGGGAGAAGTTTCTCTGGCAAACGCTCCGTAGGGAGAAGACACATCCGGGCTCAGCATCTGGGGAGCAGAGGTGGCTGCACGGAGCCCCCTGTTTCTGTCTCAGCCTTGGGGTGAAAGCGCGCAGGAGATGGTGAAGAACCTCCAAAATCAGGAGAAACCTTCAGAGTTCGGGTGGGAATTGAGGAGGGAAGTGGCTGATTGAGTTGGGATCAGCAGGGATGAAGCTCTGGGTTTGGGTGGGAAGAGGAGCTGCTCCAGTCTGATAATGACTATCGCCGCTTCTTCTCTGGTGCTGCTCCTTCAGGGAAGATGGTTGAGGTCTTCTCATCCATCCTCTGCCATGCCACAATCCAACAGTTCTCCCAGGGGAGCTTTCTCAGCGTAGGCTTTGCCATCGTTCTTGGAACGAGCTGAACGTGGCCACAAGGAACAGAGGAAAGACCTGGAGTGGAAGGGTGAATCCTGTTGCTCGAATCACCCAATGGACCACGGCCACAGTTGAACCAAGAAGATGAGGCTGGTGGAGACCATGAGCAGCATGAAAAATCCAGGCAAGTGGTGGAAAAGCACCCAGCAGTGAGCAGAAGCTTCGGGAATGTTTCACCAAGAAGAAGCAGCCAACAGAGACCGTGAGTGGCAAAGCCATGATGGTCCCAGAGGGATCATCTGTTGGAACCACTGGTCTCAGAGATGCAATGAGTTTGGCCAACCCAAGTGGAGGATGAACCTTCTTCACGGCCAAAGATGGTTACAACCAGCATCGTGTGGTTCAAGAGCACCGAGAAGAAGTCCTGTCCCACCTCCGACCCCGACAGCGTTGCACGCTGGCCAGAGATGTCTTCACAAAGAAGAAGAAGCCAACAGAGACCATGAGCATCATCGCTACGATGGCCCTGAGGGGATGATCCACTGGCATTGGTGACTTTGGAGGAGCAACGAGCCTGGTTGACCCCACTGGAAGATGAAGCCTCATCATCGCCAAAGACGGTGGTTGGGTTGGCGTTGGGTGCTTCAACCCCTCTACTGGTGGCTCCAGAAGCACCAAGGAGCAGCCCTGTCCCATCTCCGACCCCATTTCACGTTGCCTGGTGAAACGTCATCCGTGGGGCTTAAAAATCACCGGAATAAAGAAAATCTCCATTTCCATGATGTCATTTCAAGGTGGTTTTAGGTCAAAGCAGTGCAGGTGGCTCCGTTCCCACCACGGGGTCGGCAGCCACGCGCAGAGATCGTATTTTTTTCCTAAATCCTCAACTTTTACTCCCACCCAAGTGGACCCAAAAGGGCAAAAACGCTGATGGAGGGTTTGCTATCATCGTAATTTCCACATTATTGGTTAAAACGCCGTCGTTATACAAAAAAGGGCATTTTTGGTGGAAGCCACTTTATTGATTTTTATTATTTAAAGCTCAAAAATATCAGAACTGTACAAATTATCTCAGGTTTTGGGGGCGAGGGGGGAGAAGCTGGTGGTTACAAGGCTGCGAAATCCCGAAGCATGCAAGGAAAAATAAGAAAATAAACAGATTTCTATGGAGAATTTGTAGCAGATTGAGGTCAAGTGGGGAAAAAAAATTATCTATAAATAAAAGTGGGTGTGGAAACAGTTAAAATTCATCCCGATTTTCCAACAAGCTGGTGCATTGAGGAGAAGGGAGGGGGGAAAAATAGCTCTCAAATTACAAGTTTGCTACAAACATGCAGTTACACATTCCGATAAAATCAGGATCCCACGGAACAACCTCGGCACCGCCCGGGCAAAGAGCCAACTTCTTGGGGGAAAAGAAGGGAATAAAGGCAAAAAGCAACTGGAGTTGGGAAAAAAAAAAAGAACAACCCCCAAAGCAAAGGCAACTTTTGGATAGAAAACTGGCCACAAATGTCATTTTTTTTTTTAGATCTAAAAGGGGATTTTGGAAAGGTTTCAGGGCTTCTGAACTGGGGGTCGGATGGGTTTTTAATGGGAATTATTCATTTTAACTGATTCTGCTCTTGGAGATGGAAGAGGTGGCTTTGTCCACCCTATGGACCTCACGAATCACCCCGAATCGGGGATGTTGGGGCTGCTGGAGGAGTCTTCGGCTCAGCTGGGATTCCCCAAATCCCATTAAAACCATCCAAATTCACCTAATTTAACCCAAAAGCCTCTTGGCAGGGGGTGGCACTGCACCCACGGAGAGGATGCTCAACGAGGCGGCCATGGTGTGACGGCGTGACGCCGTACGGCACGTGGGCGTCTCCTTGGAGAGACCTCCCATCAAGCAACTCAACAGGAAGCCTTTCTGGGGTAGAACTGAAGGGATTTGGGGTTTCTCTGCACTGCCATTGGCACAGAGGTGCTGTGACACCATGGACACCTCAATACTCAACTTCCTGTGCACCAACGATGACTTCTAGGTCAAGACCAACCACCACGTTGGCCGTTCCCACCTCTACCCACGCCGCGGTGCCTTCCATGGGCAAACGTGGCCCAACCGTGCCGGAGGGATCCCCGTCCTCTCCCACTGAGCGGAGAAGGTGGTGATGAGCCAGGGGACACTCCTGGTTGGTCAACGAGTGACCAACCATGGCAAGGAACCGGGCTGGGAACAGGGAGAGGAGGAGCAGGGTATTCCCAAAGGTCTGGTGGAATCCATCCCCCTTGTTCCCGAGCTCGAGGGAAGGGATCTGGGATTGAACCTCGCCGAGATACGGCAGCGCCTGGAGGATGCGGAGCATCACGGGGCTGGGACTGAGCTTCAGCCATGGGTACCAGCGGGTTAAACCCACGAGTCAAACCCTTACGTTAACCCAGGTAACTCAGAATTAAACCACTTAACTCAGAATTAAACCTGGGCAGCTCAGAATTACCCTGGGTAACTGGGAATTAAACCCAGTAATTAGGAATTAAAGCCAGGTAACTGGGAATTAGCCCCGGTAACTCAGAATTTACCCAGGAAACTCAAAACTAAGTCAAGTAACTCAGAATTAAACCCAGGTAGCTCGGAATTAACCCAGTAAACTCGGAATTAAACCCAGGCACCTGTCATTTAAACCTGGTTCCCATGAATTAAACCCAGTTAACCTTGAATTAAATCCAGGCACCTGGGGATTAAACCCAGGTACCCCTGGATTAAGTCCAGGTAATGTTGAGTTAAACCTGAACACTTTTAAACCGAACCCAGGTATCCAGGAATTCCGTGTGGGTGCCTCGGGATCCAACCCAGGTGCCTGCGATTTAAACCCAGGGAGCCTGGAATTCAACCCAGGTTTAATTAAAGTTTTAATTAAAGTCAAACTCAAATTCCTGGGATTTAAACTCAAAGTTTTTCAGACTCAACCTGGGCACCCAAAGATTTTAATCCCGAGGGATCCTCGCTCTGAGGTGCCGCCCAGGCCCAGCCCCACGGCCGCACCCAAAGCCAGATCCACTTAAAGCCAGGCTCAAAGCCCCGGGAACCGGTTTTCCAGCCTTGCTGAGCCGGGTCCAAACCCAGCTTCTTATCCTTACGGAAGCAAAGCTCAGAGCGACCTGCAAAGCCACCTTCACCCAACTCCATGGACCACACCAAGACTGTTTTCCTATGGGAAGTCCAGAAGGAAGAAGCAAAACCTCATGGAGGCTCAGCTTTAATCCAAAAGTGATAATTGCTGCCATTAATTACAACAACCGTGCGATTCTACCCCTCAACGAGGTCTTTGGGGATCTGGAAAAGGGTCTCCCAAGAATATTTTAGGGATAAACTATCCCGGCGGAACCACACAGGGAGGTGGAATTCGTGGAGTTGGTTTGGTTGTCGTTAAATCACCCCAAACTGGTGCCAACCAAACCGCGACCTGACCCGAGCGCCGATGCGTGAAGCCTCTGGAACGCTCGGATTGCTCAGCTCCAGCTGCTTTCAAGCCAAAACTCCTACCTGGCAGCTTCCAGGATGGAGTTTGGGCTCATTTGCATCCCCTAACTGTTAATTCCAACGAGTTAGACCGGAAAAACCCTCTCGGTTGGCAGCTCCGGTTTCTCGGCGCTCCAGGCAAAGGCTGCGACGCCACCAAACCGGTTTGGTTCTCCCTCCTCCCTTTGAGGCGGACAATTCCCAAAGTTCCAGCAGATTTTTGGCCTAAACGCTCCCAATTTCCCCATTTTTCCTGCAACAGCACAAGGGAAAATAAAGAGAATCCCGATTTTTAGAAGCTGGAGCAGGAAAACCCACACTGAAAGGGAATAAAAGGGAACTGTGATTGATTCCAATTAATTCCAGCTCTCAATTCCATCACGTCCGCGCTTGCGGGAGGTGTTTCCGTCAACCACTGCTTTTTTTGGTACAAGAAACCCAAGGAAAAGCAAAAATCAAGGTAAAAAATCCAAATTATCGACCGTCACTGTCGGATTTAACACCACAAAAACCCATTGCACAAAGCCATTCCCACATCCAGCGGCTCGGGGGGGTCAGAAAACCTTCGCTAACATCAAATATCGGATCTTAAGTCACATTTTCAGGGTAAATTTTGAAGCTTATGAGCAAATTTAAAACCTAACTCGTTGCTTACGCCCGCGCAGGCGCTGCCACGATCACCCTGGAGGGCAAAAACCAGCTATAAACACATTCCAAGAGCAGAATTTGCCGCCCCGTCCCGCTTGGGGTCGGTAAAATCACGTCGGCGTCAACAGGCAGTGTCAAAAATACAACATCCACCATCCTTAAAGGTCTTTTTAAAGGTCTCAAAGTGCCTTGAGGTGTTTAAAGCATCTTAAAATATCTTGAAGTGTCCTAAAAGGTCTTAAAACATCTTAAAGCATCCTAAAAAGTCCTTTAAAAGGCCTTAAAGCATCTTAAAGCGTCCTAAAGGGTCTTAAAACATCTTAAAAGGTCTTAAACCATCTCAAAGCTTCCCAAAAGGTCCTAAAAGGTCTTAAAAGGTCTTGAAAGGTCTTAAAGCACCTTAAAACATCCTAAAAGGTTTTAAAAGGCATTAAAACATCTTGAAGCATTTTAAAAGGTCTTAAAAGACCTGAAAACAGCCTCAAAGCAGCATAAAAGGTCTTAAAAGGTCTTAAAGCATCCTAAAAGGTCTTTCAAAAGGCCTTAAACCATCTTAAAACATCCTAAAGGGTCTTAAAACATCCTAAAAGGTTTTAAACTATCTCAAAGCTTCCTAAAAGGTCTTAAAACATCTTAAAGTGTCCTAAAAGGTCTTAAAACATCTTAAAGTGTCCTAAAAGGTCTTAAAACATCTTAAAAGGTCCTAAAACACCTTAAAACATCCTAAAAGGTTTTAAACCACCTCAAAGCTTCCCAAAAGGTCCTAAAAAGGTCTTAAAACATCTTAAAAAGCCTTAAAATATATCTTAAAAAAGTCTTAAAACACAACTTCGAAGCGATTCACCAGCAACATTACGAACACCAGGATGGAGAAGATCTACCAGACACCAGGCAAAACCCTACAGACAAGGGGTTCCACCACAGATTTTACGAGGCAGGGGATGAGAAATGGTTTAGGAGAGCACAAACCCGTTGGTATTGGAAATTAATTGAACAAAAAGATGAATGATCTTAATTTGCCTCCTACCCAAGCATTTTGGGTTGGATTCATCCCCAATGGGGGCAACTCCAGCGTAGACCGAGGGTATCCGTGCCGGAGCCGCACTGGTCAAGCCTCTTCCAAGCACCAGAGTGGGAGCTCAGCACGGATAACGTCGGTCTACATTGGCCAAACGGATCCCAAATGCTCCGATCTGGGATGGTGAACACCAGGGAGATGTTGGATTTGGGGAGAATCAGCCAAAAAGAGGACAAAACCATTCTGAAACTCAACCCGTGCTCTTCCAAAGCCCTCATCTGGGAGGAACACTCAAAATTGAGCACTTCCTGCACCACTGGAAGACAATGAGAAAGGGGATTTTGATGCCTTTCCAGGCGTTAATTAGCACCGCTCGCTGAAATGAGAAGGGTTTGGCAATGGTGCATCCCCAGAATTCCCACCTTACATCAACCGCACCGGAGGGATCCCTGTGATCATCCCTATAAACCAGGAACACAACCTGTTTGAGGATCCTGCTCAACAGTGGAGGATCCACCACTGGCTTTGGGGAAGAAAAAGGAAAACCTTGAAGAAAAGAGAGAACTCTAAAGAAAAGGCCATTTGGGATTTGTCGTGGATGGGTTCAGGGGGTCAGTTTTATCGGATGGGTTTGGTTTGGAAAGGGGACACTGGGATTAAGGCTCTGGATTCAGGATGCGTTGCTGTTGGCCAAGGCCAACAGCACGAGATCAGTTGGACGAATCCATCACCCTGGGTTATTTTGGTTGATGTCACCCTAAGCTTGGCAGAAATAAGGATAAATTGGATAAACAGTGGTTTCTGAGCAAAAATGCATCCAGTTTCCCATTCCCACATCCAGGAAGAGAAGAATTTAGCACTCAACATCTAATTTCTTCATCACCTCCAAGCTCGGCACCAAAACCTTTCCAGCTCCTTTGAAAAACCTTCAGAAAAGCCAAAGCCAAATCCTATTTAAACACATCAAAGTCACTGAATCTGCTGAAAGATCTCAGATTCTCGACTTATCCTGGACAAACACAGCCCTACGATGAGGAATGCCGGGAAGCGTTGCCAGCACCATCTCGAAGGCAACTCAGACCAATCCTGCCTTAATTTATGAGGGTTTAATTCACTTTTTGGGGATTTCTGCTCCATTTCCGGTGCCCTCACACCAAATCCAACCAGGAAAACAAGCCCAGATGATGTCCTGCCACGTTCACCTCCGGATCTCTCAACCCACTGGAGATGCCAAACTGTTATTGATGACCTAAGACGGGGATAAGCCCAGCTCAGACTCCAGAGTTGGACCTGAGTTGGAAGCCAGGAGGTAAAAACCAGCTTGAAGTGACGGCACAACCTTTGCTGCCCTGGAACCACGGCGGGAATGCTGGCAAGGAACATGGAATAACGAAGGAGAGGGTGAGGACAGCCGGGACAGGGGAGAAGCCGAGTTTTGCAGAGCAGAGGTCGCTCCAGTGATTGTTAAACTCAACATTAAATCCCTTTTCCTTGCCCAACGCCGTAAAAAAATAAGGATTTTATAGGCAAAATCCTGTTTTCTCCATCTTTCTCTACGATCGGTGCTGGGAGAACAGCTCACACCTCTCTTTTGAGTGAAAACCACAGCGGTTTGGTAAAAGCCCACAGATTCAGGGTGTTAAGCAGGGAACGAGCAGCCAGCGGGGGGTTTGGACCTCGCGCTCGTGTCCTGGTCCAGCAAGAAAAAGCTCAGGAAGAGATCTCGGCGTTGGGTTTAGGAAGCGGCAGAGACAGCGGGGCCCAAAGGCCAGCGCCGCGCGGCTGCGGCCAATGAGGGGCTTAATTACTAAAGTCCAAAATAATAATTAAGACCGAGGCAGGATGAAAACGAATTTATTTTTACAGAGCCCAGGCTGATGGAAAGAAGCTACGGGCTAACCTGTTTCCGACTCCTCGCTGTCGGAGGAGCTGGATTCGCTGCTGCTCTCGGACTCGGAGGAGGAGAAGCCCTTCATCTTGGAAGAACCGGCGATGACGTCCACCTTCTCCGCTGCAGGGAGACAACAGGGGGGTATTAATGAGGTTAATTAATGACCCCGAGTCCTCCCAACCTTCCCAGCTCCTCCCAACCTCCCTGCTCCAGGGGCCATGGAGGAACCCCCCCCGTCCAGATATCCCTACGGATGGACCCCACCGAACTCCAGCCCTGCACCTGCGCTTGGTTCCATCACTGAGCCAGGCTGAGGAGGTTCTCCAACATCTTGGAGAGACCGTTTTTTATGGGATGGAGCACCATGGGGTGTCCCCATCCAAAGCTCCGGACAGGAGCCAGGCTGGGACCGAAGCCTGGCTGCACCACACTCCTCCAGGTTGCTCCTCAACCTCCTCATCCCAAGGTGGAAAGGCCGAGTTTTATCCTGCTTTAGCCCAGACTAAAAGCAGAGGGAGCTCCCCACATCCCTGCTCGGGCCCCTCCGGAGCCGGGATCGAGCCCTGGTGCCAGGCTGGGAATTCGCTTCCTTTCAGCCGCCTCGACTCGCTGGTGGCAGGAGGCCAAGAGGGGGAAAAGCACCAAATTCCCCTTTTTTAGGAGATAAAATGAGGATAAAATTGGGCAGCTCCAAGGGAGGAGCAGCCAGAGCCCCTGGAACCTTCTCCTGACCCCTCTCCTCGCCACCAAAACCCCTCCTGCTTGGGATGACTCGTGTAAAAGAGTGTTTGTGTGGGCCTGGTCATTAATAAAGCCATGAATTTACTCCAGAAACAGGTATTAAAATATACCATAAATAAAACTGTGTACAAACCAGATATTTAAACAGAATTTATGGACATAAAAATGGATCTAAAAAGTATTTAAACAGACTAGAATATTAAAATAGATTAAATGATGTAAAAATCTATCAAAATACATGTAAAAGTCTTATCAAAATAGATTAAACTGCAAAAATCTATCAAAATATATGTAAAAATCTACGAAAATGGATTAAATAATACAAAAATCTGCCAAAATGGATTAAATGATATCAAAATCGATCGAAATGGATTAAATTATATACGAAACTATCAAAATACATGTAAAAATCTATCAAAACAGATTAAATGATGTAAAAATCTATCAAAATAGATCAGAATATTCATTAAAAAATATAAAGCAGATGCATTAAAGGAGAGGAAAACCCCTTTTTGCCTCCGGAAGCAGAGGTGGAAGCCACAGGGAATCCCGAATCCCGCCGAGCAAACGCCCTCTGTCCAACATCCATCTGGCATCCGATGGACGCCGAGGGCAGGAATTGGTTTCCCCTCCTCGTCCCTGAGGTTCATCAAGAAGATCATTAACGGGTTCAGTAATGATCGCTTGCGTTGGAGTGAACGGAACCACTTGAGGTTCTTCATAAAGATTAACTGGGATGAAAATATTGGCATTTCGATGGGATACGGGGATTAACGGCCTCGTATCCGGTAGGATTTAACACACCTTGATGCGTCGTTAGGGAACGAGTCAATTAAATACAATTAAAACCATATAAAACATTAAATAACCCCTCTTTGCCGCTACCCAACGGCACCAAGAGATGGAATCCCAGTCCCCATCCCTGTTTTCCACCCATTCCTGTCTCCAGAAGGAGGATTTGAGGAGGTACCTTGAGGTTTCCTCTTCTTCCGCAGACACGAGGTGACGTAGCGCTCCAGCTCCCGCAGCGTCGATGGCTTCAGCGTCTCAAAGTCGATCTCGATCTCGTCGGGGTTGGAGTTCTTGAGGGAGGGCTCTCGTGACTGGATGATGTGGACAACCCGGCCCAGCTTCTCGCCGGGGAGTTTGTTAATGTCCAAGCTGAGTTGCCTCTTCTCCTCGTAGGACATGGGTTTGCACTTCTCCTCCTCCTCGGACTCGTAGGCCGGAGCGGGTTTGCTGTTCTTCACCGCCACCGGCTCCTTCTTGCTACTCAAGGACAATTAGAAAAGCTCGTTATAGCCCACACCGTTAACGGCCAACGCGGCGCTGGGACCCAACACAGCCAAGAACTCGCTCTGCTTTGCCGTGCTTTGACTTCCCATCCTGGAATCCAGCACCTCCCTTAGGGATCTGGGTTAGTGGTGGACACGTATGGTTGGACTTGATGATCTCAAAGGTCTTTCCCAACCAAGAGTCCACGATTCCAGCTACAGCCGGAGCCTGGAGCTCCACCATGAGGTTGGGGTGCAGGAAACGGAGCTCCTGGACAAGGTGGTTGAGCTCAAGCGGCTTTGAGGGTCCAAAGGCTGAGTTGGCCAACCTGACCCAACCCAACCCAATGCTCGCTCTCCAAAGGCATGAGCGGCTCCAGGAGAGAATTTGGAAAAGCAAGAGCAGCTCCAGAGCAGAATTCTTTCCACCAACACTGGGATGGAGCAAAGCTCAACCGGTGCTGCCAGGAGAGGGAAGGGGTCGGGCTGTTTCCAAACCCCATGACCCCCCCAGAGAAGGAAACCCCAGAATTCCTAAAAAAATATGTTCCTAAGAAGGAAAAAAGGCAGCTGAAGGGACTCCCTGACCTTTCTGCTGGGGTTGTCCACGCTTTGGGACCGATGGGAGGTGGAGTCGTGGATGTTGACCCCACCATGGCAGCAGATTCAGTGCTAACGCAGTGAATCCATGGAGTCTGGGGAGGAAACCACCCCAGAATCGGTGATGGATGAGGGGAACAGTGCCATGGACAGGGCCTTTCCCTAAGGAATCCGTGGCTGTGCCCACCAGGCTTCACTTGGTCAGGATCTCCATGATCTTCATCGTTATTTCCCTCTTCTTTAATTCCACCTCATTAGAGCCAAATCCACCAAATCTGGGATCAACCACTTGGATCCACCTTCCCTTCCGGCCGCTGAGTAGCACAGACTCGACTCTGGGCACCTCATCTCCTGATTTAAACCCTCCAGCTTCCAAAAAATGGGAAAGGGAGGGAAAATCAAGAGGATTCCAGGGCCTGAGATCCAAGAGTGACTTCACGTGGGCCTTTCCCCCTCTCTCGTACTCGACAGCCACACGGAAAAGCATCAGCTCCAAGAAAACAAAGCTGAACCTCTGGACTTGACCCTTGGGCCCTACCAAAGGGGGGAACTCATCAAGAAGCCTGCGTATAATTAAGTTAATTAATAAAGGGAAATAACAAATGGGTGGTGAAACGTTAAGGATTGTGGGATGGAACAGGGAGAGGCTGACCTGGAGGCACTGGCGTTGCTGTTGCTCTTCTTGGTCTTCTTGGAGGGCGGCTCCTTGGCTTTGCTCTTCTTGGCGTCTTCCAGCTCCTCCTTCTTTTTGTGCTTCTCCTTCTTCTTCTCCTTCTTGTCCTTCTCCTTTTTCTTTGGTTTGTTCTGCTGTGGCTGGGACAGGGCTGCCAGCTGCTCGTGCACCGCTTTCAGCTGGGGGAGACACACGAAGGAGATCAGAACCGCTCGGCACCACCTCCTCCTCCTCCTCCTCCTCCTCCTCCTCCTCATTAATTAACTTCACCCTCCCTAACGCTTCCGTATCCTCCCTCGTTAATTAAGTTGGTTCTTCCAGAGCTCCATCACACCACAACTCCAAAGGTTGAGGTGTTGACCACTGCAACATCTTGCTGGGTATCTCCAGGGCAGAAGTGGGCTGCTGGCTTCATCAGCGCTAACGACACCGCGAGTGGGGAGGTTGTGGGAGCTCGTTGCTGCACAACCGGGAAGTCTACGGCTTTGAGCAAAGCCCCCAAGCCCACCACATCCAAGAAGGACACGTTGGACACCCCCAACCCACCACGACGGAGGCGATACCTGCTCCTGGAGCTCCGCTAACCGCTGGGCTCGCTCCTCCTCCGAGTCATCCGAGGAGCTGTCGCTGTCGGAGGAGCTGTCGCTGCTGCTGTCGCTCGAGGAAGGGGGAGCCACCTTGGTGGGAGGTGGCACCACCACGGGAGAAGAAGCTGGGATCACAGGTTCTTCTGGCTCATCCGGCATCTTGGCGAAGCGCATCTCGAACACGTCCTGGAAACACAGGGGAAAACCAAGGCCTGGATTGGCAGAGCAGGGTTGGGATCTCCAGGCTGTTCTTCCTTATGGACTCTACCAAAGGAACCAACAACACAATGTCACGTGTCGTGGACACAGTAATTCCCTGAAAGCTCCAAGTCCACGTGGAATCTTGACCCTCTCCAAGATGGTTTGGGGGGCAAAATTTACCGGCAAGAAGGACAAGACCCACATAAATGCTGGATCCTCCAAGTTCTTGAGATCTTCATGGAGAGCTCAGGGCAGGAACAGCAGCCGCTGCTCCATGGTTGCAATCCCATCTTCCCTTTCAGCCTGCCTGGATCTTCCCAACCCACAGCCCATGAAAATCACCTCGACCCAACCCCGACACCTCACAAGGACATTTCCCGTTATCCTTAAGAGTCAGGATGCGAAGCCGGTTTAATTCCAGTTATGCCAGTGATGTGAACATCTTTGTTCCACCTAAAGCCAAGATGAAAATCCATTTCCACTCAAATCCAGGACAAGGCAGCTGGGTGGGACCCCCTGGTGGTGTCTGGAGTCTGCCTGCACCTCCAGTACCCAGCGACTCCACACAAAGGCAGAGATGTCCATGGTTTTCCTTTCCCAGAAGGGGAACGAGAGCCACTTGCACCCAGAAAGAGCTTTTTGGGTTCCACCTTGCGACAGGCAAAGCACTTCCAGACACAAAACGCCAATTTTCTTCATCTCCTGCAAGCTGAGGCCTGGGAATGGGCTCGATTCCCAGCTTTTTGGGGTTCAGAAGTCAGGAGCTTAATTCCAAACTCAGCAACTTGCCCTGGACTCTGTATGGAGCCCAGCGACTCCCAGGCAACTCCAGCCATGGTGGGAAGGACAACCTGGAGGTGACACAGGTGTCGGTGTCCATCTCTTCCATAAAAAAAGAAGGAGAACTCCTCCTCCTGCCCTGAGGCTGCCCTTCTAGTCTATGGCTACTGCTAATTTTCCTCTTTTCCGTGTCCTGTGTGTGTGGCACAAACTTCCTGGAGAAGACCCAGGCTGATTTCCAACCCCATGGACCTGAGTCTGGAGTCACACCACCAATCCAAACCCAAACACCTCCTGATACCAAATCCAGTCGATTTAATCCATCACTTGGCCATGGCAGCGACGTTTTCCTTCCCAAAAGGTCCTGGTTCTTCCAGTTCAGGCTCAACTTTGTGACTTTAGGGACCTCCACACCCTTGATTTTTCCACCTTCCTTCCTAAACGCGAGCAGGAAGAAGCTGCTGGACCACAGCTCCCCATCTTCAGCTCCTCAGGCCTTCAGCCAGGGCTTTTCATGGCAGGGATGCTCCACCAGCGCAGCGCTTCCTCCCCAATTCGATCCCTTGCTCTCCAATTCGATCGCTTTCTCCCCATTTTCATTGCTTTTTGCCCAATTCAATCCCTTTCTCCCCAAATTCAATCCCTTTCTCCCCAAATTCAATCCCTTTCTCCCCAAATTCAATCCCTTTCTCCCCAAATTCAATCCCTTTCTCCCCAAATTCAATCCCTTTCTCCCCAAATTCAACCCCTTCCTCTCCAATTCAACCCCTTCCTCTCCAATTCAACCCCTTCCTCTCCAATTCAACCCCTTCCTCTCCAATTCAACCCCTTCCTCTCCAATTCAACCCCTTCCTCTCCAATTCAACCCCTTCCTCTCCAATTCAATCCCTTTCTCCCCAATTCAATCCCTTTCTCCCCAAATTCAATCCCTTCCTCCCCAAATTCAATCCCTTCCTCTCCAATCCAATCCCTTCCTCTCCAATCCAATCCCTTCCTCTCCAATTTCATTACTTTTTCCCCAGTTCAATCCCTTTCTCCTCAATTTTCCTTCCTACTCCAACAAAAACCTCAGAGGACACCAAGATGACACCACCGAACGACGCGAGCGTTTAGCGGAGCCAACGGGGGGCTCCTCGCAGCACTTCTGCCCCAGAATTACCATTTTTTAACCATTTTCCACCAGGTTGGCTTTTTTCCCGTTATTTCAAGCCGCCACGGCCCTCGCGCTGGAGAGGGAAGCGGAGAGAGAAGTCGGTGTCCACCAGAAACCGGAGACCGCGCCAAGGCGTGTCCTTACCTGCAGCTTCCGCGCCATGGCCACCACCTCGTGGTCGGCGGGGTTGTACTTGTAGCAGTTGGAGAACATCAACCGGACGTCCGCCGCGAATTCCTGAGCATCCCGGTATTCCCGGTTCTCCAGTTTGGACTGGAAAGGAGAAGGAAAAAAAACCAACACAGCTGTGCTGTGAACAGGGCAAAGGCATCAAATCCATCAAGGAATAAATCCAGCGCGTGGCACCCATGGACGGCGCGTACGTGTTGCCTCCTTATGTTGGAATGACTGGTTTTAGTCAAAAGAGGACTATTTTTGGTCAAAAGAGGACTAATTACAGTCAAAAGACAATTAACTTTAGTCAAAAGATGACTGGTTTTGATCAAAAGGCGACCAATCCTAGTCAAAATACATCTTGGGGATGGTTTATGAAAGAATCGAGCTGACTACGACCACCCCCAGTGCTGTCCCAGAGGACCACGTGCTCTCCAAGCCACCCTCTTGCTGTCTATGTCATAACCCAAGAGCTGTTTCATCTGTGTGGACGGTCTATGGGAGACAGGAGACACCAGGATGGTCCCTCCCCCAGTGATGGAAGATGACAACTCCCCCTGTGGATGCAGGGGATGGGATTCGGCCACTTCACCTCCTTTCAACCACCCACCCTTCCTCCAGGAACCATTTGGTTCTCCACTTGGACCTCTGCCCTTTGAGGGGATGGATCGGCTCTACTCCTGCCTCCTCCTGTCCAGGGCCTAACGGAGCTGGGGGGACCAATCTGTGTGGAGACCCCTCATCCCCGTGATGATGACACCCAGCTGTGGCAACACCAGCCGAGCCAAGAGAAGCCTCACACCTCCCTCTCCCTCCCTGGGAACGCGGGATTGAGTTGGACAACCAGCAGATGGAGAACGTCCAACAGCTGCCACAGCGACGTCTGCCAAGGGTGAGCTCAGGCACCTCGGCAGCCACACACGTGCGAGACCCAACGCTCCCCAGGGGCCGGCCCGGAGGAGGACAGAGAATCCCAAAAGCAAAGTTTTAACCTGACATCTGCAAGGTTTGGCCCACCAAGAATGCTGGATTTGATGATCTTAAGAGGTCTTTTACAACCTTAACGCTCCTATGACAAGATCCCACCGGTCCGAAATGCCACAGCAAAGGAAGAGCCATGACCCTCTCGTTGGCTTCAGCACTGGTGGAACCTCAGCGAGGAGTGGGATGTGGGAAGACAAAGTTGCCTCCTCTGGGCTTTGAAAGGTTGGCCTGAATCAGGTGAGGCTGGAGCTGGAGATCAACCCAAACCTCCTGCACGGGCGCCCATCGCTTCGTCAAGGAGTGAACGATTCTCGAAAGAGGACGAAGGTTTGGTGGGAGGAGTTTGACATCAGGAATTAACGCTCGAGAATGAACAAGTTGAGGTTTCTGAGCTAAAAAGTTGGACCTCAAAATCATGAATTCACGTTTTGAGGGGAAACGTGGATAAATTTGCAGTCACTTTTGAAAATTAAACAATTCCAATAATTCACATTTCAAGGAGAAACGTGGAGCAATCTGCAGTCGCCTTTGAAAATCAAGGAGCTCCCTGTGCTGAGCAATGGAGGACTTAGACCCAATTTCAGGATGGGCCTTTATTTTGAAAAGAGTTGAAACTTGGATTGGTTTGACTCAAATCTGCTGATTTTTGCTCTCTGAGGCCACCTCCTGGGCTCAAAGAAATTGGAATATTTACAGAGTAATGGAAATGTTCTATAAAAGCCCCACACGAGCGGCTCCCAAGCCCTCCTGGAAGGAGTCCAGCGGGTTTGTTTTTCCCAGCTGTCCTGATTAAGAGCAAGAGGTGGAGAAGTCAAGACAGTCTGGAGAAGAGAAGGCTCTGGAGAGACCTTAGAGCAGCTTCCAGTAGGGAAAGGGGCTTCAGGAAAGCTGGGGAGGGGCTCTTGATCAGGGAGTGCAGGGATAGGATGAGGGGAACGGTTTTGAGCTGCAAGAGGGGAGATTGAGATGAGATCTTGGGGAGAAATGTTCTCCTGGGAGGGTGGGGAGGCCCTGGCCCAGGTTGCCCAGGGAAGTGGTGGCTGCCCCATCCCTGGAGGTGTCCAAGGCCAGGTTGGATGGGGCTTGGAGCCCCCTGACCCAGTGGGAGGTGTCCCTGCCCATGGCAGAGGGGTTGGAACTGGATGGACTTTGAGGTCCCTTCCAACCCAAACCATTCCATGATTCTACGAAGAGACCAAATGTCCCAGAAACCTACGGCCAAGATGAACCTGGCAGACGCCCGAAGGCGCCCACTCCGCGTGTGTGGGGTGAAAATCCCCTTTTCTCTGCTCCAACCCCACCCTCCACCTCCCAGAAACCTGTCCTTACTTTGATTGTGCTCAGATCCATGGGATGTTTGATGATATCGCAATAATCGTGCAGTCCCAGGGCTTCCACGTCCACAGGTTTGTAGAAAGGCCAAGCGTAGGCCGCGTGCTTCTTGGCAAACATCTCCTTGATGATCCCACTACAGTATTTCAGCTGCTCTGATGTTTTGCTGCTCTTCTCCACCGCGTGCTGTTGGGAGTCAGGAACGTCCTTCTTTGGAGGCTTCACCGGGCGGCTGCTTTCCCGCCGGGGACCCATCTTGGTGGCCTTGCTTTCGGCGGGCAGCGATGAGGATTCATGGATTGGGTCGATGGTGGTTGGCGTCGTCGTGTCCGCTTTCCTCTTCACCCCTTTCTTTGTCTACAAACCAAGCAAAGAAAGCAACATCACACTGGGCATCATGGTTTGGCTTCGACCGAGTTGGATTTCTCATAGCGTTGACCATTGCTGGTGACTCACAGCAACGCTACAGGAAGGGCACTGGAAGCCCCTTCCAAAAGTATTCGAATCCTGTGGATCTGCATTGAGCTCAACAAGGAGGAATCAGCTCTACTGAGCAAACCAGAAGAATCCTCTGTCAGACCAGCGAAGGTCCAGGACAGGAATCACCTCAGCAAGGTGAGGTTTCCTTCCCAAGTCAAAAGATGCTCGAGGGAGGTTTTAACGGGATGAAGGGGGTTTCCATGAAATCCAAGGGTGGGAGTGGTGTCCTTGGCCATGGCAGGAACTAGATGACCTTTAAGGTCCTTTGCAACCCAACCCATCCCATGATTCCATGGTTCCAGGGATCCATCTCATTTCACTTTAAGTGGTGACACTGAAGGTCATCACGTTTCTCAAACCATGATTTTTTTGACCAAACTTCGGCCATTTGCCTTAAAACAAGACTCCAGCAGCAAAGCAAAGGGTGATCGCTAGACCAACAGTGGCGTTTCCACACCGTGAAGACCATTTAAACCATCACGTTAAGATAAAACGTGTGTTGGAGGTGTTCAAGGCCAGGCTGGATGGGGCTTGGAGCCCCTGATCCAGTGGGAGGTGTCCCTGCCCATGGGGTTGGATCTGGATGGAATCTGAGGTCCCTTCCAACCCAACTCATCCAAGGATTCTATGATTCCAGCCTGATCCAGCAGAAGGTCTCCCTGCTCATGGTAGGGAGGTGGAACTGGATGGGCTTTGAGGTCCCTTCCAACCCAACCCATTCCACGATTCCATGGTTCTCCTGGAAGGGGGGGAGGCCCTGGCCCAGGTTGCCCAGAGCAGTGGTGGCTGCCCCATCCCTGGAGGTGTCCAAGGCCAGGTTGGATGGGGCTTGGAGCCCCCTGATCCAGCGGGAGGTGTCCCTGCCCACAGTACGGAGGTGGAACTGGATGGGCTTTGAGGTCCCTTCCAACCCAACCCTTTCCATGGCTGATGATTCCAGTTAGGGAATCGCTCACCTTCACCGGTTGGGCGGGCGTTGGGATAACGGGAGGGTGAGGCTGGATGGGTTGTGGAACCGGGGCCGGCGGGATGGGGGCCTGGGGAGCAGGCGGAGGCGGCGCCGGAGGCTGAGGAGGCACCACCGTCATGATCGGGGTCTGGACGATGAGGTCGGGGGTGACGGGAGGGAAGGGATGAGGCGTCTGCGCCGACTGCAGGCTCTGCTGCGGCGCCTGCGGCGGCGCCGGCGACGAGGCCTGGGCGGCGTTTGGTACCGTGGAGGAGCCTGGCTTGGACGTCACTGCCAGGAGAAAGAGCAGAAGGGGTTGAGATCCTTCAAAGTCAACGGGAAATGCAACCGACGCTTCGCAATGAAACCACTGAACGAACACATCTCGTTAGAGAACTGAGATCCCACGGTTCCCAGTCTTCAGGACAAAGGCTCGTGGTGTTTTCCTTCATGGATCAACAGGTGAAACAGTCAAAAGCTCAAGAACTGGGCCACCACCCGACCGGAAAAAGATTGGGATCAGCCCAACGGCTCCTCTTTTCCCTTCCCACCAGTTCTCACAGGACGGAGAAGGAGTTGAGCCCATCTTTCCCTGCCTGCCCTTTCCTCCCAGACTACAGTTCTTGACCATCCTCATTCTGGAGCTCAAACTGGGCAGCTCTTCCCTCAGGAGCGACTTTGTCCTCCTTTATCTAGAGGAGGTTCTTCTTGGTGATTTAAGTCACTACTGTGGAGGGCTGGAACTGGATAATCTTTATGGTCCCTTCCAACCCATTCCATGGTTCCATGATCTTTAAGGTCCCTTCCAACCCAAGCAATTCCATGGTTCCATGATCTTTAAGGTCCCTTCCAACCCAAGCCATTCCATGGTTCCATGACCTTCAAAGGACCCTTCCAACCCAAACCATTCTATCATTGTCCAGGGGAAACCCCCCTCTTCCCACCCCATTTGAAAGGCTCAACACAAAAAGTCAACACCAACAGCCACAATGATCCCACACTTAGCATTAATTAACATCCCAATTAACAGGTCCCTGTATTGGGTCAGGTGCTCAAGGCTCCAAGCAAAGCCAACCGTGGCTCAACGGCCGATGCTGTGCCGACGGGTGGCCATACCTGCTTCCTTCCTGGCGCGGCCCCTCCCCTTCGTCTGCGCGATGACGATCTCCGTCTCCTCCTGGGTCATCTCGGAGATTTTCTGCAGGAAAAGCTTCTCCAGAGCTTCTGCCATTAAGACGATGTCATCCCCTGGCTGGAGGGAAGAGAATGACAAGACCTGAGTTGGAAGGGACTCACAAGGCCCATCCAGTCCAATCCCTGTCCCGTAGGACAAACCCAACGTTCACCCCGTGGGGCTGAGGGGGTTGGTCAAACACTTCTGGAATATTCAGGCTGTGACTGCTTCCCTGGGGAGCTGTTCCAGGGCTCCACCACCCTCTGGGGGAAGGACCTTCTCCTGATGTCCAACATCTTCTGCCATCCCCTGGAGTCCTGTCCTTGGTCACCAGAGAGAGGAGCTCAGCGTCTGCTCCTCCTCCTCCCCTGGGGAGGAAAGAGGAGACGGCAACGAGGTCCCCCCTCGGTGTCCTCTTGGCTGAGCAGACCCAGTGCCTTCAGCCTCTCCTCACACATTTCTCCTCCAGACCCTTCACCTTTGTGGCCTCCTCTGGACACTCTCCACTCCTTTGACGTTCATCCAAAACTGAACACAACATTCCAGGTGAGGCCTCTCCGGAGCGGGACAATCCCCTCCCTCGCCCGGTGGGCGATGCCATCTTGATGCCCACCCCCCTCCCCCCCCCGGATACGGTTGCCCTCTTGGCTACCAGGGCTCACTGCTGGCTCGTGGTCACCTGGCCATCAACCAGAGCCTTCCGGGGCTGCTCTCCAGCCTCTCGCTCCCAGGTCTTTGGGGACACCCAGGGTTGATGTGTCCCAGGTGCAGAACCCAACGCTTGCCCTTGTGAAACTCCAGACGGTTGGCGATGGCCCAGCTCTCCAACCTGCCCAGATCCTTCAACAAGACCTTCCCTGCCCTCCAGAGTGTCAACATCTCAAGAGGGACACGTCAGGAACGACACACATGGAACCCATCCCATTTCATGAACACAGAGCTGACATTTTGCTCCAGCAACTCTTTCAGAAAGAGGACTTGGCATTCCCACCCTCCTCAGTGCGGCTCCTTCCGATACGGCCCCGCGGACGGGACCCAATACACGGATAAATCCTCACCCTGAGGTCCTTTATCTTCTAGACAAACCCAAACAATGGGCAAGGACATCCCCAAGGAGATGTTACTGGAGGACAAACCCACGCGTGGAGCAAAGACCACGTTCCAAATGAAGGTAGGAAGAAAACAGGGAAAAAGGAACATTCCCACACACGAGACCTTGGTGGGGATCATGGAAGAGGCCTCTTCGTGGAACATCAGGGTAGGGGATGAAAAAAGCTCGGTGGGGGCTTGTGAGGGCATTTCCACCCTGGAAAAGGAGGATTATATGGAGGAAGTTGGTTGTTGTGAGCCCTTCATGCTCCTGGATCAGCGTGGAAGGAGAGGACAGCACTGAGTGGTGCTGAGAGATCCAGAGGAGAAGCCAATGGCCACGGAGGACAGAAGGGAGGAACGCTAGGGTGGATGGGATCTCCTTCTTCCACTGGATCAGGTTGCTCCAAGCCCTATCAACCTGGCCTTGAACACCTCCAAGGATGGGGGCAGCCAAAACTTTCCTGCCCTCTGGAGCTGATCAGGAAGGAAGCCGGGAAGAGGAGACACCGTGGTCGGAGAACGTGGCAGAAGACGTCAGGTGAAGCCTTGCAGAGCCAACCCTCACTCCAGCTGCATCCCGTTGGCTCCAACCAGTAAGGGTCACGGCCAAGGAGATGGATTTGAAGGACCAGAATGGCTCAGGACTATTGGGAACCAACCAGAAAGGTTGGGTGCAAACTTGAGAGGAAGAGGAGAAAAGGTCACAGCTCACGAGGACGAAGCAGTGGGGATGGAGGGGAAAAGACCTATGAGAAACGATGAGCAGAAACCAAATGGGAACCAGAACGCCCCAACAAATGGTGGAAAGGGTGGAGTGGCTGGGAAGGAGAAGGATGAGAAGGATGAGGCTCCGGTCACGGCTCGTGGACTCCAAGAAGGGCACCAAACCCTCCGTTAGGTGCTGTCCTCTCGCTGCGTAACACAACAAGAGAGCATCTTGTGCTCCAACAGCCTGGTCCCACCTCCGAGATCCTCTCCAGCTCCTTGTCCACCACCACAGGGTGGACACACCACCACCAGCTGGCCCACCACCACCAGCCGTGGGGAGGCCCTGGGATGCTCCTCACCCCTCGCTGCACCCCAGGAAGCTCCACAACTGTTTATAAACAGGTTTCTGGGATGCTTCTGAGAGTCTCCTACAAGGCCAAGGCCAGGCAGGACAAACTCAACGCGTCCCTCCGTATGTCCCTGTTTTTTTTCCCTAAGGATTGCAGTTTCAATCCAGCCTTAATCCAGCTTCTTAACAAAGCCGGGGAAAACAGGAAGCACAGATGCACTCCCCAAGCATGTTCGTGGCTCTGCTCAAGTCAAACCCTACGAAAATCATAAAAATCCACTTTTCAGACCAAAAAAAGAAGAAGAAATCCTGCCCGGATTGACGGCCAACGACTCTTCCACAGGGAAGACTGCGGAGCCACTGCCGTTGGCATCTCCATTCTCGGCACTGGACGGACACCCCAGAGCTCCCATCACTTTAATCCTGTTGGGTTTCCTTATCTTTCCTTATAAGGAGCCTTTGGAAGGAGCGACGCCGGCGTTTCCACCCCGTTCCAAGAAGGATTTTCCTTGGAAAAAGGTGGATGTGGGAACGTTCCGTACCTTGTTGTAGATGTAGCAGTTTGTAAACATCGTGTTAAAATCCTGGATACATTCTTGAGCGTTCCAGTAGTAGTTGTTCTCCAAGCGTTTCTTTATTGTTCCCATGTCCATCGGAGTTTTAATTATCTTATAATAATCCTGCAAAGGGAAAGGGGGAAAAGTCAACGGGAGAACCGGAAGGATGTGTTGTCACAGAGAGAAAGGAGTTGGGATCGCTCTGCCTCATCCCCAAACCCACCTGGATGAGACCCCCTTCAAGCCCAGCGGAGATTCAGCTCCCAGAATTCCTCCCCATCAGCTGGGATTGTCATAGAAACATGGGATGGGATGGGTTGGGTTGGGAGGGACCTCAAAGCCCATCCAGTTCCTCTGCCACGGGCAGGGACACCTCCCACTGGGTCAGGGGGCTCCAAGCCCCATCCAACCTGGCCTCGGACACCTCCAACCCACGTTTGATCTCAACATGGTGGCTTAAATGATCTTCACGGTGTAGAAACGGCACCATTGGTCAAGCCCTTTGCTTTGCTGCTGGAGCCTCATTTTAAGGTGAAGGGCTGCAGTTTGGCCAAAAACCCCATGGTTTGAGAAACACGTGACCTTGTGTGGCACCAGTTAAAGTGAAATGGGATGGATTCATGAAATGGTTCGGGTTGGAAGGGACCTCAAAGGGACCTGAACCATTCCACAATTCTATGTATGGACTTGGTATTCAGAAGGAAAACGGCCAAGCGAGGTGGGAGCTCCGATGGGAGCTCCGAGGACCCCAACCAGATATTTGTGGAGGAGCTGCTGCCGTGATTTACAACAACAAACATCCCTAATTATGCTCAGATTTCTCCCAGCTCCTTGGGTTCTCCTCTGCCACCTCCCGTTGGGAACCACCGCCTCCTCCCATGGCCTCTACTTACAGGGAGGTTCAGTTTGACGGCGTCCACGGGCTGTTGGAAAGGCCACGCAAACTGGTGCTTCCAGAGGGTCTTCAGCACCACCTTGAGAAGGTATTGCAGCTGGTTGGTCTGGCGCTTGGGTTTGTTGGGGTTGGAGGTCTCCGGCGGCGGCGGATTTACGCCCACGACGCTGCCTTGCTGGGGCTGAGCCTGTGACTGCGCCGTAGACATCTGGGTGGCCTCCAGTCCGTCCGCCATCACCGGCAGATTCCTCAGTCTTGTTCCAGGGCCGCTCTCTGCCGACATGCTATTGATCCCATTGCATTCCTCACCGGACACCCTGCGGGGCGAGGAGGGAAGAGATCAAGTCAACCCCAGCCTTGAGGTGCTGGGTTACAAACTGACCGGTGGAGCTCCACCAACCAGCCCTTGCAACCCACTCAATGATGTCAATGTTGAACGTTCTGGGGGGGAAAAAAGGATATTCCAAGGCAATCTGTCACCTCCTCCACACCAGGCACTGGTGTTGCCTCTGCTCCTCAGCGAGGCTGAGTCTTACCCCTGTTGTGGCCTAATTTGGTCAAGGAGGACTCCAAGGTTCTCCATCAAGAGCCTCTGTTGCCTTAACGAGGCTCTAATTGAGGAAAACCCTGCTCACTCTCAGCTCCAGGGTTGGGTTGGTCAGTGATGGGAAGAGAAGTTTGTATTGGCCAACATTCAGCTCAAGCTAACGGAGCGCGGAATCCCATCCAGAGCTTCCAGCTCCAATGTCATAGAAGCATGGAATGGTTTGGATTGGAAGGGACCTTAAAGATTGTCCAGTTCCATGCCCCCTTCCACGGGCTGGGACCACCAGACCGGGCTGCTCAAGGCCCATGGAACCTCTCTCCTCCCAGCTTCCCATTTGCTCCCAGTTATCTTTCCCAGTTGGACTCCAACCACGCCACAACCTGGAGCCCACGTGGATCGCCCTTCTCTTGCAAAATTCCGGGGAGGTGCTGGCTCCTCCAAGTTGGGAATTCAAGGGAAGCTGTGGAGCGAGGAGCTGCTTGGATGGAGGAGGCCAAGCGGAGGCAACGCGGTCGCTCGCTGTGGTGACATTACCTGGTAGGATACATGGCCGTGTGACTGCCCCGAACCGCTGCCGAGTCAGAGGTCGCCTGGCTTCTCCATGGAACCTTCCGGGGCTCCAGGCACAAATGCCCTCAGACACCGTATCTGATGGAACAAACACAGAGCAATTAATCTGAGACATCCACAGAGCCCTCCAAAGCGGTCCCGGAAGCAAAGGAGTCACCCAGGGAAAAACAAGGAGCCGGCACTCGGATTGAAGGTGTTTTTCCACCTTTAGGTCGTGCTCCTTCCTGAAATCCATAATTCCAGGGCCTGCAGCCAACTGGTTCCCTCTGCTCCCCAGAACTCAACAGCACTCCCAGCACCAGCCCTATGGAGAAGGCCAGGAATTTCCTGTTCTTAATGAGCAGAGACAACATTTTGCCATCCATTTAATTCCTTCCCCTTCCACCTAAAAACGAAGTCTCCAACCACCCGCCCTGGTCATTGGGATTTGGGATCAATTTAGTCCTTTATTTCCACAATGCCACCTAAATTATGGATCATTAATCGAATCCGTATGACAGACTGGGCAAGAGGCGGCATTCCATGCAGATTCCCCTCATTCCAGAGGGTTAACAACACCCAAACACGGCTCTCCCTTCATCTGTGGATCAGGGAAATAATGGATGAGAAAGGGATCGTTAATCCAGAGTTGGAAAACCCAGACGGCACTGGCTCGGGCTCTGGTGACCCCAGGAAGCCTCCGGTGACCTCACTAAGGTGGCCCCGCGCTGTCACCTTCTTGTTTGACAGAAAACAACACATTTATTTATGGGAATGTGGGAAAATTGGGAAAACCACTCACTTGATTACAGTAATTAACATTTAGAGCTTCGTTAGGCACAGGAAGTGGGAGCTGGGACCTCGCTGGGGCAGTTCTGAGTGCAGAGATCCAGGATGGTGCTCTCTGCTCCCGCCCACATCCACGTGATCTTAATTCCTCCTGCCAAGAAAATTCCTGGGTATTTTTTTCCCCCCGGGGAAGAGGCCGGAAGGGATCGGGGCTGCCGTGCGGCGCGGAACCTGCAGAGGGAACCGCCAGGCCAGGAGCAGCCCCAGGATGGACATCGGCTTCTGCATCCTGGGGGACTGGGATGGAGGGAGAGGGGGGGAGACATGGATGGAGGGAAAGGGGGGAGACAGGGATGGAGGGAGAGGGGGGAGACAGGGATGGAGGGAGAGGGGGGAGACAGGGATGGGGGGAGAGGGGGGAGACAGGGATGGGGGGAGAGGGGGGAGACAGGGATGGGGGGAGAGGGGGGAGACAGGGATGGGGGGAGAGGGGGGAGACAGGGATGGGGGGAGAGGGGGGAGACAGGGATGGGGGGAGAGGGGGGAGACAGGGATGGGGGGAGACAGGGATGGAGGGAGAGGGGGGAGACAGGGATGGAGGGAGAGGGGGGAGACAGGGATGGGGGGAGACAGGGATGGAGGGAGAGGGGGGAGACAGGGATGGAGGAGGCCCATAGGGAGCCTGGATCCAACGTCAGAGTGGCTCCGAGGGCAAGGAGCAAAACTGGCTCGTGGAAATGGAGCAAGAACAGCTGAAAATGAGCAGGAAATACTGAAAATGAAGCAATCTGCATCGATTCCTGCTCTGGGACGAGAGGATCTGCTCGGGAAGCGATTGCTAAGTAGGAACCACGTTGGATCGATCTCGCCCAGTGGATTTGGGGCTGAAGGGCTCCCTCTGGGGGTCTCCTGGAGAGCTCAGTGCCTGGAAGCCCCTTCAGGTTCTGAAAGGTCCCTGCGAGGTCCCCCTGGAGCCTTTTCCTCTCCAGGCTGAACAACCCCAACTCTCATAGCAGAGGTTCTCCAGCCCTTGGAACATCTCCGAGGCCTCCTCTGGACCTGCTCCAACAGTTCCACCTCCTTCTTGTTCAGCTCTCACCCCACAGCGCCGCTTCCCACCACGGAGCACTTCCCATTTGGAATTCCATTTCAGTTTTGAGCTATTCCCTGCAGGAAGGAGCCGGTGGAATCCTCGCTCCGGCCTGGGGTGGGAGTTTCCTCCCTAGTGTGACTCTGTGGTTGGATCCCCCAACGGGATCTGTGCCAGCGGGAAGCACGCAGGGGATTTCGGATTTACTTTTCCATCTGACCGAGTTGCAGCACCAGCATCGGTTGGATCCGCTTCAGTGCCGTTATCCACATCCCTAATCCCTGCTCCGGTGCCCACAGGGATGCTGACCTCTGCTTCCTTACTCTTCTCCATGTGGATGTTATCCCAGCACTTCCTGGCTCCCCTTGGCTCTGCTGGGTCCTTCCTGTACCCCACAGGATGCGTTCGGGAGTCGGATGCAGAATTCCACGCTCTGCACCCAGCAGGTTCCCATGGAGGAAGCTCCAGAGGGCTCTGATTTATCCCTGTGCCCTAAACAGAGCTTCCCTCTTGATTTCTGGGATGTCTGAGCCACGGGAACACCAGGAAAACTTCTCACGTTTATTCTGTCATCGCCACTGTTCTGGGGGGAGCAGCTCTTTCCAGGCTCATTTTTCCCTGCCTCCAAGGCTCAAATGCAACATTAAAGTGGATTCTGAGTGGTTTTACAGGGATGGAGGAGCTGGAATGGCCACAGATCCATGTGTTCACACCACAACCCCCGGCCGCTTCCCACGAAACGCGGCCCCAACCATGGAAACCAGCCCTGCCACATGGATTTTGCCGCATTCCAAAGGGCAGAGCAGGATCTGCACGTGCTGTATCCTGTGATCCTTGTATCCCGATACTGCTACGAACCCATGGATAACAGGAGGCAAACGGAGGGGTTGACCCAGCATCACCTGTCCAAGGCCGAGGGGTGGACACGTCCGAGGAGCTGCCACCCGGCTCAGCCTCCGGGTGTTGATGCACAGAACGTTCCCAGGGAATATTTTATCGGCTTCCTCCCCCGGCTCAGCGCGGCCACGGATTCTGTTTCACAACACAAACAGATCCGCTCGGCACCTGCAGCCTCCAAGGGGTGATTTATTCCAGAACCGTTCCCTATCAAGCGTTCGGTGGGAATTCAGGGATGAAGAGTCACTGCCCGGGTCCCATCCGGTGGGATCAGTGAAGATGCCCCCAGTGAGAGCGAGGGATGGGTCCCTTCTCCGAGATACTGAGGGGAATTTGAGGTCCCACGAATCCTCCTGTGACATCAAGGTCCAACACTGCCTGTGGAGCAGAGCCCACACTGGAACAGATCCTGAAGGAAGGAACCCACGGGAAGGACCCACGTTGGAGCAGTTCCTGAAGGAATGAATGAATCCATGGGAAGGCCCCACGTTGGAGCAGATCCTCAAGGAAGGAACCCACGTTGGAGCAGTTCCTGAAGGAATAAATGAACCTACAGGAAGGACCCAGCCAGAGGAGCTCCTGAAGGAATGAACTCACGAGAAGGACCCACGCTGGAGCAGTTCCTGAAGGAAGGAATGAACCCAAGGGAAGGACTCACGTTGAAGCAAATCCTCAAGGAATGAATGAACCCACGGGTAGGACCCACGTTGGAGCAGTTCCTGAAGGAAGGAATGAACCCACAGGAAGGAGGTGTTCTAGGATTTGGGTTTATTTCTCCTTATCCCACTCCAATTCAATGGGCAAGAATCACATGGATTCCCCAGATTCCATCTGATCTCCTGGTCTCCCCTGACTCCCAAGCCTCTCTCCGCATTCCTCTCCCGGTTCCATCCAACCCTGGCACACCAAGACAGACAGACAGAACCCCAGGTCCCGCGTGCAGGTGCCTACACGACTCAGAAGAGTTCTTGAGAAGAGGTTTATCCATCCTAAGTCACACAAATGACTTCTTTTACCCATTCCAGGCCAAATCCAAGCTGGAATCCGAGCATGAGGCCATTCCCATCCTCGTGGTTTGGGAACCAAAGGGATCTGCTGCCCACTCTCTGCTCACGCCTGCAGGAGCTGCTCTTTTCCAGAAAAGAAGAAGCTTTTCCCCACTTTCCCTCTTGTTGTCCAAGAGAAAAGCAAAACCCTCGGAGATAAAGGCATTCTGGGAGAAGCTGGAGAGTGAAAATAAGGATTCTCCCACCGGAGACGCCAGGAAAGCAATCGCTGATCGTGTCCAAGGCACGACAAAACCCCTGGAGATGATCGTTATCAGAGATGATAAATTATCAGAGATGATAAATTATCAGAGATGATAAATTATCAGAGATGATGAATCTCCCACTTTGCCAAAATCTTCAGATATCACAAAGCCAATCAATGCTTTAAAGCTGAAGCTGGGAAAACTCAACAAGTTGAGATAATTTTCCTCATTTGCAACCTTTCTGGGCAAACCACCAGGAACAAAACGGGTCCAGAAGGGCGAGGTCTGGGCAAAGGCACCAAACCCATCCTGGTTGTGTCCCGTTTTTCCGAAGCCAGGTGGAATAACCCCCTGAAGCCCTGCATAGTGCTGTTTGAAGGGCATCCTTGATGGAAGCAGGCTCCCAAACACCCCAACAGAGTGGGAAGCGGCCGAATTCGGAGCGGTGGCAACTCTCCTGCACCCACTCAAAGGGGCAGGGGAGCCAAACCTCGTGTCCGACGTTCCTGAACACCAGAGAAACACACCAGGAAAGAGCCAATTCCCGTTTATTCTCCACGTGTGAAGATCCTCCCTGACCTGGCGCTCTCAGCTCTTCCTTCCTCTCATCTTCCCTGCTGGAATCAGCTTCCAGGTTTAAAAAACCTTCACTTAATGAAGCAACAAGACTATTGAGTTGGATGCAGCCCTAACGAAGCACAAGGTTCCTTCTCACCCGCTCTCTTCTCCTCACTTGTGCCAGGGAACTCCTGATGGTAAATCCAGCAAATCCAGCGTCACATCCGGTGCCGCTCGGACAAGTTTTTACTCCATCCAAAGTGCTTGAGAGGGCAACGAGCGCAACTCATCTTCCAGAATTAACCACCACATTCCATCACATCCCAAACCAGGGATTACAGCCCCAAAATAGACCACGCCCTCATAGGCCCAGGATCATTACCTGGAATCGGAGTCGACCCCGTGGGCGTTGGGTTCCTCTTCACCAGCCGCGCCCTCGGACCTTCATGTTCAGAGCTACCACGGAAAGAAAGATCTGGAAGGGAAAGGAAGGCGCTTTAATTCGGAATTGCAGCCAAACCAGGACTAAAACCCACTCAACAAATTTTGGATCCCTGGATTTCCATTTCTCCTTGTAGGAAAAGATATGGATGGGTCAGAAACTCAGGAATCCTTGAGGATGAAAAGCATCAGAATGAGGATGTGTGAAGGGATCCAGGACAACAGTCCAGACAATTCCAATGTACTGAGAGAAATGACCTCAGTTACCCAGTCCCAAATGCCTCTTCCCGAGGGCTCCGACACCCCCAAGGCAGTTCCTTTTAACAGAAATCACCTAAAACAGCCCCAAAGATGGGAGTTATGATCCTACTGTCAAGGTGATCGTTGGGAATCATAGAATCATGGAATCACTGAGGCTGGAAAAGCCCTCTCAGCTGATCCAGTCCAATCCCCAGCCCACCAAACCCGATCCCCAAGTGCCATGACTCCACGTTTTGAAACCTTCCAGGGATGGAGACTCCACCACTGCCCTCAGCAGCTGCTTCCAAGGCTTCACCACTCTTCCAGTGAAGGAATCTTTACCAACATCCAACCTAAACTCTCTTGGTGTAACCTGAGGCTGTTTCCTCTCGTCCCATTGCTTGTTCCTTGGGAGAAGAGCCCAGCACCCAGCCCACCCCACTCTCCTTTCCAGGAGCTGCCGAGAGCGATGAGGTCTCCCCTCAGACTCCTTTTTTTCCAAACTAAACAACGCCAGGTCCCTCAGCCCCTTCCCTGGTTCTCCAGACCCTTTCCAGCTCCGTTCCCTTCTCCAGACGCGCTCCAGCCCCTCAATGTCCCCCTCTTGGAGTGAGGGGCCCAAAACTGAACCCAGGATTCCAGCTGCCGAGTCCAGGGGGACAATCCCTTTCCTGCTCCTGCTGCCGCACCATGGCTGATCCAAGCCAGGATCCTGGTGGCCTTCTTGCAGAGCTTTCCTTGGCTCTCATAGATCCTTCCTGTCCTCCAGCCCATGGATCCCACCTGGCCAGGTCCCTCTGCAGAGCATTCCTACCCTCCAGCAGACCCACACTCTCACCCCACTTGGTGTCCTCTCCAAGAGAGGACTCAATCTCCTCATCCAGATCATGAATGAAGCAGAAGTGGCCGCACAGGGAGCCCTGGGAACACCCCATTCCCCACAACAGAGGAAGACGCCCATAACCACCACCACCACCAGTTTTTGAGCACCCCTGGTGCTCCTGAAACACCCGCCACATGTCAGCACCAACAAACAAGCTGTGCTTCCATTTCCAGGAGCAGGACAGCCCATAAAGGGCTGATGCAATGTTCTGTCCCACCAAACAGCTCTGGTGGACTTTAAGCTTGGCCCTGGCAAGCAAGAGCAGAAGGTTGAGCTGGAGCAAAGCAGGACAACCTGCCCTGGGCTTGGAATGCTGGGTGAATGCCAGAGATCTGCTGGCTGTGGAGGTTCCACCCGAGGCTTCGTCCCACCCAGGGTCCAACAGCTGGCTCAGCACTGCTTTTCCAGAGGTGAAGCTGATCCATGAGTGGTGGCTCCTTCCTCAACGCGTGCTGCCAGCTCAGCTCCCTGAGGAAGGTGGCACCGAGACAGCTCGATGGATCAAACACCCAGCACCCTGGTTGACTTGAGCTCCTCAACCACCCAACCCCACCAGTTCCCTTCTGGAGAGGACAGAGCAGCTGATTCCATCTACCAACAGCTCCCAACACCCTGTGGTGCTGCGACCTTCAGCATCCCCACCTTTCCCAACGCAAATCCTACTCCATCCTGGCAAATCCTGGTGCTTCTCAGTGCTCACATCCTTAAGCCCTCAGTCCATTGCTGTTCCACCACCACCACCACCGTTACCAGATCCGCTCCAGGAATGCCACAAATCCCAACCACATCACTGATCATTGCTTTGCCAATAACACAAACCAGATTAAATCCCAAATAGGGGTAGGTTTTCCCTTTCAATAACATTTTTTTAGAACATCATTCACCTTCGCAGCCTCTCCATGTCATTTTTAGGGAGGGAAAAAAGGAGCAACTTCCAAGGATCGACTCTTCCTTCCGAGAAGATTCCTGTGAAACCCCTCCTGCAGTCAAGGGCAGCAACAAATCATGGAATGGCTTGGGTCAGAAGGGACCTCAAAGCCCATCCAGTTCCAATCCCCTTGCCATGGGCAGAGACACCTCCCACTGGATCAGGGGGCTCCAAGCCCCATCCAACCTGGCCTTGGACACCTTCAGGGATGGGACAGCCCCAGGTGACAAAGCATCTCTGGACAGATGGACACTTTCGCCTGTGTGCAACAGTGCAGTCCTGGACAGACGAACACCCCTTGCAGCCACAGACAGATGGACACCCCTCACCTCCACACAATAGAGTGGCCCTGGCCAGACAGATGCCCCATGACAGATCAGCCCTGGACAGACGGACACCTTCGCCTCCATAGGATGGAGAGGTCCCAGCTGGATGCACAAGGATAACTGACTCCACGCCCACCAAACCATTCCATGCCTCCAGCAGGAATCCTGCCCAAAGCACTTCTTTCCTCGGGGAATCCCAGCACCACGAGACCGCTGGAGCAAACGAAGGCTGCGCTCTGAGGGGCTGGACAGGAACAGTTGTCAGACTCAATGTTTTCCATATTTTTTATGCTCTCCCACCAAGATCCCCTGCAAAGATCCCAAAGTACACAAAAAAAGGGCATTAAAATCCCAGTTTCCCAGCAAACTGGGGCAGGGAAACCAAACACTTGGCACTGACACCCAAGCAAACACGCGTCTCCATCTGCGATAACTGCCCCAAAATAAACTCCAAGGCCATCCGGGTCTGGATCTTTGTGCAAGGACACAAATCCGTGCCAGGAAGCACCACGGAGCCCAGGGACCTCTGGGTCCTCCTGGCAGGCACCCTGTGATTCCCAAGAGCTGGAAGAGCCCGCACGGCTCTGCCATGGATGCTGAATTTCAGTCCCACCGCCCTCTTCCCCGCGTTCGCTCAGCTTTGCAGGTAGAACTTTCTCCTCTGAGATACGGGGTTGGCATCAAGGTATCTCCAGATCCCAACCAATCAGTCCCTCTCATGAACTCACTCCAGAATCTTGGATTTTTTCAAATCAGAATTTTCTATCAATTAACTTTTCCCAACTCCTCACTCGTAGGCATTTCCCCCCAATAAACCCTCGTGGTTCACGCTCAGAGCACAAGCTTTTCCTTTCCGTGCTCCTTTAACAACGCCCCGACCCTGGGATGAAGAGCAGTGACCGAGTGACCCTTAACCCCAGAGCCCTTCCCAACGCCGTAAACAAAGGAGAAGATGGAATTTGATCCAGGAATCGAATTCAAACACTGCAGCACTGGACTGTTTGAATTGTCCCGGGAACCAATTGAAGGAGGAGTTGGGTTTGGGGAAAACAAACAAAATTTTTGCTCCACAATCCACTTTTTGCTCCTTTTTTTCACTCCAGGACCAGGCTGTTCCATGTCAAATCCAACCTCCACACCAGCACCACCCCAGCGCAGCCGAATCCCGTTTGATCCCACAAACCCTGACAGGGAATCAAGATGGAGAAAGCAGGAGGGGTTAACCCAAGCCCGTGCTGTTGCTGCTTTTGGGTCACAGCAACCAAACCAAACCACCTTCGGCTCCTGATCCACCTGGATGCCTGGATTTCCACACCAGCACTAGCCACGACCTCCAGAATGTTGTGATGATCCAAAGCCCGAATCCGTACGCGGGACATGACTGCCTGCGCGGGCACGAGAGAGCTTTTCCTAAGAGCTGGCAAAACATTTAAGGGCAGGGAATTTGCAGTCCTGGAGGGGAGGACATGGATGAGACTATCCAAGAGTCCAAGGAGAAGCTAAAGCTGTTGTTAAACCCAGCAGGACCCACGTACAAATCACTGGTTTGGATCATCCTGGCCAGGCCACAAGAGATTCCGGGTGAAATCGCAGGCACACGGACACCAAACTCACTGTGTGGGACAATCCAGCACAGGGTGCCAGGAATTCTGCTTAAAATAAGCAGGGAAATGCCTTGTCAGGGAAAATCCATTCCCAGAAAGTCTCCCACTGCTTAGATTCCTCCCACTTTAGTCTCCCCTCATTCCCTCTGTTCCCAACAGGTCAATTCCCATTTGGAGCTGCGCAGGATCCAGCCTCGGGTGCCGGATTTTCTCTGCTTTCCCAGCGAGTTATACACAGATACTGGATACTTTTCCAAACGAAGAGACTAAATCCCTCATTCCTGAGTCAACTGGAATCAACTCTCCCATCCTGTCCAGCTAATCCCATCGATTTAACAGCCATTAAACACACCCGGGTGCAAGTTCATTAATTAAAGTCATCAACTGGCCGCATCGCGCGCGTCAGCGCTCCGTAGCCTGGGAAGAGCTTTCCAACAAGGCCAATTTAGCCTCAAATCCTGTAATCGGTGGCCAGAGAAGCAGAAGATCCAGCAGCAGAGACAAAGATCCATGGATTCAAAGTGCCATTAAACCAGCGAGACGGAAGTCATAGGGTGCTCCCCAGCTGCTGACGTTTTCCCTTTGGAACAGGGATTGCCATCCCAGTGAGGGCACAGCCAGCACCACGCCGTGCCCAGTGACAAGGAGCGAGGACAACCAGCCACCCCTCCCAAGTCCACCCTCCACAAACCCTCATCACCCAGGGGTGCAAGTATTCCAAGGAACTGAAGTCCTCAGCCTTCACCACAGATGGATTTCAAGCCACTGCCATTCCCCATCTCTCTGCCGTAGGAAGCCGGAACCGCCGCGCCTTGGCTCTTTTCCAGGCCTTCTCCAGGGTTTTTGTCACCAGTGTCCCCTTTTCCTGTTCAAGGGCGGCTGTCACAGCCAGATCTTTCCCCTCTAAAACTCCCACACCTTGAGTTCCTCCACGGAGGGGCCTCCTTAAGCTCAGTTTTAGGTGAAAACCGTTAATCTCGAGCTCCCGAAGGCGCCTCGGCACATTTTATCCATAATGACCTTAAAATGAACACCTCAAAGGCAATTCCCTCCCAAAAAAGGTCAGGATGGTCACAACAATCCCGATTCCATATTTAGATGCTGAGTCTAAAACAGTCTTCCCTTTAGGCTGGGCTTTTCAGCCCACCTGGGATCTGGACCTTGCAACATCGCAACGCGCTGCCTTGCGGCTCCACCAAATTCCTGCTCCTCCACAGCCCCACTGAATTCCCACTCCCCTGCTTCCCTGTGGCTTCACCGAATTCCCACACCTCTGCAGCTCCACTGAATTCCTGCTCCTCTGTAACCCTGACATCTGCAGATCCTGAGGCCACAACTATTCAGTGTTGCATTTTTCCTGTCTGCAAGAACACAGAGCTCCGGAACAGTCACCTCTCCCAGAGAAACCGAGCTGGGAGGCGACGTGAGGAATGCCAAGCCAAGGTCAGACCAGAAACAGCCGGTAAGGAGGAGAAACAACCCCAATGATGAAAACTGTGGCGCCCTCTTCTCCTCTCCAGGCTCTGCAACCACTTGGAATTCCCACTGCAATCCTGCGTCTCCTGTAACCTGAGAGGGATTTTACAGGGAATTCTTTCATCCAGCCCTGAACGAAGAGAAGGAGAAACAGGAAAAGGCTCTTCACTCCTTTTATCCCAGGAACAGCTCTGGCTCCCTCATCTCCACGCTCACAGATGCCCTCGGTTATGGGTTCAAACTTTCCCCCTTTTGTCACCACCTGCAGAATAAATCTGATTTTCCCCCTTTCCACCCTTTATCCACCTCTCCTCACCCAATCCCTGCGGCTCCGCGGGCAGAGGCAGCCTTCAAAGTGGAAAACAAACAAGCGGAGAGCTCAAACTCCATCCAGCCTCTCCCCTTTGTTCTTCCCAACCCCGGGGAGCTGGACTGTGCTCAAATTAACCCTAATTACACCCCAGGGATCACGCCAGGAGTTGGGGAGCAGCACAATGTTGGGAATCACCTCCTTAAACACACAGAAACTAACGGTGATGTTCAGCGTTGTGCTGGCAACGAAACTCAAACCCGGTTTTGAGCTTTCAACCCTTTTCCCATCCATAAACCATTCCCGAGCTCCCTAAACCTGGGTGAGATGTTGGGAATGGAGCGTGACCAGGCTCCACACATACAGGAGGGGCTGGCACATGGTGACAGGCTGAAATTCTCCCTCCCAACTCCAAAACCCCACTGCAGACACCTCAGGTAACCTTTGGACCAGCGATGAGCACTCCGGTCCCACCCCCAATGAGATTAAATTCCAGACTCCAGGAACCGGCTTTGCCTGCGCTTGGGAACATAACGGAGACTGCCCGGACCATGACAGGGCTGAGGTCTCACTATCAGAACAGTCCCGCGGCCGGGATTCCAGGGTTGTATCCCCTGGATTTTGGGAATACCCACTGGGCAGGAATTAAATCCACTTGGTAAAAGCAAAGACAATGCAGTCTGAGATGGCAATTCCCTCTGACAGGGATTCTGGTGCTGAATCCCAAACCCTGGCAGCAGCTAGGGTGGGAGGGTAGAAAAACCTCAATTAAAGCACTAAGTTTAAGGCAATTATCACCCACTCTGATCACTTCCTTCTCCCTCTGGACACCAGGGAGAGCCTCGAGCACTGGGACTCCCCAGAGCAAGTCAAGAGGTTTAAAGGCACACGATTTACACGGATTTCTGCTGGGTTTGTTTCTTTAGGTGGAAAATCAGAACCTCCTCGGCACTGGGCAGAGACAACCTGGCCCATGGTCCAGAGGAAAGGGAAAACCCAACTGGAGGTTCTGAGCTTCTTCCCAAACAGGGCCTGGGTTCTCCAGGATTTATCACTGTGCCACCTTCCAAACAAAGCTGATTTGAGAAAATGGGAACCCAATCCCATCCCTGCTTCTCTGAGGTCCACACACATGGAATCACAAGGAGACACCAGGAACAACATCAATCCCTAATTTTGAGGCGAAACCTCGTTTAACTCCAACTGGAGCCGTGGGTTGGGGTGCAGGGACCCCTTTTGGGGGCTTCCAGTGCTGACTCCACGTTATGAAGATCTGATGGCTCCGGTGCTCGGTGCAGCCACCTCCGAGGGCAGCAAAGTGGATTTTCCACAAGAGGAACTGCGATGTTTGATCCCAAACAACACCATTTCCACCCCTTACCCAGCAGCTCCACAGAAGGAGCTTTAGAACAAACCCTAAAACCAGGATTCTCCAAGAAGCCGACGCTGCATGTTCAAGAGACAACGTTCCGGAAGAGTTCTGCCAGGAGGCGGCAGCCAAGGAGCTTTCACGGGGGGGGGGGGGTGAATTTAATTTGCAGCCTTGCTGCAGGGCTGACATCTCAGCTGGCAACGCCAGGAAGCTTCCGGAGTGGAATTGCTGCCTATTTCATCATAACTCTCACCAGGACCCAAGCTCACCCTGCCTTCCGCAACTGCCTTTCCCTGGAGCCGTGGGATAACCGGATAAACCAGCCCAGCAAGGGATTTCCAAAGCATGGATGTTGTGAGCAAAGGCATTTCCCTGATCCACCCAGCTCCTGTGAATTCTGTTCCTGCTCTTACAAACCCAGAGTTCCTATGGAAAAGGTGAAGACTGGCAGGTTTGGGGCACTTTAGGGAGAAACAAGAGCTCAGGAAAGTCAGAGCTGTGAGGAGAAACAGTCCCACAGCAGGTTTAGTACTGGGTTTAACTTAGCACTGGGTTTTCGAAAGCCCAGAACCCATCACAACTTCATTGAGTATTTTTTATGTCATTAATTATCACTAATTAATTAAAGGCAGCCCCTCGGGTCTGATTTCCCATCTGGTTTGATTTCCCACCTGGTTTTCCACAAGGAAGATGCAGACTTTGCACCAAGGAGCTTTAAGCTGGGCTTAACATAACCCTTACAGAAGTAGAGCCCACCTGGCTGTCCCACTCCATTCCCAGGGATTCAGTCACTGCTACTAAGCTGGGAAAAACTTCCTGCCCCAAGGATGCTGGTTTTTAAAGGTTATTCCTCTCACTTTAATAACTTCAGCTCATCAAATTAGCATGGAAAGGGCGATGGGTGATTAAGAACTGCCTCATGACTTTCCAAGAGGGAAGGAGCTTTGGGAATTTGGCTTTTTTAGGTGTTTTAACTCCCTATTCTCCAGAAAAACTAAGGAAAAAAGGAGCTACGGAGCCCAGAGCGTGTGGAGGAGCAGAAGCCCAAGGATGCTGCGGGGCCTGGCTGAGTTCTCGGCCCCAGGATCAGTTGGGACCACCTGAACCTTGAGTTTGTCAGAAAGCAGAGCTCAGGAGAGGACAGGCACACAGAAATCCTCCGTAAATTGGAATTCTGCATTGAGGACAGGCCCAAGGAAAAGGTCTCCACGCCAAGCCCTTCCCGTAGGATGAGCAGCCGCAGGGTTAGGCCAAGGCTGATCCCACAAACCTCCCTGTGACCCGAGCAGTGAGGACGGGAGAGCAGGGCCCACAGGGATCCGGGAAGAGCCATGCTCAGGATCTCATTCCTGCTGCACTCGATTCCCTCCTGGCTGTGTCCAAGGCAGTCAGAAACTGGGAGGGAGACCTCACAGCCAGAGGAATTGCGGAGAGAGGAAGAAATTACAAACACACCCTTATTTTGAGTCATTTTGGGCCACCAGAGCTGATTTTCCCATCAAAACAGAGCCCATGGCTGCTCTGGAAGAACCCCCAGCCCCTCTGCCAGACACCACGGAGCACTGGGGTGCAGCCAGGAAAAAGAAGAAGCACCTGGAATCTTCCCCCTCAGTCAGGGCTCCCACCACGAACAGTTGGGTTTGGAATCACAGAATGGTTTGGATTTGAAGGGACCTCAAAGCCCACGCAGCTCCACCTCCTGTCATGGGCAGGGACACCTCCCACTGGATCAAGGGGCTCCAAGCCCCATCCAACCTGGCCTTGGACACCTCCAGGGATGGGGCAGCCACCACTGCTCTGGGCCACCTGGGCCAGGGCCTCCCCACCCTCCCAGGAGAACATTTCTCCCCAAGATCTCATCTCAATCTCCCCTCCTGCAGCTCTAAAGTGTTCCCCCTCGTCCTGTCCCTGATCAAGAGCCCCTCCCCAGCTTTCCTGAACCTCCTTTCCCTACTGGAAGCTGCTCTAAGGTCTCCAATGAAGCCTTCTCTTCCCCAGGCTCCACAACCCCAACTCTCCCAGCCTGTCCTCGCATGGGAGGTTCTCCAGCCCTGGGATCATCTCCGTGGTCTCCTCCGAACCCACTCCAACAGTTCCCTGTCCCTCTTATGTTGGGGATTCCAGAGCTGGATACAGGTGGGGTCTCCCCAGAGCAGAGGGGCAGAATTCCCTTCCCTCACCCTGTTGGTCCCAATTCTCTGGATGCAGCCCAGGGTTTGGTTGGATTTCTGAGCTGCGAGTGTTCTCGCACTTCTGCACCACAGATGCACCCAGGGTGGCACCTCCAACACACCCGGCCGGGTCCCTCCTGACAAAGGCAAACGGCTCAAACCCAAACCAAGGTGCAAACAACTTCCTCCAACTCACTGGAAAACACACCCCGTTATTTCCTCTGGTCACGGTGCCGTCGGCTTCTCCCAGTCCACAACCACCCCCCAGCGCAGGATAAAGATTCTCACGTGGCTGCACAAGCGTTTTGGACTGGGATGGAGCCCAGAGGAAGACAAGAGCAAGGGGAGTGGCTTGAGACCAGGAATCCCCTCTGGAATCCCAGTTCCTGGGGCCCAAGGGAGGAGGGATTGGGGTCGGCAGGTGATGTTCGTTGGCTGATAGGAAGCCACGGATGAACCGTGGCAGGAATGGATTGGGATAATGAGCAGCTCTTGCTCTTAAACCAGCCCGGCGACCGCTCCGAGTGGAACCACCGGGATAAATCACCCGAGAATGAGCACTCCAAGCAAAATCTCTGGGATAAATCACTGCTCCGAGCAAAATCCCAGGATAAGTCACCTCAGGCCAACTGTTCCAAGCAAAATCCTGGAATAAATAACCCCTGGCTGATTGCTCTGAGCAAAATCTCTGGGATAAATCACCTCAGGCCAAGCAATCCAAGCAAAATCTCCAGGATAAATCACCTTGGATTCATTGCTCCAAGCTGAATCTCTGGGATAAATCACCTTGGCCTGATCACTCCAAGTGGAATCTCCATGATAAATCACCTCAGTCCAATTGCTCTGAGCAAAATCTCCGGGATAAATCACCTCAGAATAGCTCAAAGAAGTTTTCCATGTGATTTTAATTAGCAAGTCCTCAATAATCTCAGTTTTCGAGCCTGTTTTTTGGGATCGCGGTTCGGAGCCGACGCACTCGCAGAGAGCGACTCAACACAGCAAACTCGACCCATAAATCCCATCTTTTAATGTAATTAACCCAATCAAACCCAAACAGCTTCGTTAGCGCCACCCTGCGCCCCCGACCCCTTGTGACTCCCTAAGCCCAATTAACCCCAGCACTAACGAGGCCCCCAGCTTTTCCCTTTATGACTTAAAGAGAGCCCTTTTTCTGCGAGGGGAGGTGCTTTGGCTCCTGCACCCCCAGAGCCTCCCAGCATGCTCCCAACAGGACTCTGTTCACTCCGCAGGCTCCCAAACCCCAGCTCTTCCTGATGCACACCAAGACTGGGGGGATTTTCTCCCAAAGCCAGGACTTTTTCACCTTTCAGGCTACTCCAGGAGTGCTCCGGAGCCGTGTTGGAAGCTCAAGGAGCCCAATCTGTCTCAGAACCCGTTATCTCCATCACTTAATTACCAACACCTGGCAACTGCGCTCAGCTCTGCCTAATGAAGCCACAAACCCCACCCGCCCTCAGCTCCCACCCTTCCCAAAACCAGGAATCTTTCTTTGGAAAGCAAGAAACCAGCATCAAACCCCTCCAATTCCCGACTTCTCCATGCTTTCCTGTTCCCGGGCTCCCTCAGGAGTCCCTGGTTTCCCCGATGTTTGCCGGAGCCTTCGGCGCTACCGGACGCTTCCTGGTTTGCTCCAGGTTTATTTTTTTAAGGCTGTTCCATGGTTTTCTGGCTCTGCGCCATCTTCCTCCTCCTCCTCCTCCTCCTCCTCCTCCTTTGGGATTTGCCGGCGCCTCAGAGCCAGAGTCTGGGCAGGATCAGCCCAAGACTTGTGCAAAAGTTATAATTAGTAACGAGCAGGGACACGGACCTGAGGTGGCAACGAAAGGATGGAATTCCTGCTCCCAAAACTGCTGGGAATGGTAACAGAGACACTTCCTCCTGTTAAAACAGCCCTGAGGAAAAACAGGAGGCAAAATTTGCTCCCCAGCCGGCACTTCCCAAACATTCTGGTCTTGAGAATTTTGGATAAAACCTCCCAGTTTTCCTCCAGTTCTGGATGAAGGCACAAAATTCCTGCAGGAGAAGCCCAAAAATATCCTGAAATAGGAAGGAAATACATCTGAAAGGAAGAGGTTTGGGTTCTCTCCAGTTCCCAGCTGGGAATTTCAGCCTCGCTTCAAGGTATTTCCCATCCTTGCCACATCCCGACACCTTTCCCTTGATGCTCCCAGCGATATCCGGATCCGTATGGAAAATCCTGTCCTGATGGAGCCTTCCCTGCATGGAGGTGTTTGTTGTAGGGCAGGAGACGTGAATTCAGGCATTGTTGGGTTTGCAGCGCACAGAAAACACTCCCAATCCTCTCGGATCCACCTTCCCCAAGATCCCAGAGGTGCTGCCACTTGGAGGAGTCAGAGCAGAAAACCCCTGCGTGGAGATTTATCTTTCTTGACCCAAAACACCCTTCTGGTACTTTCCCGAGCCGATATTCAACCAATATCAAACCATTTGGCACTGTTTAATAAAAACTGGAGGATGTGGAGCGCTCAGTTGGAACCAGAACCAAGGCTTTTCCTCAAATCCAGCCCCAGAAGAGCCCAGCCTGCTCCGACGGGAGCACAACTGGTGGTGACAAACCCACCTCACAGATCCCATGCGGCACAAATCCATCCGTGTGTCAGCACGGCAGAATCCCAGCCCTTTTCCCATCTCTGAGCTCTCCATGGCTCCGTTCCAGAAGCTTTAGAGCAAGATACAGGCTCCTTCACGGCTCCGAGACAACGGGGGTGTCTCAATCCCGGGAAGGGAAGTGATTTATTTTGATATTCCACCTTGAAATCATCCAGAGAAGCGGGGCCAAAGCAGACAGGGGACTTATCCCAAGGGGAACGTCGATCCAGGGAGCAGCAGGCATGCTCTCCGTGCTCTGCTGGGCAGCTTCCCCTTTCACCTCCGCCCTGCGGAGCCGCTCCCTGAAGCACGTTGATCCCAATCCCCAAAACCCCACAACACTGCCAACACTTCCCTATTAGAGAGCTTCAATATTCCCATTATTCCATTGCACTCTGAACCTTCCTGAGCACGCAGATGCCCCGATTTCCTCTCTTTCCTAGCAAGGAAGCTCAAACACTTCCTCCAGCACAATCGGATTCCTCGGCTCCGCAGTTTCAGCTGAAGCTAAGACACAATCCACCCTGGAATTTCACATGGACAGAGTGTGCCAAGCCCAGAGGTGACACAAATGCCACAACACCCACCACAGGTTGGTCTTCCCTCCTTTCTCTGCTGCTTCCCGGGGGGGGAGGGGGAAGATTCCAACTGGGAATTGCGGGACAGTGACCCAACTCACCATATCTCCCAAACAGAGACACCATCCCATTCCAGAGTCTCTGATCCATTTGGGAAAGCGTCAACCCTGCTGCTGTCGGAGGAGGAAACGTTGTATTACCCCCACCCACGGCTCCTTCTCCCCACCAGATCCCGGGAATGCCGACACCAAGCCTTATCACCAATGCGGATCCCACCCCGGGTTCCCTCTCGGCCAAGCACTCGGGATTTTGGGGGTGGAAAGGTAAAACATCTCCCTGCAAACAAACGGTCGACATTCCTGAACCGGCTCCAAGCACCGTTTGCCAGTGGATAATTACCAGACTGGAAAGTTTACTTTGGAGAAGCTGTTCCAAACATCCCGGAATCCTAACGGGGGGTGGTTATTACACACACGCAATCGTGGCTCCCCTTGGAAAGCACAGAATTCCTTAATAAAACCCAACGGGAAGCACGGGAGCGATCAGCAGGGCCGTTTGCCAGGGTGGGATCGATCCCTGCCTGTTTCACTCTCCAAGCAGAGCACAGTTCCGGTTTCCTCGGACCACACAGGCGGGATCGGCGCTAACGGAGCCTCTGCTGCCCACACGGATTTAGCGGAGAGCCGGTCACCTCCACGGAAGTCATGCTCGGAGCAGCACGAGGGAACGCAGCAACAACAGTTTCAGTGATTAAGAGGTGGGTGGGATAAAATAATGAGGGAAAGTCATGTTTTATGGCTTTTCTAGGCAGGATTCCATCCTGCCAAGCTGCTGCGTGGGAGCCACCGGCCCCGGTACAGCTCAGTTATTCACAGTCACCATCAAAACTCTGAGTTCAAGCGTGGGATCTCCAATATTTCTTCCTCTTGTCCCCTGTTTTAAGGGATGAAGAGCCCAGCACCACACTCAGACTCTGCCCAGAACAGCAGAGTTTTTCACAGCCACCACCACAGCTCTGAGTTAAGGTGTGGGGAGCTCCAATATTCCCTCCTGACTCCAGTTTTAAGGGATAAAGAACCCTGCAACACACTCGGAATCAGCCCCAGAACAGCAGTTATTCACAGCCACCATCGTGGTTCCCAGTTCAAGTGTTGGGAGCTCCAACATTCCCTCCTGTCCCCTGTTTCAAGCGATGAAGGATCCCAAAACGCACTCGGAATCAGCCAAGGGAGACCTGAGCCAAACACCGGAGCCTGGCAGTGACACAAACTCAATTTACAACGGATCCTGTATAGCAGTACCAACCCCTCTGAGAATGAATAACGAGTGGAGGAGCAACAGCCACATTAACAGGGTCTGCAAGGCTGGAATCTCCAATATTTTGGTTGCCCAAAGCAGTTTTGTTCGATTTAGGCAAGAAAACAACCCAAACCTCACGTAAACACAAGCCTACAGGGCTGGACTTTCCAATATTTTGGTTGCCTAAAGGTGTTTTGTTTGATTTAAGCAAGAAAGCGACTCAACCCTCATGTAAACACAGAGCTCCAGCACAACGTGAAGTCACCACAGTGCTGGAAAAAGGTGATGAGCAGCTTAAATCCCTGAAACTGCTCCAAAACTCTTGACAGGCATCGCAAACACAAAACCCAGAAGCCAACAATCATAAAGCACCAGGGTCCTGCCGCTGTCCCAAGAAGCCACCGGGTGACCAACTCAATACTGACTTAATTACCAGCTGAATTTAGAATATAACACCCATCCCTACCAGCGACAGCACTGCTTGTGTTTATTCCTAAAGCCACGATGGGAGGTGCTGGATGGACAGGAATAACGGGGCTTTACGGAGTTTTCTGGGAAGATTTAATGTTATTTGGAATCCAAGCGATCTGTGAGGTTTAAGTTTGAAAAGCATCAGGGAAACTAAAAAAAACAGCAGAGAGGAAAGGGGTAAAAATGGGGTTGTTAATAAAGGTGAGAGCTTGTAATGAACAGATCTCTGCTCCCTCCTCTTAATTACGAGGGTGAAGGCAAACTCCCACGACCAACGGAGCGAGCGTGAGCAGCTTTATTTCATTCCAGTGGTTAATTATGACAAGAAATGAGCAGAGGATCCGAGTGTCCGTGGGACCGGACCTCACTCCTCTGGGATTCACCCCTGGGGAAGGCGCAGTCGCTTCCCAATCCCCTCCAGGATCCCAGTGCTCCCCCTTTCCCACCCCGAAACTGCCCAGAGAGCGGCTGAGGAGCCTCCCCCGTCCCAGAGCCGAGGCCTGAGACTTCGCAATTCCCAAACAACTCCTGAAAAAGTGAAAAACAACCTGGAAAAGAGGGGGAAAATCAGCTTGGAAAGGGCAAGGGAGCCCGGCAGCCGCGCGAGGTGAAGGGCAGGGGGGAGAAGCGCTGAGAAGGGGCCCTGGGGGGCGGGAGGGGGGGGCAGCAGGGAGCGGCCCGGAGCCTTAGGGCCCCCCGGTGCCTCAGGGCCCTCCTCCGGGGCCGCCCCCCCCCCATCGCCCTCAGCGCCCGCCCCGAGGCCTCGGCGCCGGCCCCAACGCCCGGGCCTGGCTCGGGGGAACGGGGGAGGCCGATGGGAGCGCCCCCACAGCCCGCGCTGGGCCCGACCCGCCCCGGGAGGGGCAGCGGGGGAAGGAGGCGGCGGCGTCACTCACCGCGGGGCCCGGCCCGGGCGCTGCCGCCGCGCGAGGAGCCGCCGCTTCCTCCTCCCCGTGCGCCGACAAAATGGCGGCGGCAGGAAGTGCCCCCGCGCCGCCCC